>JAMPIV010018516.1:0-404091 GCA_024509875.1 Oreohelix idahoensis
AGACAAAAGCATCATAAATACTGTAAATACCCTCAACGAACAAGAACACTTAACTGTGTAACACTTCGTTCTGTCGTACACCCCACCAACAAGATGTAAAACCTATCCTGTTTTTCTCGCGGAATGGTATCGCAACAAAGACCTACATCCAAACAGCCTCTCAGTACATCGCATAATACCAAGGGAAGAAATACACAAACCCCTCAAGGATACACAAACCTCCAACTCCTGGTATCAGCTCCCATGCACCATTGGGTCCAGGCGAGAGCTCAACAGTCGCGCTCACTACATGCAGATTGACAACTATGACAGCAACAGAATTAAGCGGGAATATCAAGGATGAGTACAGTGAGAAAACAGGGTCTCTGGTCACACAACAATGAATCAGTCCAAAAAGTAATAACTGTCCTGTACAATCAAACAAAGAAGTCTATAAGTGAAACCCTGTCTGTACCAAAACCACATCACGAAGTCCATACAAGTTGAAAACTGTCTTACAACAACAACTGAATTCAAGAAGATGAAAACTGTCTGTACACAACATCGCAAGCATAACGTCGTCATACAGTGAAACTACTGTGTGTTCGGCGTCAAATTACAATGTTACTAATCATGAAGGCTCATACAATAGTGCGGGCAAACTGGTGGTCGCTGTACACAACAATGAAGTCCAAGTTAAGTCGAAATCGATAGTCTGTACAATGCTCCAACAATGATCACAATCATACAAGTGAAATCTCGTCCTGTCACCACAACAATGACAGTCCATAGAGAGTGAAACTGAGTATCCAACGTGACCAACTCCCAACAAAGACTCTTCATGCTCTCCAAGTGACAGCCTCTCTTCACTCGTCCTGATACAAAATCATAAACGCAGGACAATGAAGTCATAAGCTGAAACTGTCCTGTCGGACACACACAACAAGAAAGATCATAAGTGATAGCACTGTCTATAGTAATCTAATACAAGTGAGCGTTCAATCAATATCTTATTAGTTGCATTATTTAGAACTGGTCTGTACAAAACTCACTTCGTATGGGAACGTCTTTTAAGCTAGTGAACAGAGTTCTGTCTGTATTCCTACCACAAATGAAGTCCATTCAAAATGGACAACTTGTGGAAATGCTGCTGACACTTAATGTTTTTTCTGAATTTGTCTACACAATGTAAGTCCGTTAGTGAAACTGTTCTGTACAAACAACAATGAAGTCACAAGTGAAACTTATATGCAGCAATGAATCCCAAAGAGTAGAACCAGCCAACAACATTTATGTCTTGCTAAACCAATGGAAGTCCAAAATTCAGAAATGGAAACCTGTCTATAGCAACTATTATTTAAGACACTATTAAACAAAAAATATGTATCTATAAAAAATCAACAGCATTCAGTATCTCATTGTCATAACGTGAACTGGCTAAACAATAACTAACAAGTGATACTTCATAACTCAAGTCATAAGGGAAGTTGTGAGGTTTATCAAAGAAGGTCAAATAATTACAAAGCCTGTTTAAACAAATTAATAAATGTATAAACTTGATGATAAGAAATAATCTGGCAGCATTACAACAGGAGGAAATCAGATGATACCGTAAGTGGTCCTGTCTTGAATCTAAGCACCTTCAGTGATACCCTCCCCAACATACAAAAATATCAATATTCATTATATACGACCCTGGAATTCGATATTAAAATTGAATAAATTGGGTGAAATGTTATTCATACATAATTCATAGCACTGTCACGGCAATAAGAACATTTCACATTAACATCTAGTCCGTAGACAATGACAGCAAGCACTATTTAAAAAAAAATAAATTGCACAAATGACTAGGATAATAATCTACCATATTTCTTTTATGTACTTAATAAATATATAAATTAAAAATTAACATTTACATAAATCTTCAGATATTTTAAATGTAAGATGTACAATAAAACAAATACACCACTAAAAAACCTAAAGAAACTACTCATCTCCAATCGTTAAACTAATAGGAATTTGAAACAAATATGCTTTCTATCATTTTCTTGTTACATAAAATACAGTCATGACTATACCCATCTTTCCTTTTGTTGGCGCTGCTCGCATAATACAGTACCTCCACTTGTTACAATCAATTTCATATGTTCATACCACCAATTTTTTAACACTTGCCTCGCTCATTCTGTATATCTTCCTCGAAGTCGAGGCATGACACTGGCTCTTTGGATCCTTAGCTCACTTCTACTCTCCCAAGGTATTTCGATTGACAAAGAAGAAGACCGCACGTTCTGAAACATTGATCTGGTTACCGCGCTATTGGTTCCTGATAAATACTGTACGGAAATTCTACCATTCAGCACATTATTTTAATATTGTAAGACTCACCTACCGTTCTAGGGAGGTTCCTAAGTGGAGATTTGTGAGAGTGATCGGTTTGTATGGTGGTTGCCAGAGAATCTGTTTACAGCAACTTTATGTCAAAATGTGTATCATACATAAGGCAACCTTTCGTTCTTAACCTTAACTAGACTTGTTGCTACATGGCACGAACTTTTTCCGGTAGCTTCTATTGCATTGTATTGTATATGCAGTAGTAATATATTTTATCCTTTTGTGATTATTATATTGGTACAAAATACAGTATCCCTGATCTTAATAAAAGGTCAGAGAACTTATTGGATCTGTTTATTAAAGCCGCTGATAACTAAATAGTAAGAAATCGAGGATTAAGGTTTTAAGTAATCGTTGACATAGACTCTTTAAACTAGACAAAGTTGATCTCATATGATATAGCCTACGTGAGCATACCGGACTAGCGGTCTAACTGAGAGTATCCTGACACAAGATACTGAACTGTCCCTTCCCTAGAGTGTTAAGTGAAGCTTTTTTCATAACGTCTGCCATTCCTTTCCATATTATAAGCTTTTCTGCAGGTACTGTATTTGGTCTGCTATCAAGCTCAACCATTCCAATCCATCTCAACCCATAGCTGAAGACGAGATTGTTCAATCAAATATAATGGTAAGATCGTAGCCCCGGTCCTATATTCAGCGATGATCTCCTGATGAAAACGCCCTTTAATCTAGCAGAGAAGTGCCAGCCACTACTCTCATATTTCTCACCCAGAAATCTAACCACCTCAGCTCACCGGCACACCCATTCTACACACCACCATTACCTCCAGAACAACCCTCATCAGACCACAGAATAACAACATTTAAATAAGGCTAAGAAGGCTGGGGCCCTAAATAACACCTGATAGATTATATCTATATGTCACTAGAGATAGCGCCTCATTCTTTACCATCTCAAAACCAAACTTAAAACTAAGTCAGAGTGAGCTAGCAGAATCACCTTTCAGATTTTCTGATAACTGGTTAGCATATCTTGATTCTTTATCCCACATTAAGCTCGTCCACAGACACGAGCACACGAATAGGAGGTCGTCCAATTCGTCAAAAAACAAATCTGTTAGCGTGGAAGAGCCAGAATGTTATGATCATCACTGAAAGGGCTTTGATAAAAAAATATCGCTGGACAACCAAACATAAAACTTGAGCCTTGGTAAGTAAAGCGATTAGATCACCAATGACCACAAGATGCTTGATTAACATTTACATAAGTTAGTTAACATTAAAAAAAACTTTTCTTCCTAACCCACAAATGCTAAAAGTAAAGTTCATTTTGGTGTCATCGTTTCTATATTTGCATTATTTTCTTTTTTTCCTTAGAGCTTCAGCTCTTAATTTATCTCTTCATAGTTCATCTGCTGTAGCCTGTAATTTTTCCTTTTCTCTTCAGAGCAGCCAGGTCTTCATCTTTATTCTTTATCTCTTTCTTTTCTTTTTCCATTTCCATCTGGAATCTTTTTTCTATCATATGTCCGTATCTTCAATTTGCCTTTTGCCTTCACATAAATAACATGGCTCCTCACATTGTAAATTTCTTCTTAGGTCCTCACACAGTCTAATTTCTTTTCTTCATCAACTCAAGCTTTTCTTTCTTCAGCACCAATGCTTTGTAATATTAGAGCAACTCTGACCTGCCCCAACATTGAGCAACAACTGAACTAAGTACTCTTGCCCATTCGCTGCCTTCTAACTGCTGACCAAGATCTTAATCAAGAGCCCTAGTCTGCACTTTGCTGTGAATAAATAATCCTCTAGGTAGAAGCAATCTTGTCTAATAAGAACACAGTAATTCTTTGCGAAAGTAAAGTTAAACGGATTTACCTTCTTAGTCTATAATCAAGGAAGACTTTTATTGTATGCAACACTTTTGTAACCTGTAGAAAAATATGTACTACTGTACACTATCTCCAATTCACTGTGGGAAACTAACAGTCCTTATGTTACAAAGCGCCACATTAAAGGTCTATGTATAAATCCATTACCAAATCAATACCAAACAGCTATAAGATAATTGCTGGATTCACTCATAATATAATGTGCCAGCCCGTGCCAACACCGGACACTAGGTGTTTTATATCATCCACCCATGTGTATCCTTAAGTACTACAGCAATTACCAATACCATTGATTACTTTTGTCCAACTCCATTTATAATGATCACTCATTTATATTTATTCAAATAGTGCTAATGTTTAGGTCGCTTCCCTAGTAACGTCAGAATAGCAAAAATAAGCGCTCTAACAAACAAAACAACGTATTCCTCCAACCGTCCTACCCCATCCCAGCACCCCAATGATTAAGAAGCTTGGTCAGAATGACCATGGCTGGTTTCAAACAAGGTTCCCTGTGCCCTTGGGAATCAATGTATGCTCTAAATAGAGCACTCCCTAGATAATCTTAATATTACAGATGGGAACCCAATCAATAACGCTACAACAAACTAATTTGAGCGTCCCATGTAGACCCTACATGCTGTCATATGGAACCAGACTTACCATTCCCACTTCCATATTAAATCAATTGCATTACTTTGTAGACATGAATGAATGGGCCCCGACCAAGTGATTAGATGGCTCTTAAATGTTTGTTAGGAACAACCTCCCTACATAGCTACAAGATACACGTCCAACAACGACCATACATTGTTAAAGTTCACAGCGCAATCTTAAAATTTAACTTCCAGTGAATTCGGGTGAAAAAACAAAAAAATCGAAAAAGGTGATTCGTCCTTACGATGACAAAAGAATGAGAAAATAGTGACACAACGCCATTACTAGCCATCAAAGGCCATTCGTTTTTAACCCAAAGTAGGAAAAGGAAATAGAAATGGAAGTTAGAATTGAGGACTACATAAGAACCGCTAAAAATAATATAAAAATTGTAAAAACTAGGGTACGTGTCCCTGAAGGAGGCAAAGTGCGCCTAAGACGTTTATGGGCGCGTGCCAGGACATAAGGAAAAACTTACTTCCAGACAACACTTTCACTGGGCGAGGGTAGAACCACAATTGACAAGATTTACCACAAGAACGCTGGAAGTAATATTGCGACGGTATGAGAAAACGATTGAAATCGTAACAAACTCAAGGGGCTATCGATTTATCAAGTATCAATGATAGAAGTGATGCACAATAAGAACAGGTGTCAGAAGGAATATTACAAAAATACAGACGAACAATGAGTCAGCGAGACTTCATTCAAAGCTAACGACACTGACTAGCAGCCATATACTCAAATCAATGGCGTGCCTGACAACCGCTTGGAACAGAGACTACATTAGGTATAATTCTTCTACCTGTAAGCTGTCGAAAACTGCGATCAGCTATCAAGATTCCACTCCAGGTAATCGAGTATGGGCTCGGACATAGGACTCACGACTGCTGTCGTGTGTCAAGACAATTAGTAGAACAGATAACGCATTCGAAAGAAACGGGATGTCACTAGTTTTGACTGTATATACATAGACTTAGCGCGCCCAATGCCAAAAGTAGCAGAAAACTCTCATTGATGACATGACAGAAGGCGCCAATCAGACCACATTTAACAATAAGACTGAACAGTAGCATAACATTGAGCGCTGTGACCACACAAATATTTAATAGAAAACGCACTGGAGATACATCGCTAAAGCGGAATTTGCTTGTCGATTAGATCCAGAATATCGGATGGCAGCAGTGGCCAAAGCCATATATGGCGTGGGGTATGACCACCGACAATTGACAACCCCCCTACGACTTATGCCGAAGCGTACTGACCAACCCCTTATCATTGGAGCAAGTGAACTAAAGAGGGGGATGTCATTTAGGATTGCACCGCCAAGAACGATGATTGGTCATTAATACGTGGGATCACAACGAGAGCTTCTTGCAATAGACTATGATAGGGAGACCACACAACAGGGAAAGAGTGGAGTAAAGTTCCAGGGAGAACAGTGTAAAAACTATCCCAGCAGTCATCATGACCTTCACCTGGCCATAGAGTCGCAGATCTTGGGGCAATGGAAAAGTCAGAGCTGGAGAATATCATCAGTCTGAATAAATGTATCATGCATCATGGGGATGATGACACCATTGTTGTAACAAACAAACAAAAAAACAAGCCAACCTCGGACATGGGTTACCACAGCTAAGTATCGATGAGTGGAGAAATCAGAATCGGGGCTTCTCTGCGTAGAATATAAAAGAGTGGCAACAGCGGGTCATTGCGCGACAAGTGAGGAGCCTACATGACAACAACCTCCAGCATGAGAATGGAGTAGAGGGCAGTATTTTACCGCAGCACTGAGGTGTTGCTATCTGAAAACTCCATCAACCAGGGGCATGTATATTTGTCAGAGCCTCTCAGAGCCATGCCTTCGGAAATTTCAGCAACGAGATGGCTGCGTAGCAGGAATGAAAACAACAATAGAATCCTCAGCTCTCAAGAACTGGTATGGATCTACTGTCCTGGTCATGCCAGGGGTTACCAATGGCAATGAGAGAGCTGACAGACCTAAAGCCTCAAGAGGCACCATAGTGGGGACCCCGGACATGGGATAAGGGAGATGGCCCCTCTATGGGCAATTAAAATGATCGCAGCATGATAAAAATGACACCTCAAATGGATAATCAACAAATCTGCATGCGAGACTGATGACAGTTTGGCATCAAACATTGAGACTGGCAGAGAAATGGTAATGATATGAGAGAGGAATCATCCCCGTCCAATGTAACAATCCAGCGTGGCTACATTAACAATATATTAAATTTCTCGAGTACTCTTCGAGACATATTGCGTGAGAGGGAGACTGAGCCCCTATGAGGGTTTGCCCTACAGTCGCCATTGAATCGCGATTCTGATTAACCAATTAACACTACTTAGCTCCTTCTCTTAACTACCGTGGGGGTGCTTAAGAGGTCTACAAAACTTTGGCATGTGAAACTGTCCTTTTCTCAAGCAAATTACATTTTCTTTCTGGAATCGAACATGGGTAAATAAGGGGGAAAAAAAAAGTAAAGTCTCCTAACAAAAAGAGACCAACCAGCCACAGAAAAAACCTACGATTCTATGGCTACAAGGCCTTATTTCTTGGAGTGAAATTAAAGAGACATGTGAACCTAAGTTAATCTCTTAATGTAAACGAGGTCCAGTTTATTGTTTCTACATAAAAGTTATTGTCCATTCTATATTGTTACTTAATGAATGAGTGAAAACAGGTCACACGGAACAAATTCAAGCAGTCCATAACTTTGGTGAAATGAATTAATGTGAAACAAGGAAGTGTATAAAATACATCCTGGAGGATTGTGAGAAACAAAACGAACAGAAGAAAATGAATAACTAGAAATCATGCTATACCTCCCAAGGCATAGCAAGAGCACATAGGAAAGCTGTGACTACCCAAATTTATCACAGACGGGAAAGTGCCGAACCGACCGGGCTACACCCGTTTGCCAGTCACTTCGATTACGGAAACAACAGCAAATGGATTGATTTGCCGTTGCCCTAAAGACGCCAATAGGCGTGATGGGAAACAATGGCAAAGAAAACCTATCTGCTGTTGCCCTAAGACGGCCACTATCATAATGCCCAAGACGGCTATTGACGTCGTGGCAAAGGACGGAAGAAGAGAAGAAGAAGAGGGAAGTGCAGAAGGCACTCATAAAATTGGATCCCTGGGATACAAAACAACCCATAGCACCCCCCCCAACCCACCCGAACCGACTTTCCATCCACTTAATTTAAATACCTAAAATCAACATGTCAAAATGCCAGATAAATCCAATAAAGGTGAACATCATCCGGTGTTACACACCAATTAAATGACTACGAAGAATTCTGAAAGAAGACTTTTAAACCACCACACTGACGAGAACTCAAAATATTATGCAGTAACAAAACGAATTGCAGCTCTAGACTGATAAATCTAAATTTGCAATGATAAGACAGACCCCAAACCGAGTTGGCTTTACCAGAGATCATGGTAAAGATTATGGGACTTTAGACAGTGAACAAAAACTGGACATATATTCTCATTAACTGTCTGGGCTTCAGATCAATACGATTCCTATACCAAAACCTTTAATACAGTATCTCGAAATTACTTTTATGAAGCTGTAGAACACTCAGCCACAGTTCTATCATTTCAGCTGAAGATGACACATGGCGCAAGGGAGATGAGAATCATTAATGAAAATACAGTGAAAACATGATGGTGACCGAACATAAAAAAATACAATGTATTATGGCACCACATAAAATCTTTGTTCAAACAATTTTGAAGCGCAAAGTGACGTCAATTCCATTATGCCCCACATGCAACAAGGTTGAAAAACTCATCCAAGTGTTCATTAGATTATCTTCATTGCTATCAATTTCAAACGTTTACAGTCGCCATTCTCCATTGAGTGACAAGTCAGTGTCAACCATAAAATGTAAACAGAAAAGAAAAATGCAAGAGGATAAAGAAAATCCACAAAAAAAATTATAGCTCAACATACGAGAGAGTACATCATCTACCATAAGGAGCATACAGTCTCCACGTCTGCTGGTCGCCCTAGTTTGCCAGGAAAGCCTGCAACCAATCTGTCATATGATCTACCATGTGAGGTGGTATTGCTCTGATGCAATAGTTTGAGCATGATCTGAGGTTGCCATGCCACAAGCACAACCTCATATTCAAGGGCAGAATTGTCCCGCTGTAAAACATAACGACGGCATTTGACGGTCGGTGGCTAAGGAGCAACAAAGAAGAAAGAAGATACGAGGCTTACCACGAAAACAAAACCGACCAGTCAAGAGAATGGGTTAAGACAGGTACGGCAGCAAATTAAGGTGATGCTCTGATGACTTCGATTAACAAGGGCTAACTTAAAGTAATCCCCACACAAACTACTGGTCTAAATAACATTATAAACATATCACCCCAGTTATATGGCCATTATTTAGATGAAATAAAGCGCAATGTAATTTGTACTGACTGTAAACTGGCTTGATGAGATCGGGTGCAAGATACTCCAATAGCAGATACTGCCGTGAGAGGAACTGAAGTGATAGAGACTACACCGTCACTAGTTCTAGCTTTGGTGGGGTGACCCAGTTTATCGTGGCCTTATGCGGCCTTCTCCTTCCCTAACTCAATGAGAACAGTCTCAGATATCCCATTACGAGCTGGTACTAGACTTGACAGTGTGATGGAAGCCATGACATTGAAACCTAGGCGCCATTTCAGTGACAGACCGTGCTCTAGTCGGTAACGCCTCTGTCCCCAATTGGATGTTAGGATTGATGACGACATGGAAGCTAGAATCATCTGTAACGCAAATCGACATGCGCATCGAGAACATACTGGAGAAAACTTCATTACTCATATTGTCCTGATTGCGGACATAACATAGCACACTGTACATCACCAGATCCCATAAAATAGCAAGATAAGGTAAACATGACAATGGTGATTTTACTTATATAATAAATTTAATGAGCTTGAATGTTTACAAGATCAAGTAGATTACATATTCGGGATGGTTCTTCTTCTTCGTTCTCTTTCCTCTAGATTGTCCAACTTGAATAAGTTTCAAAGAATAAGCAGTGGTCCAAGCCTGAGACTGTTTGATATTCACTCGTTAGATTTTCTCGCAGGAATTGGTACTCGGTGCGTGGCCATATAGCGTTTTCTCTGTTCCTCAACATGTTGGGCACCTTTTGAAGCAAGATGTTTTCGGCAGGCTCATTTACGGTGCACACAGTCCACATCTCATTCAGTAGTTCCTATGTTTTAATATTTGTTAAATATATGGGAATCTCAAATCTGTTATGGACCTGACGTGCGAAAGATCTGAAGTATTTAACCGTCTTGTTCACTTCTGCTGAGCTTTGGTAAAAACGGATCCATTTATTTCTGTGGCCTGGATGATCAGTACTTACCACTTGTGACCTGTTACCTAGTGCTTGATATAAAACATATTCATATGGAATACAACTATAAACTTGTAATGCCATAATATTTTTGGTCTGCAGAGCCCATTGTTGATGAGGCACCAGTGGATATTTAGGTATAATCCAGATTTAGTAAATTACCACTACGGGGGCTGATACCCTGTTTCGTCCATGTCACACTTCGATTTAACGGGATATACAAACAAGCAAATGGATTGATATTGCCGTTGCGTCCCTAGAAGTACGCCAATTGAGCTTCCCCCCAGTGATGGGAATACAATGGCACTCACTAAGGTTCTAAACCTCTCTCGCTGTTTGCACCACTAAGATACGCCACAAGGTCATAGCGCATGACCCATACGTGACGTGCTTTGACGGTCGGCTGGCTATCTAGGCAGCGGAAGATAGAAGAAGGAAGATTTAGTAAAAATGTGTCCATGGTTGTATCTCTGTTGGCTACAGGCCCGACCAAGATATGTGTAAACTATGGCAATGCAGATATTTGCAGATACGGAATTCTTGAGGGCCTTACGGAACTTTAATTGAGGTATGCATACAAAAATTATAATGGTTATCAATTTCGTATATGGGACAAACCATTTCTCTACTTTATTATACTGTTTTAGCGTCAAATTAACGTGCTGCATACTAAAAAAGTTTGTATCTATGTCAACTATAAAGCAGTACCCTTATAGTGCACAGCACTCGCATCCTATGATTTGGAACATATTGTTTCTTCCATCCGAGGTAAGATAAATGGAAACACCTATATCACGATATACACTTACATGACCATCCGGGCCCAGTAGCGCATAGAGCCGAAATACCATTAGATCTAACAATCAACAATAAACTATAAGAGGCAGCCACCTTATTTCTATTAGGGAAATAGTACAATAGTTACCTAGACTAGTCAATAAAGGTTGTTGCACTGGCCACATTCAACTGCACACATGGTAATACCATATTCTCAATGGCTACTACTGCTCCTGTCTAGATATGGTTCAAAAAAAAAACCATCTTGCATGTTAAATCATGCTCAGACATCATAAATTACCAAAATGACTACAAAAACTTATTAAGTAAAATCGATGCGTTAACAGATCTGTACATACCAGTACTGAGAAGACTTAATGACATCCACCAGAGAAATACATACTTACTCTTTTCCTTCCACTATTTCCCGTAGAAAGCGAGGTATGGAGCTAAAGTTTGTGCTCACCAAGCCAAGTGTGGTCACCTTGGCGGGCTGATGAGCCTCGTGTTTGTTGTAGGGTAAAATGATCTCCGTGATGTTGTCTATCTATCTCTGGCCTCTTGGTCTTACCCATGCTAATGAAGCCCAGATCTTCTAGATTTGTAGGTGAGTTAGTGGTAATTATATCCGGGCTTCCATTCTCATGGAGATAACCAAACCACTTGATTTTGTGTTTGAGTACCTATATCCTTGATGCAGGGTTTAGTTCCTACAATTCTACCATGTATGTCCATTCATTTTTTCATTCTGGTCCTCTCCTGAATTAAAGTTTATGGCTATTTCACATCTCATCTCCATCAAAAATGGTGATTTTCCTCTCCTACGCGTTGGGTCATGGAACCATGTTATGATGCTCTGACAAGCAAATAGTTTTTGTGTAAAGCAATGTACTATATACCTCAGCTGTTATTTAGTTTTCCATTACACTTATATTCAATGATTTCAGTAGTGATGACATTGGTAAGTTCCACTGTAACAGGCTTTTCCTGACATGTTGCTATCATATCTCTGTCATGTCTTCCATTTTTACGTTATATAGTATCTGAAATTACTCTGGTACACTGCTTAAGCGCCTGGATGTTGTTCGATACAATGTATGCTTAAGTGTAGCTTGGCGAATCTGTTATTCTCTTCTAGATTTTCATGTTTTTGATGTGTAGGAGTTCTTATAGATGCTGTAACTTTGACAGGTTGACATTAAGTGAGCATTTCTTTATAGTTTTCAGCAATTTGTTTTCTTTGTTGTCAATACGTTAGCCTATCAGTTAGATCTTTTGATTATACTGTGCAGTTAAAACTTAGTCTCAGACATGAGTTTATGACCAGGAATATTAGTAGGTGGACATAAAACTATAAAAACAATGTGACATGTGCTTGAAATGCAGTGACCAGGCAACATCAATAGCAGTCAAGGGTGAAAAGGAGCAGAAAATATTATTTAATTGAACAAGCCTATAGTTTGTCGTTTGGTGTGTTGATTCATGCTTTGCGGGGGGGAGTAGTAGTATAAGCAGACTCTGGAAGTGGTTCTGATTCAGAGAATCTTTAGGGCTGTACTTTCGCTTTTCCATGGTGTAAGAAAGGGATGAGCTGTGAGAATAGGCATTACTGTTCTGGTGTAGAAAGACAATGATAGATATTACGCACTCAAGTCGAGTCACATATACTACACCACTGTCTGATATAAGGCCACCAAAGTCAGTATACAAGTACCGCCATATCAGAGGACAATATGGAGACCAGCCTACATACTGTTTGCTGCTCCCAACAAGTATATCACCAGGGCTGAAAGGAGTTAGAGAGGTGAATAAGTCATTATAACAAACTGGCTGTTCAAGACAAGATGGCCAGTGTGAACATTTCAGCCCATAATTAGTACACTTTAACAGCATCCCTATCGCATCAAACTCATAATCCACACTTTTTTCATCGACCAATTATTATCTATTGCCATAATTTTATTTTTCACATTTCTTATGATAATTCTTAATAAGCACATTTTTGGTCATACACATGCTAATACGAAGTGATTGTCCAATGATATTTCACATTCATATGAGCTTCCCTGGTTTTTCTTTGGATAGAGACGCTAAATAGGGACATTTAGCAGATCATCCTGATATTACATAATCTTATAAATTTCATAGTATTATTCTATTAAAATTCCATGTATTATTCTATTATCTTGTGTTTTTAATCTTAATAATGTGTAATTTTAAGTACTTATATTATTCCACATCTTAAGCAATTAATTCCATTTATTAATCTCATTAATTCCTCTTTATTACTCTATTAAATATTATCTCTATTAAACTAATTTATTACAGTATTAATTCCCATTTTGGGGGTTCAGAGTAGGCTAAGTAGCCCCCCCCCCCCTCCCCCCCCCCCCCCCCCACTCCCCCCCCCCCCTTTGGCTACACCTCAAGTTCCTTAGACCGTACCTGGTTCGATTCCCAGTTAGAGGGAATATAATTTAATGGAAATTTTTTGTTCAGAAACCATGTGGTCCTAATCATTTCATAACTCTCACCCTGGTCTCCTGGGTAAGTGAGGATTCGGAATTGCCTAGCCTACTCGGATAAGGTGAAAATCAATAGGAGGGTTTCTGTGTGCTTAGTTTGCACCACGTCTTAAAAATCCCACGGTAGTCAGAAAACATAAAGAGTAGGCCAAAAGGCCAATGCCCGGCCCAAATTAAAAAATTAAGAAACCTACCCCACCACAAAAAATAATTTATAAAATGTGTAATTTCTCCTATATACACACATTGGGATTCTCACTGGTCGCTATAGATGATTTGTGCAACTGTGCTGAGAGAGATCCCTCACTTTGTAAGATCTAAAGGAGGAGATCTTGATGCACTAATGGAGTTGTATTTGTGTGCACAACTGAAGATAGTTCTTTATAAACCTCACACCAATTCACTTATTTATCACTATTATTCATTTATTTACATCTAGTAAATTCCTTTATAACTACCAAGTACTCTAAAGAAAATCTGAAGTTCAATGTTTACAAACCTGCCTCCTCTGGGAAAACCTTCACTGTGAAGCCAAATAACACAGGTAAAGTAAACCAAACGTCCTCCAAGTGGTGGACAGCTTTCACTTATCTATGGCAGTTACCCTTACCAATTCCCCGCATTTGATGCGAATATCTACATCCGAGGTCAACAACAGAATTTTGCCTAAGGCCAAGTGGCTGGCTTTTCGGAAGACTAAGAGTAAATTGTCTGGCAGACGGACAAGGAATTAGTGCCCGCCCCCAAGATAAAAAGTATATGATGCAAAAGTGCCTCACTACCCTCCTGTAATGCCTGTGAAAACAATGGACTAGTGTATAGTCCGACATGCACAAGAAGCTTAATCCAGGGTTACATAGTAAATTTCTTCTATGCCTTTTCCCAGGGTTCTTTTTTCTTACAGACCTTTGATCCAGGTCCTCCAAGCATATTGATTTTCAAAGGTATGGGAAAATCACTCTTATTTTTTTCCTTAACTAATTTTCTCATGATATTAATTAATCGCGATTTGCTGACCAGGCAATTGATGGTTCTCATTTACTGTCTCCCATTATCCCAGGGTGGTTAAGCAAGATTTTCTGTTAAAAGTAACTGTTTTTTTTTTTAAAAATACATATTAAAAATTTTAAAACAGACATAAAAAGGCCTTTGAAATTTTTTCAGAGCACCTTTATGAATGGTTGCCACCATCCGAAAAACATATTTTATGCAAATTTGGTCACATGATCATGGCAGCCATGCTTAAAATTTGTGATGGCTATATTATAGATAATTTCCAGGAGATGGATTTAAAAAACCATGAACTTTTTCCTCACATTTATATTGTTTCAATGTCAGTGCAATAACATGTTAGGGGAACATGGTATGGCAAATGAATAAAATAAAGCTTGGAATTTGGAATGTAATTAGAATATTTAATTGATTAAACCACGTATTTTCAACATAATATATAAGGCTAATACACATAAAATTGTTGAGAATAAAATTGCAAAAATTAAATTTCAATTTTTGGAAATTTGTGGTCTATTTTGTATATGTTATTCTGCGCTCTGTGCATCATGACAATGAGTGATTTTGTGAATGTTTAGAGTTAGTTATAGTACCCTCTAGTTGGAGTCTGAGGCTGCTTCCTTCATTCATCTGGGGTTGAAGATGTTGCTGTAGGCCATCTGCAAGAGTCTTTGTCTGGATCGTTGATAATCCTCGAGACTCGTGTGGTTATAACTTGAAGCAGGGTATCCAAGGCATCAGAGGTACATTTGCAATCTGGGGCAGTACATGCGCAAGTCTCGGCTTCTGTATTCCCTGGGGTCAGCCTTACACACTTTACAGTCTGGTTTGTACCTTGCCCGTGTTCATATATTGTATCAATGAAGTGGTGCTCAGTAAGTCGTGAGTTGTTGTGACCCTGTGGTTTTGAAGGATTTTACATTAGTGTGTCGAGAATAGCAGGTTCACATAAGAGTCAGACTGGAGACATCCTAGATCTATTTGCTTTGTATCTTTTTTGTAGAGAGTTGGCAGTGTTGTAGGTTATGTTTTAAATACTTGACCAGGGCAGTTTCAAGCTAAGAAATTTTAAGATATAAAAATAGGAATCTGTTGTAGGGTAGGGGTAGCTTGCACCTAGTTGGCAGTAAAGTGGTCGACCACCTCCCATACGTTTGCCTGAATTTTTTCTGAAAGAAACTTGCTTCTGAATTCTTCTGCCCTAAAGAATTTGTCACCTTTATGACTTCTTGTTTAGATTATACTTATCATTGGAGTGAACAGTAGATATAAGTGAGTTTAAATCTTTTCGTATCATGCCAGGTGACTATTCGGCATGCACTTATCTTCTGTCAGCACGCAAAATACACAGGATGACTTTGCCTCTTTTCAATTTGAGTTCACTTTTTCTTCAGTGTTATTCAGGACTAATGATGCTGTCCGCTAATTTTTCAGCTTAGACTACTGTTCCAAATGTTCACCCAATCTGAATTTCCTTCAGGTCTTGAAATCAAGCTGAAGCTTGAATAATAAAACGACCAATCTCAGAAGAGAATAGAGAGTCCTTTGTTGTAAATGCTGTCTATATCCATGCTCAAGAAGATCTTTTACAACAACCCGGTGGGAAAGTTGCCTCAACACAACCTTCATAATAGTTCTCCTTACCAGTATCAATTTTCAATTTCCATTGACAGTATTATGTTTTTAGCATCAGTGAGAGCGTCAGATAGTTTGAATCCCCACTTTGTGCTGCAGTTATGGGCCTTGAAATATATTCCCTCGCCTGTGTGCAGAGAGCGGAGGGTGACATTTTCTCTTACATACCTATCCACCTTTGTCAGTGGTCAGATCTATCGCAGTGATGGGGAAACAAAAAGTTTGAGAAAAAAATCAATGGCCAATATTCAGTTGTGGCACCATGAACTTTGTGCATGCCCCACAGCTTCCAACATTAGCTTCTATGCCATAGTTCTGTTTCACGTAGCAGAGCATTAATTTTGTCACAAAACACCCAGATTACATTAGTCTCATCCAGGACAGTTTGGCGCATACGTAAAATGTCCTTAAAGGTTAACGATATGAGCATGCATCAATCAAATGCAGTCTGCAAATCGCTAAAGTAGCTCTAGCATGTTCTCAATAACTTTCGATGTGCATACAAAGTATCGAATGTGAGCTTTTAGTATCACATTTACATCCCAGAAACAAACATGAATCTCATTGGGAAAACTTTCCTAATTTGCATTTCGCTGCATTTGATTTGTTCATACAACTAGACCACAAGAAACAATTGTAACTGTTTCTTGCTAAGCTGGCTCTCAAGATAGTGCGGTGAAATAGTGGAGCCAGTCCAATAAGAGTCCAGGTAGAAAGTTTGATCCTTTCAGACACAGACCAAAACTGTCTGGCAACTAGTAGTGTTGACTATCATGGAAAAATTTATGTTGAATTGGCAAGCTTTTTTATTAATTCCTCTGTATTTGAAATTAAAACTATGGTGACTCATTTGACTGAAAAGCTATGTGACCCCAAATAATCTCAGTTCACTGAGAGTTTAGCTTTTTTCTTGGTCACAAAGATTGTCCACATCTGTAGTGTCTTCTGGTCATGTTAGTCATTTTTGACGTGTTCCGAGGGGGTAGTGTTAGTTGGTTTTGATGTTTTCTGAAGGTATAAATGCTCCTTGGGGTTGTGTTCTTTTCTGTAAAAAAAAAAAATAAACAAATGGAAAACATCAATTTAACTTATGAGGTTGGCCTAAGCTATGTATATTTACCAAGTCAAAGTTCTAAACGCAATACATAATATAGTCAAAACAATGGTTATAAAAACCTAGAACAAAAGGCTAATATATTGTAATTCAGACCAATACAAAGGGGAGGTGAAGGTATGACAATATTCCATTAATAGTTATGATTTATGTGAAAATCTACTTTAAATATCTGCTGGAAACAGCAGGCCATTGTAAAATTCCTGTTTAACCCCCCCCCCCCCACACTGAATTTTGTTGGTTCTTTGTTGCATTTTGTTTTATCTCATTTCTGTTTGTCCTTCTTAGATTTTTTTTTAAAAATTTTATTATTTATTTTTTTAAATATAACAAATTGGTAATTTTCAATTTATCCTAATGATACAGTGATGTGACAGATGTGGATGCCACTTTCATGTATCCGGCGGTTATTCATGTTTTATCTGGAATTGAAAACATGTAGGCCTATCCCAATTTATAACCCTTCAGAGGTTGTAACGGGATATGTCTCTTCAATCATAAATATGAGTAAATAAATAAACAAAAAGCATTCAAAATATATTTTATTTCAAAACAATGTGGTGAAATGACAAACATAGTGGGACATGGGTCTGATAACAGGGTAGGCTATAGGATAATGGAATCGCCATCAATCATACTTTTCCTGACCATCTTAAACCTGTCATAAACATATTCCCGTAAGCAGTTGTAAACCAAGAAATTTCATTCAAACACTAATTTTGGCCATGGTTAAAAATATAAAACTGTAGAATACATGGTAAATTACAGTCGCAAAGTAACAGTAGGCCTCATCTCATAACTGGACTAGCTTTATTTCAGAAAATATTATTGCAAAATATAAATGAGATATATGAAAGAGTTTGTTTATTACTGCAAATACCTCAGTTGCTTAAATGAACTTGGATTTACAAAGTTGTCAAACTTAAATAGTTCATTGAAACTGAGAGTAAGTAAGTAATGAGATCAATTAGTTAAATCTCATTTTATAAAACATATTTAAATAAGTCCAGTTTATAGAGAGGCCTACTGTACTTGCGTCTGTAATTTACAATGTATTTACAGTTTTATTTTTAACCATGGCCAAAATTATAGTGTTTGAATGAAATTTCTTGGTTTACAACTGCTTACGGGAACATGTTTGACAGTTTAAGATGGTCAGGAATAGAAATTGATGGCGATTCCATATCCTATAGCCTACCCTGTTATCAGACCCATGTCCCACTGTTCATTTCACCACATTTTTTGGAAATAAATATATTTTGAATGCTTTGTTTTATTTTTATTTATGATGAAGAGACATATCCCGTTCAACCTCTGAAGGGTTATAATTGGGATAGGCCTACATGTTTTCAATTCCAGATAACATGAATAACCGCCGATACATGAAAGTGGCATCACATCTGTCACATCACTGTAATTAGGATAAATGAAAATTACCAATTTGTTATTTTAAAAATAAATAAATAAAATTTTAAAAAAAATCTAAACAAACAGAAATGAGATAAAACAAAATGCAACAAAGAACCAAACAAAAATAGTGGGGGGGGGGGGGTTTACAGGCCTGCTGTTTCCAGCAGATATTTAATAGATTTTCACTTATCATAACTATTATAAGAATATTGTCATACCTTCACCCTCCCATAGCTAAACTATCGCGCGTACGGTTATATATTAGCTCCTTTTGTAAGAGTTTCTAGATTTTAAAATCATACATTGAATATTTTGACTATACCTTATTACTATATATGCTTTTGTTTAGTTAAAATTGTTTGAACTTATGTATGCTGCTTGAACTTTTCGGTAAAATATACATAGCTTAGGCCTACTCATAAGTTATTTGTGTGTTCCATTTTTTTTTTTTTTTTTACAGAAAAGAACACAACCCCAAGGAGCAGTTTTACCTTCAGAAACATCAAAACCAACTAACACTACCCCCTCGGACACGTCAAAAATGACTAACATGACCAGAAGACCTACAGATGTGACATCATTTGTGACCAAGGAAGAAACTCTCAGAACTGAGATTATTTGGACTATTTTCAGTCAAAAGTCACCATAGTTTTAATTCAAATACAGGAATTAATAAAATTGTTCACAAAATTTTTCCTGATAGTTCTCTTGCCAGACAGTTTGGTCTGTCTGAAAGGAAAACTTTCTACCTGGCCTCTATTGGACTGGCTCCATATTTCACCTCACTTCTTGAGAGCCAGCTTAGCAAGAACAGTTACATTGTTCTGTTTGATGAAAGCATGAACAAATCAATGCAGCGAAAGCAAATGGATTTCCATGTTCGTTTCTGGGATGTAAATGTGATAAAAACACATTATCTTACATCAAAGTTTCTTGAACATGCTAAAGAGCTGCATTTGATATGCAGACTTCCATTTGAACCGGATGCAGTATGGCTCATCGTTAAATTTAGGACATTTTCCTCCAACTGTCCGTGGACAGGACTAATCTAATTGTTTGTATTCAGATTGGTTGGCAAAGCAGGTGAAACCACTGGGATTTTTACGGGATGTAACAAAATTAAATGCGCTACTGCGTGGGTAGGAACAGAACTATGGCCCCATACGGGTGTTGAACTAATGTTGGAATTTGCTCCAACTGTGGGCTGCACAAAGTTCATGGTGCCACAACAAAAATACTGAACATGTATTAAGCTGTGGGCTATTTGGCCATTGATTTTTTTCAAACTTTTTTTCCCCATCACTGCCATAGATCTGACCACTGACAAAGTGGATAGGTACGGAGAAAGTCACCTCGCTCTGCACACAGGCAGGAATATATTTCAAGCCCTAACTGCCACAAAGTGGGGATTCAAACTATCTGCTCTCACTGATGCTAAAACACAATACTGCATGAAATTGAAAATTGATACTGGTAAGGAAAATTATGAAGGTTGTGTTGAGGCAACTTTCAGGGTTGTGAAAGATCTTCTTGATGGATAGGCAACAAAGGACATATTCTCTTCTGTGGTAGTTTTTATTCAGCCTTCAGCTTTATTTCAAGACCTGAAAGAAATTCAGATTGGTGCATTTGAAACAATAGCTGAAAATAGGAAGCATTTTCCTGAAGCACTGAAGAAAAAGGAACTCAAATTGAAAAAGGCAAATCATCCTGTGTTTTGCGCTACAGAAGATAAGGCATGCCGACAGTCACCTGGCATGATACGAAAAGATTTAATCTTATATCTACTGTTCACTCCAATGATAATATAAACAAGACAGAAAGACAAATTCTTTAGGGCAGAAGAATTCAGAAGCCAGTTCTTGCAGAAAAATACAGTAAACGTATGGGAGGTGTCGACCACTTTGGCCAACTAGGTGCAAGCTACCCCTACCCACACAGATCGTATTTTTATATCATTTCTTAGTTTAAACTGCCCTGGTCAATGGGCACATAACCTACAACACTGCCAACTCTACAAAAAAGATCAAAGCAAAGATCAGGATGTCAGTCTGACTCTTATTGAACCTGCTATTCTTCGACACAGTGTAACACCTTCAAAACCACAGGTCACAACAACACGACTTACTGAGCACCACTTCATTGATAAATATGAACGGGCAAGGTACAAACCAGACTGTACTTTGTAAAGTGTGTTAGGCTGCAGGGAACAGAAGCCAGACTTGCATGTACTGCCCAGATTGCAAATGTACCTCTATGCCTGATACCCTGCTTCAAGTTATACCACACAGTTGAGGATTATCAACGATCCAGACAAAGACTCTTGCAGAGATCTACAGCTACAACTTCAACCCCAGTTAATGAAGGAAGCAGCTCAGACTCCAACTAGAGGTACTTTAACTACTCAAACATTCAAAAACACTCATTGTCAGATGCCACAGACGCAGAATACATTCAAAAAAGACAAATTCAAAAATTAAATTTATTTTTGCATTTTATTCACAATTTTTGTTAGCCTTTTATGTTGAAATACGTGGTTAATCGTTAAATCAATACATCAATCAAGCTTATTTTATTCATTGCCATCCATGTCCCTAACATTTTATTGCACTGACATTGAACAATAAAGTGGAAAAAGTTCATGGTTTTAAAACATCTCCTGAAATTTCTATAATTAGCCACACAAATTTAAGATGGCTGCCATGATCATGTGACCAATTTGCATAAAATATGTTTTTCGGATGTGGCAACAACCATTCATAAAGGTGCTCTGAAAATTTCAAAGGCCTATGTCTGTTTTTAAATTTTTTTATGAATTTAAAAAAAAAAAACAGTTATTGTTAAAGAAATCTGCTAAAACCCTTGGTAATGGGAGACAGTAATGATCCGTATTGCTGGTCAGCAAAGCGATAATTATATCTGAGAAAATTAGTTGAGGAAAATATTAGCGTTTCCCATCCTTGAAAATCATGTGCTTGGACCTGGAAAAGGCTGGAAAAACCCTTGAAAATGCTTGAAGAAATTTACTATGAACCCTGGATTAAGCTTCTTGGCATGTCGACTATACACTGTCCATGTTTCACAGGCATACAGGAGGGTAGTGAGCACTATTGCATGATATACTTTTATCTTGGTGGCGGCACTAATTCCTTGTCGATGCCAGACATTTACTCTTAGTCTTCCGAAAGCCGCACTTGCCTTGGCAATTCTGTTGTTGACCTCGGAGTCGATATTCGCATCTTTGGTAAGGGTACTGCCTAGATAAGTGAAGCTGTCCACCACTTGGAGACGTTGGTTCTTTACTGTGATATTTGGTTCACAGTAAGGTTTCCCAGGAGCAGGTTGCAACATTACTTCAGATTTCTTTGTATTGGTAGTAAAAGAATTACTAGAGTAATAAATGAATTAATAGTGTAATAAGTGAATTGGTTTGGTTTTAAAGACTATCTTCATTGCACACATACAACTCCATTAGTGCACAGATCTCCTCCCTTAGATCTTACAAGGAGGATCTCAGCACAGTGCACAAACTCTATAGCACCAGTGAGAATCCCAATGTGTGTATATAGGAATTACACATTTTATAAATATTTTTGTGGTGGGTAGGTTTCTAATTTTTTAATTTTGCCAGGGCAATGGCCTTATGGCCTACTCTTTATGATTTCTGACTACCGTGGGATTTTAAACGTGTGCAACTTGCACACAGAACCTCCTATTGTTTCACCCTTATCCGAGTAGGCTAGGCATCCGATCTCACTACCCAGGAGACCAGGGGAGAGTATGACATGATTAGGACCACTGGTTCTGAAAAAAAATTTCCATAAATTATATTCCCTCAACTGGGAATCGAACCTGGTACGTCTAAAACTTGAGGTGACGCCATACCTCTTAGCCACTCTGACCCCCAATAAGTGAATTAATACTGTAATAAATTAGTTAATAGAGATAATATTTAATAGAGTAATAAAGGAATTAATAGATTAATAAATGAATTAATAGCTTAAGATGTGAATAATATAGTAATAAATTAATTAATAGATTAAAACACAAGATAATAGAATAATACATGAATTAATAGAATAATACATGAATTTATAGATTATGTATATCAGATGATCTGCTAAAGTCCCTATTTGCGTCTCTTCCAAAGAAACCAGGAGCAATGAATGTGAAAATCATTGGACAATCACTTCGTATTACTTGTATGACCAAAATGCTATTAAGAATTATCATAAGAAATGTGAAAAATAAAATTATGCAAAAAAATTGGTGATGAAAAATGTGGATTTGTTGATGGTAGGATGCTGTAAAGTTTAATTATGGGCTGAAATGTCACACTGGCATCTCTTTGAACAGCAGTTTGTAAATGACTTAATTACTCTCTACTCCTTCAGCCTGGAGATATACTTGTTGTGAGCAGCACAGATGTAGGCTGGTCTCCATATTTTCCTCTGATTGGCGGACTTGTTACTGAGCTTGGTGGCCTTATATCACATGGTTAGTATATGTACAGACTTGAGTGAGAATATCATCATTGTCTTTCTACACCAGTCCAGAATGCTATTCTCAAAGCTCATCCCTTCTATGCCATGGAAAGCAGTACAGCCCTAAAATACTGAATCAGACACTTCAGAGTCTGTATACTACTCTCCAAAGCATGAATCAACACACAAACGACAAACTATAGGCATGCTCAATTAAATAATTTTGCTCCTTTTCACCTTTGCTATTGAGGCTGCATCTTCAGCACATTTCACATTGTTTGTTTTATGTCCACCTACTAATATTCCTGGCATATCCTCTGGTGACAAAGAGAACTGAAGTCTAATGTATGAAGATGAAAACAAATTGCAAAAACATAAAGATGCACTTAATTCAACCTGTCAAAGATACATCATAAAGATCAACACATCAAAAACAGAAACTAGAAAGATTAACAGATCGCCAAGCACACTTAACATACATGTCAACAACATCAGGCTTAAGCAGGTTCCAGAGTTCAGATACTATTTACGAAAAATGGAAGACATGACAGAGATTGAAGCAACATGTCAGAAAGCCAGTACAGTGACTTACCAATGTCATCACTACTGAAACATTAGAATATAAGTATGGAAACTAAATAACAGCTGATAAATAGTACATTCTTACCAACTATTTGCTGTCAGCATCAAACATGGTTCCTGACCCAAGCGTAGGAGAAGAAAATCACATTTTGTGAGATGAGATGTGAAAAGCCATAAACGTTATCAGGAGAAACAGAATGAAAAATGACGACATCAGAAGAATTGTAGGAACTAAACCCTGCATCAAGTATATCATCTCATCTCTCATCTCAACCCATAACCCGTTATGGGTCGTAGGGGTGCCATGGTGGAAGCATCAGCAGACAGGGTCCTCCACTGCTCTCTATAAGTATATATCAAGTATATAGACAAAGAAAATCAAGTGGTTTGGTTATCTCATGAGAATGGAGCCCGATAAATTACCACTACTCACCTACAACTCTAGAAGATCTGGGTTCATCACATGGGTAAGACCAAGAGGCAGATAGATAGACAACATCACAGACATCCTACAACAACACAGGCTCACAGCAGCCAAGGTGACACACTTGGCTTGGGAGCACAAACTTTAGCTCCACACCACGCTTCACAGAAATAGTGGAAAGAAAAAGTAAGTAAGTAAGTAAGTATTCTCTGGTAGATGTCATTAAGTCTTCACAGTACTGGTTGTACAGATCTGTACGCATCATTTACTTAAAAGTTTTTTAGCATTTGGTAATTTATGATGCTGAGCATGATTAAATGCAAGTAGTTTTTTTTAACCATATCAACAGGAGCAGTAGTAGCCAGAGAATATGGAATACCATGTGTGGTGAATGTGGCCAGTGCAACAACCATTATTACGTCTGGTAAATATTGTACTTTTCTAAATATATAGGGGCTGCCTTTATGTTGTTGTTGTTGTTGATCTAATGGTATTTTGGCTCTTGCCCTCTGGCCCAGTGTCATGTAGTGTTATCTGAATGGTGTTCCATTTATCTTACCTCAGAGGAAGAAACATTTTCCTAACATTGTCGAGTGCTGTGCACTTAAGGGCTGCTTTTATTTATACAACTTTTTAGTGAGCAGTTAATGGACCTAAACAGTATAATGGTAAGAAATGGTTGTCCCATATAGAAATTGAACCATTATATTTTGTATGCATACCTCATTAAGTTCCGTAGCCCTAAAATTCCTTCTGCAATATCTGCTTGCCATAGTTACACATATCTGGTCTGGCCTGTAGCCAACAGAGTACACCAAGACACATTTTACTAAATCTGGATTACCTAAATATCACTGTGCCTCATCAACATGGCTCTGCAGACCAAAATATTATGGCATTACAGTTTTAGTTATTCATATGAATATGTTTTATCAAGCACAGGTACAGGCACAAGTGGGAAGAAGATCATCCAGGCCACAGAAAAAATGATCCTTATTACCAGCTCAGCAGAAGTGAACAAGCGGTAATCTTCAGACTTCGCACAGGTCATAACAGATTGAGATACCATATATTTAACAAATTAAAAATAGGAACTACTGATGAGTGTGACTGTGGCACCGATAAAATGACTGCCGAACATCTGCTTCAAAGGTGCCCAACATATGAGGAACAGAGAAAACGCATATGGCCATCACCAGTACCATTCCTGGAGAAAATCTACGGAGATAAAAAATGCCTCTGGTGGACCACTGCTTTCTTTGAACTTATTCAAGTTGACATCTGAGGGTGAACGAAGAAGAAGAAAAAGAAATGAATATATAACCTCTTAAACATTCAAGCACTTAAATTATTATTAAGTAAATCACCATTGTCATGTACCTTATCTGCTATTTTAGGGACTGGTATGTACAGTGTGCTAGTTATGTCAATCAGACAAATGAGTAATGAAGTTTTCTCCAGTATGTCTCGCTGGCATGTCTGTTTGCGTTACAGCTGATTCTAGCTTCCAGTCGTCATCAATCCTAACATCCAATTGACAGAGTCGTTAGAGCACTGGTCTGTCACTGAAAAGGCGCCAGGTTCAATTCATGGCTTCATCACACTGTAGTCTACCAGCTGTAAATGGGTATCTGACTTTTCTCATGAGTTAGGGAAGGAGAAGGCAGCAAGGCCAGAAACTGGGTCACCCCACCAAAGCTAGAACTAGTGACGGTGAAGTCTCTAACACTTCATTCCTCTACGGCAGTATCTGCTATGGAGTATCTGCCATCATCAATCCAGTTTACAGCAGTACACATACATGCTTTATTTCAAATAATGGCCATATAACTGCCCTTGTTAATGAAGTATCAGACATCCACCTTAATGCTGCAGTACCTGTCTCTACCTCCATTCTCATGCTGGAGGTTGTTTTCATGTAAGCCTTGCTATGTTCAGCAACAATTCTGCCCTTTAATATGAGGTTGTGCTTGTGGCTGGCAACCTTATGTAAAACTAATTGCCAGAGAAACCACCACTGGGAGATCATGTGACAGATTGGTGCAGGCTTCCTGCAACGGGGACCAGTAGACGTGGAGACTGTATGCTCCATATGGTAGATGATGTACTCCTCGCATGTTGAGCTATAATTTTTTGATTTTCTTTATCTTGATTTTTCTTTTCTGTTTACATTTTTAGGTGACATGCTTGAACTCAATGGACGAATGGGAACTGTAAAACGTTTGAAGATAGCAGAGAAAGATAATTAAATGAACACTAGGATGAGTTATTTCAACCTTGTGCAGTGGATAATGAATGACGTCACTTTGCGCTTACAAAGATGTGGAACAAATTTATGTTGTGCCAAACATTGTATTTTTATTTTCCGTCACCATCATGTTTTCACTGATTTCATTAATGTTCTCATCTCCCTTGCCATGTGTCCCTCAGCTGAAATGAAGAACAGTGGCTGAGTGTTTGTACAGCTTCAAAAAAGAATTCAGAGATACTGTATTAAAGGTTTGGTATAGGAATCCTATTGATCTGAAGCCCAGACCTTAATGAATATATGTCCATTTTTGTTCACTGTCTAAAGTCCATATTTTACCATGATCTCTGCAAAGCCACTTTTGTCTGTTCTTATCATTGCAAATTTAGATTACCCGTCAAGACTGCAATTCTTTTTTTTACTGCATAATATTTTGAAGTGTGGTGTAAAAATTCTTCTTTCAGATTCTTCGTAGTCATTAATTGGTGTGTAACACTGGATGGTGTTCACCTTTATTTGTTTATCTGGCATTTTTACATGTTGTTTTAGGTATTTAAAATTAAGTGATGCAAAGTGCTATCCCAGGGCATCCAATTTTATGAGTGCCTTCTGCACTTCCCTCTTCTTCTTCTCTTCTTCCGTCCTTAGCCACCGACCGTCAAAGCAGTCAGTGGCCATTATGCCTAGTGGCGTCTTAGGGCAACAGCAGATAGGTTTTCTTTGCCATTGTTTCCCATCACGCCTATTGGCGTCTTTAGGGCAATGGCAAATCAATCCATTTGCTGTTGTTTCCGTAATCGAAGTGACTGGCAAACGGGTGATCAGCCCGTTGGTTCTGCACTTCCCGTCTGTGATAAATTTGGAGTCACAGCTTTCCTATGAGCTCTTGCTAATGCCTTGAGGATAGCATTATTTCTAGTATATTCATTTTCTTCTTTTCGTCTTGTTTCACACGATCCCAGGATATATTTTATACACATCCTTGTTCACATTAATTCATTCACCAAAGTAATGTGACTGCCTGAATTTGTTGTACCATTAATGTAACAATAACTGGACCAATAACTTTAATGTAACAATAACTGGACCAGTTACATTAAGAATTAACACTTGTTCACATTCATTCATTTCACAAAGGCCTTGTAGCCATAACGTAGGTTTTTTCTTGTCTGTTGTCTTAGTTAGAAGCATTACTTTTTTTTTCCCCCCTTAAACCCCACTGTTCATTCCAGAAAGAAATGTAATTGCTTGAGAAAAGACAGATCACATGCCAAGTTTTGTAGACCTCTACACCCCACGGTAGAAGAGAAGGACTAAGTAAGTAGTTAATTGTTAATCAGAATCGATCTCAATGCACTTAGGGCAAACCCATAGGGGCTCAGTCTCCCTCAGCAAATGTCGAAGAGTACGAATTATAATTGTACATGTAGCACGCTGGTTGTACATAGGACGGATGCATCCTCTCTCACATCCATCTCTGCCAGTCCAATGTTTGATGCCAAACTCAACAGTCTCAGCTTTGTTGATTCATCCATTGCAGTGTCATTATCAAGCAGGCGATCATTAATTGCCCTTAGTATCTCTCCCTTATCCATGTCCAGTGTCCCCACTATGGGTGCTCTTGAGGCTAGTCTGTCAGCTCTCTCATTGCCATGTACCCCTGCATGACCAGGACAGTAGATCCATACCAGTTCTTGAAGACTTGAGGATTCTATTGATGTTTTTCCATTCCTGCCGCAGCCATCCGTTCTGAAATTTCCGAAGCATGGCCTGAGAGTCTGACAATATAACTGCCCTGGTTGATGGAGTTTCAGACAGCCACCTCAGTGCTGCGGTAACTGCCTCTACCTCCATTCTCATGCTGGAGGTTGTTGTCATGTAGGCTCCACTCTGTTCAGCAATGACCCTGCCCTTTATTCTCGCAGAGAAGCCCCATCCTGATTTCTCACCACACACTACAGACCCATCAGTGTACACAATGGTGTCATCATCCCCAGCATGATCATTTATCAGCTGATTAATCTCCAGCTCTGCTTTTCCATTGCCCCAAGATCTGCACTCTCTGCCAAGGTCATGATGACCTGCTGGAAGTTTATCCAGTTCTCCCCTGACTTACTCCACTCTTTCCCTTTGGATATATTTTCAACCTTGGTCACCTGACCAATCATCGTCTCTGCCTGTGCCATCCATGACATCCCCCTCTTTATTCTTGCTCCATTGATGTCAGCTACGTTCTCATGTAGGGGGTGTCTATTCTCGGTGGCTACCTGCATATATGCTTTTGCCTGAGCCATCACATATCTGGATCTAATCGACAGCAATCCGAGCATGTATCTCCTTGTCACAATTGAGGTATCATGTATACAGCCCAAAACTAGTCACATCCCTTCATTCTGAATGCGTTATCGTTCACATTGTGACACTGACAGCGTGAGTATTCCTAGCCCATACTCGATTACTGAAATCATGAGCTGATGATACAGGAGAAACAATAGTCTCTGTTCCAAGCGTGCAGCAGCCATTGTTTTTAAGGCTGCCAGTCCTCGCTTGCATTTCTGTATGATCACTTCGACATGATACTTGAACGATAGCCCACGATCAAACGTTACACCCAGATACTTCAGCCTGTCTTGTCTTTCAATGTTCTGCCCATTGAAAGTGATGTCTGGAAGTAAGTTTTTCCTTTTCCTGGCACGCGCCCATAAGCGTTAGGACTTTGCCGCCTTCAGGGAAGTACCTATTTTTAAATTTTTATATTTTTTAGGTTCTTATGTGTCCTATCTAACCTTCACTTTCTTTCCTTTCCCTGACGAAGGCCTTGTGGCCATAACGTTGGCTATTTTCTCATTCTTTTGTCCTCGTAAGACGAATCACCTTTTTTCGATTTTTTTTTCACACCCATCAACTGGAAGTAAGTAGTAAGTTGCTGTAACATTAACAATGTGTCTGTGACTATAATTGTACCAACAACATTAAGAATTAACACTTGGTCGCATTCATTCATTCAACAAAGTAATGCAATTGCTTAATGAAGGGCAGGAAGTCTGGTCATATGACAAGTCATGTAGGTCAATGGCCAATTGTTGTAGCGTTAGTGAGGTATCTGTAATAATAAGAATATCAGAGTGCCTAGAGCAATTGCTTCCCAAGGCAGAGGAACCTTGTTTGAAACCAGGCCAGGTCATTCTGCAATCTACTCATATGGGTAACTTATTTTGCTCTGAGTTAAGGAAGACAAAAGCCGTGAGGAAGGGAACCTGTCATCCCACAGCATAAAGCCTAGTACAACTGAAGTCTCTAACACTTCACTCCCCTATAGCTGTATCTGCTATGGGACTACCTTGACCTTATTTTTAGGCAACAGTAAATGATGCACCAATAACATTAGAGGGCGTGGCAGTTTTGTTTGTAATAAAGGTGTACCATTACTTTTCATTGACACTATTCTTGCCTAAGAAGACTGCTCATCTATTAAGTGGCTGGATATAAATCCGTGGTGAGAAATTAGGGTGGGGCTTCTCTGCTAGATTAAAGGGCAGAATCATCGCTGAATATAGCGGGGCTTATATGATAACAATCTCCAGCATGAGAATGGATGTAGAAGCAGTTACTGCAGCCTTAAGGTGGCTGTATGAAACTTCATTAACAAGGACAGTTATTGTGTCAGACTCTCCGTCCATGCTCACGTAGCTTAATCATATGTAACTTTTCTTTTAAAGAGTCTTACGGCTTATGTTTTTATCACTAAACCTAATTTCCTTTATAAATAAACACAAAAATATTACACTGCATATACAATAATAAGTAAAAAGTTTGTAAAAGTTTAGACAATTGCCAGTAATACACAGATTCTGTAACAGACTGAACGACACATGTGCTGAATGACCGAAAATAAAATAGCGCAGGCGAACTCGCTTCTTTTTGTCAGCTGTCAAGTTCAAGCATGTCATGCCGAAAATCACAGAATGAGCGAGGCAAGTGTAAAAAATTATGAACATGAATGATTGAAAAGTGTTGTATTAGCGAAGCGCCAAAAAGTGGGGTATGACTGTATTTTATTAACAAGAAAATGAAGTATTTGTTCAAATTCCTATTAGTTTACATGAGATGAGTAGTTCTTTAGGTTTTTTATGGTGTATTCTGTTTATTACATCTTACATTTAAAATATTGAAGATTTATTAAAATTTAATTTTAATTTATATATTGTATTAAGTACATAAAATATGGTAGATAATATCCTTCATTTGTGCAATTTATTTTTTTTTAAATAGTGCTTGCTGTCATTGCTCTGACTGTGAATGTGAAATGTTCTTATTGCAGTGCTAATTATTATAATAACATTCACCCATTTATTCAATTTTATACGAATCCAAGGGTCGAAATACTTGTATGTTGGGGAGGGAGACCCTTCGGATCATCAGATTTCCTCCTGTTGTAATGCTCCAAATAGTTTCTTATCATCAAGTTTTACATTTATTAATTTTTAAACAGCTTTATTTATGACTTCTTTGATAACACACAACTTCCCTTATGACTTCAGTTATGAATATCACTTGTTAGTTATTGTAGCCAGTTTCACTTATGAATGTATACTCACTTGTGATAATTTTATAGATACATTTTTTGTTGTCTATATAGTTGCTATAGACAGTTTCATTTCTGACTTGACTTCCATGGTTTAGCAAGACATAAATGTTGTTGGCTGTTCCTCTTCTGGATTCATTGCTGCATATAGTTTCACTTGTGACTTCATTGTTGTGTACAGACAGTTTCACTTACGACTTCATTGTTGTGTACAGACAGTTTCACTTATGACTTCATTGTTGTGTACAGACAGTTTCACTTATGACTTCATTGTTGTGTACAGACAGTTTCACTTATGACTTCATTGTTGTGTACAGACAGTTTCACTTATGACTTCATTGTTGTGTACAGACAGTTTCACTTATGACTTCATTGTTGTGTACAGACAGTTTCACTTATGACTTCATTGTTGTGTACAGACAGTTTCACTTATGACTTCATTGTTGTGTACAGACAGTTTCACTTATGACTTCATTGTTGGGTACAGACAGTTTCACTTATGACTTCATTGTTGTGTACAGACAGTTTTACTTATGACTTCATTGTTGTGTACAGACAGTTTCACTTATGACTTCATTGTTGTGTACAGACAGTTTCACTTATGACTTCATTGTTGTGTACAGACAGTTTCACTTATGACTTCATTGTTGTGTACAGACAGTTTCACTTATGACTTCATTGTTGTGTACAGACAGTTTTACTTATGACTTCATTGTTGTGTACAGACAGTTTCACTTGTTATTGAATAGATTTGTTGTTGTTGTTGATTAAGTAGGACTGTTGAGCTTCTGACCCTTGTGCAGCTGATACCAAGTTGAGGACTCCTTGGTATTATCTGTACTGTAGATCTAGGCTTTTCTACCATTCCAAAACATGTTGAGTTAAGTCATGAGCTCCAGCTCAGCTTGCATTTAAAAGATTTTAATATCGTTGGCAGAGTTTCAAAAGCGTTGTGCACATTGAATGTGGTATTTAAATACTTTTTAATCATGATTAATGCCCCAATCGCTCAAAAACTCAGTCAGTTTGGTGACCTAATTCGATGTAAACAATCGCGGCAGCTGCACACGATCAGTTGTCTGCGAGACCGGACCGTAGGATTCTTTCTTAACGAGATTGGGAATAATATGACATTTCTAAAAGGTGCCACATAGCAGAGTATGTCATATAAACATAGTTTATTTGAATTCCATTGCAAAGAGCTGTAAAAGGGCTTTAAAATGATGTATGATATATAAATATACCTTAAAAATAAATGGTTAATTCTTTTTCAATTTTTGTGGGTGACAAAAAATATGAAAAATTGTGCATTTTCTTCAAACAAGGCATCTTTGAGCCTATACTTTGTTTAACAAGTCAAAGTAAATGTGCTTATTTCTGTACTGTTGGAAAGTGCTTGAAAAAAGCTTTAAAATGATACATGGATCATTACTGTAACTTCGTTAGTAAATTTTTATCTGTTCTTTGTAAACATGTAGAAATCTTGAGGAATTGAGCGGTTTCTGCAGAAATCGGTTTTTTGGCTTTCTTGTCATTTTCAACTCATAATAACCTTGTTCAGAATAATGTGACATGTTTAGAAAAAATTGGGCTTACTTAGTATGACTATGACATTGGATATCATAGATATTGAGTGTCTACAGTGCATAGATTTTGAGCATTGACACTTTAAAATTGTGCGTCGAGTTGATTTTGTAACCAAAAACACATGACTAACCTGATTTTCTTTAAATTTGAAAAGAGCATATTGGCCTTTTTTATGTTCCCCATGCCTTCCATTTCTTAAAATATTTAATAATTACAGATAGTTTCAATTGTTATTTAATAATTACAGATGTTTCATTTATTTAATAATTACAGATAGTTTCATTTGTTATTTAATAATTACAGATAGTTTCATTTGTTATTTAATAATTACAGATAGTTTCATTTGTTATTTAATAATTACAGATAGTTTCATTTGTTATTTAATAATTACAGACAGTTTCATGTTGTTTAATAATTACAGACAGTTTCATTTGTTATTTAATAATTACAGACAGTTTCATGTTATTTAATAATTACAGTTTCATTTGTTATTTAATAATTACAGTTTCACTTATTGTTTGTTATATACAGGAAGATTGATATTTTTCAATTATTTCTTGTTTGTTCTACTAATCTTCAAAAAACAAATATAATAAAGACAACTGCCATTTTATGACATAAAATACTACGTCACATGAACATTACATCTGAACATGAGATCTTGTCATATTGGGCAGCCATGATTGTTGTACTGAGATCTTGTCATATTGGGCAGCCATGATTGCTGTACTGTGTCCTTGTATCGTCAGTTCATTGGCCATTTTAGATTTTTATTTTCTGTCTGGGAAGACATTTTTAAAAAATAAAATAATACCTATTTGTCGAATGGCAAATATTTTAAATTGTTCTTGTATTTGTTTCATTTATATGCAATGGAATCAAGTGAGGATATACAAATGTACAGATAGGAAGTGACGTTTCAATTACCCTGTACATAAGATCTAGTTATTACAGACAGTTGCACTTATGACTATTATACAGGTTTTATGAGATGTAGTGTTACTGTTGCTGAATCTATTCCTTTAATTTACAATTGTCAGTTAGTGAGATTATGAGTTTGGAAGGTCTTAACAGTGTACACTGCCCATGACTGCAAATTTGCTAACCCTAACATTGTTTCTCTGTGCCATATCTGTTGAGAAGAAAATATAATATTTTTTTATAACATAAGAAATGTAATGTTTCTTTTCCTAAATTTTTTGACTGGCAGCTGTTGAACTGAGACCTTCGAGATGTGAATATATGTGAGATTTGTGCACATCTCATGGAAACAGAAGAAAACAAATAAAGATTAAAAAAACCTAGGATTGAGAAGAAAATTAGACAGCTAAATTATTTTGACCATGTAAAAACACATAACACCTTAATCAATACCATAATAGAAGGCAGAGTTGGAGACAAACATGCAAGAGGAAGACAGCGCTATAAGTGGGAAGATAACATCAATAGATGGACAGGAAAGAGTCTATACAGAGCGTACCATCAAGACAAGAGACAGAAGATGTAGATCTAGTGGAGATGGCAGCTGATGATGTTTAATATATAGTTTATAAATGACAAACTCTCAAAATCAACATGTTCGCATTCTGAAACATTCAGATACCCCCAATGTGACGATGCGATATATGCTCGGCTTGCTGTCTATTAAATCCAGATATGTGATGGCTCAAGTAAAAGCCTATATGCGAGTAACCACAGATAAAAGTCATCCCCTACACACGAACATAGCTGACATAAAGGGAGTACGAATAAAGAACGGGATGTCATGGATGGTGCAGGCTGAGTCAACTATTCGACAGGTGACCACAGTTGAAAACATATTCAAGGGAGAGGATTTTAGTAGGTCTAGTGAGAACTTGGTGACCTACCAACATGTTATCATCAGCCTTGGCAGAGAATGCAGAGCTTGGGGTAATGGAAAAGCAGAACTGGAAATTAATCAACTGATAAATGAAAATGTTTTGAATAATGATGCCGTCGTGTACACTGCTGGGTCTGTAGCCCGTGGTGGGATGATGGGACGGGGCTTCTCGGCTACAATTAAGGGCATGATTGTTGCTGAACATAGTGGGGCCTACATGACACATGAGAATGACACTGCAATCGATGAATCATGACGGCTGAGATTGCTGGAGTTTGGCATTAGGCGTGGGACTGGCAGGAATGAACGTTTGAGAGGATGCATCCGGCGTATGTACAATCAGCGTGCAACAAGAACTGTTAGCATTCATACCCTTCAACATTTATTGAGGGAGACTGAGCACCTATGGGTTTGCCCGGAGTGCAATGATGATTCTGAAAAACAATAACAGATACTGCTTTCACCCAAAAAAATGTTTCATACACCTTGGTAAAGTTGGATAAAATATTAAAATCAGACAGTTTAGTGAAATGTAATGCATGTATGAAAACAGTATACCAGAGAGCAAATGCTGATAAAACCAGGTTTAAAAGTCAACACCATGCTGATTTTTCTGAATGTGTCAGTGCTTCTATTAACTGCACCCAAGATCACTTATAACAAATGTTATTCTTTCAACGCCATTCAGCTGAAGTTATTACAGACAGTTGCAGTTATGACTATTATACAGGTTTTATGTGAAATGAGTTTAGTGATATGTAATGCATGTAAGAAGACAGTATACCAGAGAGCAAATGCTGATAAAACCAGGTTTAAAAGTCAACACCATGCTGATTTTTCTGAATGTGTCAGTGCTTCTATTAACTGCACCCAAGATCACTTATAACAAATGTTATTCTTTCAACGCCATTCAGCTCAAGGTATTTCCATCCATGCCTTTCCTCATCCTGTTTAATGTCTGCCTCCATCAACCTGTCGCATGTCATCAGCTCAAGGTATTTCCATCCATGACTTTCTCATCCTGTTTAATTTCTGCCTCCATCTACCTGTCACATGTCATCAGCTCAAGGTATTTCCATCCATGACTTTCTCATCCTGTTTAATTTCTGCCTCCATCAACCTGTCGCATGTCATCAGCTCAAGGTATTTCCATCCATGACTTTCTCATCCTGTTTAATTTCTGCCTCCATCTACCTGTCGCATGTCATCAGCTCAAGGTATTTCCATCCATGACTTTCTCATCCTGTTTAATTTCTGCCTCCATCTACCTGTCTCTACCATGGGGATTCAAGATAAAAAACTTTAAACAAATGTTACTAGATTAGTACAGAATTATGACTGCTTATTAATTTCATTAACCACAACAGTTCTGAGGACATATGAGAAGTGCTTGGTTTGCAATCTCTTATTCGGGTTACTGTAGTTCATTCTTAAAAAGCCAGATGGCAACTTTTATATTTCACATAATTTTTGTTGTTGTTGACAAAAGCCTTGGCATCTTCCACTTTTTAATTCTGGTCTGTTATTTACAAAGAATAATATATTTTTTTTTGGCTTGTTTTGTTTAAGTCTTGAAGGCATCTTGAATGGAGTATTGAGAATAAACACAGAAATATATAATGTATAGAATTTAAGTAATTGAGTATTAGGAATAAATACAGAAATATATAATGCAAAAGAATTTAAGAAACTGAGTCTTCTTCTTCTTCTTCCGTCCTTAGCCAAAGACCGACCAAGCAGTCAGAGGCCATCACACCTTGTGGCGTCTTAAGGGCAACAGCAGCAGATTGATTTTCTCTGTTGTAGTTTCCCATCACGCCTAGCGGCGTCTTTAGGGCAACAACAATATACAGAAATATATAATGCAAACGAATTTTAAGTAATGGAGTATTGAGAATAAATACAGACATATATAATGGAAAAGAATGTAAGTAATTGAGTATCCAAACGGGCTGATCACCCGTTTGCCGGTCACTTTGATTATGGAAACAACGACAAACGGATTGATTTGCCGTTGCCTTAAAGACGCCATTAGGCGTGATGGGAACAACGGCAAAGAAAATCTATTCGCTGTTGCCCTTAAGACGCCACTAGGTGTAATGGCCACTGACTGCTTTGCCGGTCGTTGGCTAAGGACGGAAGAAGAAGAAGAATTGAGTATAAATACATAATGAAAAAGAATTTAAGTAACTGAGTATTGAGAATACAGAAATATGTAAAGGAAATTTTGATGTAATGGATTAACAAAGAAATAACTCTACAAACTATACTAAGCGATCAATAAACCAACACCCTATTGTTCCCTTGGATATTTTATACATTGGCCACAAGTCCAGGTCTGTCTCCCATTAGCACTGTTCCTTCATGCCCTCAGATGAGTGCTGCTAAGACCTTTCCTGTTCCTCTTCAAGAAGCTAACCATAGATCTTTCCTTCCCTCTCCTAGCTTGGGTATTCCATGACCAGTGACTGTCATGTTAACTTATACTACTGCTTTCTTAGTATCTGACTGACCTGCGTCAGTTATCTTTCTTATTGTTTAGATCCACTGCTTTCTGTTTAGTTCATCTTCTTCACACACCTTTATGTCTGACCTAGTCCACTAAATGTTTAGAATTCTTTTCAGGTAGCTATTTCTAGACTATATGGAGCACATGTCTTAGAAAGGGAAGAAAACACAGAAATCCTATAAAAGCTAGCAGTGAAAATGAGAAGTATTTTAATCATATAAAAAGACCTTCTGAAAACCATAATAATAAAAGGCAAAGATGCCAGGGGAGGACAGTGCTAAAAGTAGGAAGTTAACATCAATAAATCGAAAGGAAAGAGTCTTTCAGAGTGTACCATCAAGACAAGCGACGTTGAAGTCAATGCAGCCAACCTTTTATGCTAAGATGTTGATTAATCATATTCTAGACTGCAGAATAATAAATTATATACTCATGGAACAAAGTAAATGTGCAACACTTTATAGGGCACTGTGCGTGATTTCATGGACGAAATGAAATAAAAGTTGGCACACAATGTGGTTGAATACTGAATAAAAGACCAAGTGATCACTTTGATTTTAGTGAAAGTGTCATGAAAGAAAGATAAAAACTAAAGTCAGTGTGGCATCCCCACGAAAAAATGAAATCTTGATTTCAATACCGTGTATGTCCACCTATTCCGCATGACACGGGTCTTAAACCTGGAATGTTCCTGGCAGTCCATGTTGCCTGAATAAACCTGTTACGCAAGTGCTATAGGCGTTAGTAACGGTCTTGTGCAGGGGTGGTAACTCGTGGTCGGCCACTTCTTTGGCGATCAGCAGTGGATCCAGTTTGGTGGAAACGAGCTTGAATGCGTGATATAGTGTTCCTGTGAACATTGAAATGTTGTGATACAGCTAATATAGTCGCTCCAGCAGCTAACATCACTATAGCTATTGCTCGCTGTTGTTGGGTCAATCTTGGCATTGTCAAAAAAGTTGTTTCTGTTGGACTCTTGGTACTCTCTACTTAAACGATTACGTTTTCACATGCTAGTGATTAGAGCTACACACTTACCTTCCTTTTATCTGTGATAAATTCTCCCCTACGGCACTTGTCACGTGATTTATCTTGCACCGTGATTATTTCCCCATGAATAGTGCGATCCAATTGTAATTGCACGGGTAAGTGAACAACACTCACACAGAAATGTGTGCCAACTTGCATTTGAGTTCACCCAAGAACACACGCACAGTGCCCTGTTGAGTGCTGCACACGTACTTTTTTCCATGAGTATATATTCTTCCTTTATTATATATATATAATTTCATTTTTACAAAAGAAGAAAGAAGAGAAGAAAAGTATAAATTAATTAATTAATTTTATTGTACTTTTTTGACTTTGTGAAGTTAGTTCCAATTTGTTTATTGTGTGAAATTGTTTAAGTGGAATAACTTTATAATAGAGCATAGGGTAGTCGTACGAGAAGCGAGGTAGGCTCTTGATCTGTCCTTTACCATCTGGACAAGAGTTCATAAGTCTGACTACACCTTGTGCCATTCTTACACTAGTGCTCATTTCTGAGACTGGGGGAATCTTTGATAGTACAGCACTCTTTTACAGGATCTACTATCAACTCATCACCATCTATCATCCATCTCGTCACACCAAGGAGCATGGAACTATCATAGCAGTTAGCTCCCCCTCATACAGGAAGACTGCGTCAAACACTTCAAATTCAGTAGCAGCATTTTTTTTTTTTAACATGCTGAAGTTGCTAGACCCATACACAATCTTACATTTGCTGCTTCATTACAACATGCATAGTTCCATCTTATCGGTTTCTTCAGTCACACGGCAACTGCTCTGGGTGTATAACTGTTTTTATGTACTTATTACCTAATATATTTTTAGGTAATTTTTAATGATCGCCTGTTAGAGAATGACACTGCAATAGATGAATCATCAAGGTTAAGACTGTTGGAATTTGGCATCAAACGTAAGGCTAGCAGAGATGGACGTATGAGAGGATGCATCCGTCGTGTTTACAACCAGCGAGCTACAGGAACAGTTAGCATTCACACTCTTCGACATGTACTGATGGAGACTGAGCACCTATGGGTTTGCCCGGAGTGCAATGATGTCAATTCCGCATAACAATAAAATTGTTTAGGGTCAAACTATTGTGTGGTTTGACTGTGAGAAAAATAAACATAATTAAAATGTTTCTTCTTCTTCTTTCACCTCACCAATGAGCATAGGCTTTCAACAAAATTAGGCCATCTTCTTGTCCTGTGCCATCAGCTCAAGGTCTCTTTTGTATGTGTTCTTTGGGTTTCTTCTACCCCTGGGGATTAGGAACAAGAACTGCAGTATGTGCTAGCAACATGTTATCTCAATGTGTGTCCTATCCATGTCCAGCATCATCCTATCTCTTGTTCCATTAGTGATCTTGTCATCAGTTCTACATTAGTGATCTTGTCATCAGTTCTACATTAGTGATCTTGTCATCAGTTCTACATTAGTGATCTTGTCATCAGTTCTACATTAATGATCTTGTCATCAGTTCTACATTAGTGATCTTGTCATCAGTTCTACATTAGTGATCTTGTCATCAGTTCTACATTAGTGATCTTGTCATCAGTTCTACATTAGTGATCTTGTCATCAGTTCTACATTAGTGATCTTGTCATCAGTTCTACATTACTGATCTTGTCATCAGTTCTACATTAGTGATCTTGTCATCAGTTCTACATTAGTGATCTTGTCATCAGTTCTACATTAGTGATCTTGTCATCAGTTCTACATTAGTGATCTTGTCATCAGTTCCACATTAGTGATCTTCTCTAGTTCTTGTCATCAGTTCTACATTAGTGATCTTGTCTAGTTCTTGTCATCAGTTCCACATTAGTGATCTTGTCTAGTTCTTGTCATCAGTTCCACATTGGTGATCTTGTCTAGTTCTTGTCATCAGTTCCACATTAATGATCTTGTCTAGTTCTTGTCATCAGTTTACTTTAGTGATCTTGTCTAGTTCTTGTCATCAGTTCCACATTAGTGATCTTGTCTAGTTCTTGTCATCAGTTCTACATTAGCAATCTTGTCTAGTTCTTGTCATCAGTTCCACATTAGTGATCTTGTCTAGTTCTTGTCATCAGTTCCACATTAGTGATCTTGTCATCAATTCTACATTAGTGATCTTGTCATCAGTTCCACATTAGTGATCTTGTCATCAGTTCTACATTAGTGATCTTGTCATCAGTTCCACATTAGTGATCTTGTCATCAGTTCCACATTAGTGATCTTGTCATCAGTTCTACATTAGTGATCTTGTCATCAGTTCTACTTTAGTGATCTTGTCTAGTTCTTGTCATCAGTTCTACATTAGTGATCTTGTCATCAGTTCCACATTAGTGATCTTGTCATCAGTTCCACATTAGTGATCTTGTCATCAGTTCTACATTAGTGATCTTGTCATCAGTTCTACTTTAGTGATCTTGTCTAGTTCTTGTCATCAGTTCTACATTAGTGATCTTGTCATCAGTTCCACATTAGTGATCTTGTCATTGGTTCTACATAAGTGATCTTGTCTAGTTCTTGTCATCAGTTCCACATTAGTGATCTTGTCATCAGTTCCACATTAGTGATCTTGTCATCGGTTCTACATAAGTGATCTTGTCATCGGTTCTACATAAGTGATCTTGTCTAGTTCTTGTCATCAGTTCCACATTAGTGATCTTGTCGTACCTCATCAATTCTATGCAAGCATCAATTATTGAAACAACCACAAAGCTACAGAATTTCATTTTAAAATGTTTGGTCATGCCAAAAAAAATTTTAAAAATGAGAAAATTCCAAAGACTGACAGACAACACAAAGCTGGATCTACAAGATCTTAAAACACGACTGTAAAGACCTGACTGGCCCGTGTCAATGAACACGGAATGCTTAGCATTGTCCATCCTTTAAGTATATGCATCACTGAAGAAGGCAGACACATAAAGTAGGTTCCCCTCAAGATAAAAGTCATTCGCGATCAGCTAAAATTTCACACACATTTACAAATGTTTCTTGAACCATGGACTACATTATGTGTCTTAACCACTTAGTCTACCATCTAATAAGGTACTATGTCTAAGATACGTACCTAAGTATAAATCATGACAAATCCATTTCTGAAACACTCAAACACAAGAATACTTAATGACTCATAAACTGTGATATCCTCAGTTAAATGCACTTCTTCATAATTATACTCTTGTAACTAACACATTTGTTAACCCCATCAAATGTGAATTAAACAAGAATTACTTGTCAAATTTAATTGTTCTCTTCCCTCCCAGAGCTACTAATAAACATGGTTAAATGACAAGTACTCTGACCTGTGACCTCTGAGGAGACAAAGAAAGAACAGAACTACTGCTACCTCAGTCATATAATGTGACTGATGTGAGGTTGTGTATGTGGTAACTTGACTGATGTGAGGTTGTGTATGTGGTAACTTGACTGATGTGAGGTTGTGTATGTGGTAACTTGACTGATGTGAGGTTGTGTATGTGGTAACTTGACTGATGTGAGGTTGTGTATGTGGTAACTTCATGACATGTGAGGTTGTGTATGTGGTAACTTGACTGATGTGAGGTTGTGTATGTGGTAACTTCATGACTGATGTGAGGTTGTGTATGTGGTAACTTCATGACTGATGTGAGGTTGTGTATGTGGTAACTTCATGACTGATGTGAGGTTGTGTATGTGGTAACTTCATAACATGTGAGGTTGTGTGTGTGGTAACTTCATGACTGATGTGAGGTTGTGTATGTGGTAACTTCATGACTGATGTGAGGTTGTGTATGTGGTAACTTCATGACTGATGTGAGGTTGTGTATGTGGTAACTTCATGACTGATGTGAGGTTGTGTATGTGGTAACTTCATGACTGATGTGAGGCTGTGTATGTGGTAACTTCATGACTGATGTGAGGTTGTGTATGTGGCTGGCAACTTCATAACTGATGTGAGGTTGTGTATGTGGCTGCCAACTTCATGACTGATGTGAGGTTGTGTATGTGGCTGCCAACTTCATGACTGATGTGAGGTTGTGTATGTGGCTGGCAACTTCATGACAGATGTGAGGTTGTGTATGTGGCTGGCAACTTCATGACTGATGTGAGGTTGTGTATGTGGCTGGCAACTTCATGACTGATGTGAGGTTGTGTATGTGGCTGGCAACTTCATGACTGATGTGAGGTTGTGTATGTGGCTGGCAACTTCATGACTGATGTGAGGTTGTGTATGTGGCTGGCAACTTCATGACTGATGTGAGGTTGTGTATGTGGTAACTTCATGACTGATGTGAGGTTGTGTATGTGGTAACTTCATGACTGATGTGAGGTTGTGTATGTGGTAACTTCATGACTGATGTGAGGTTGTGTATGTGGTAACTTCATGACTGATGTGAGGTTGTGTATGTGGCTGGCAACTTCATAACTGATGTGAGGTTGTGTATGTGGCTGCCAACTTCATGACTGATGTGAGGTTGTGTATGTGGCTGCCAACTTCATGACTGATATGAGGTTGTGTATGTGGCTGGCAACTTCATGACTGATGTGAGGTTGTGTATGTGGCTGGCAACTTCATGACAGATGTGAGGTTGTGTATGTGGCTGGCAACTTCATGACTGATGTGAGGTTGTGTATGTGGCTGGCAACTTCATGACTGATGTGAGGTTGTGTATGTGGCTGGCAACTTCATGACTGATGTGAGGTTGTGTATGTGGCTGGCAACTTCATGACTGATGTGAGGTTGTGTATGTGGTAACTTCATGACTGATGTGAGGTTGTGTATGTGGTAACTTCATGACTGATGTGAGGTTGTGTATGTGGTAACTTCATGACTGATGTGAGGTTGTGTATGTGGTAACTTCATGACTGATGTGAGGTTGTGTATGTGGTAACTTCATGACTGATGCGAGGTTGTGTATGTGGTAACTTCATGACTGATGCGAGGTTGTGTATGTGGTAACTTCATGACTGATGCAAGGTTGTGTATGTGATTACTTCATGACTGATGTGAGGTTGTGTATGTGGTAACTTCATGACTGATGCGAGGTTGTGTATGTGGTAACTTCATGACTGATGTGAGGTTGTGTATGTGGTAACTCCATGACTGATGTGAGGTTGTGTATGTGGTAATTTCATGACTGATGTGAGGTTGTGTATGTGGTAACTCCATGACTGATGTGAGGTTGTGTATGTGGTAACTTCATGACTGATGTGAGGTTGTGTATGTGGTAACTTCATGACTGATGCGAGGTTGTGTATGTGGTAACTTCATCATGTAAAAAATGCTGCTACAGAAACCACAACAGGTGGAGCATGTACTTTGATGCAGGCTTCTTGTAATAAGTGGGTGGATTCTTGCTTCGAAAGCAGTGATAAAGGACATAAATGATGAAAAAGGAAATAAATAAGTGAAATGACTACACATTGTTGTGTGTGGCTGTGATGGCAAAGAATCATTAGTAATATTACCTATGGCTTAAAAAAATACCAAGAATTTATGAAAATTGAGGTTAGATTATGTACACTGTTAAAGCTACCCTTTCATCATCTCTAGTGTTCACATCTGTCATGAATTAGCTAATCTAAAAAAAAAAAAGAAGTCTCTTTCACACAGGCGATCAGGGTCCTTATATATTTAAATTTATATATATTAAAAAAAAACCAGCATTGCGTAATTATATACATTTAATATATATTTGCAAAATCATAAAACAAGCATGACACAGAAGATACTATTCATTAATTCAAATCGCAGGAATATTCTGGATAGTATATGTACTATAAATACCTCTTAAATGTAAGGATCTGCTTACATGCCTGAAATGTAATAATAGAGGACAAATGCCCCCCCCCCCAAGTAGTAGTGCTCATGTCTATAATTTCTGCACCCTAATGGGTGTATAAAAGTCTGTAGCTTTTTGGTTGTTGTTTTTGTTGCTCTCCATGTCTCAGAGCCATCTTCTTCTTCTTCCGTCCTTAGTCAAAGACCGACCAAGCAGTCAGAGGCCATCACGCCCTGTGGTGTCTTAAGGGCAACAGCAGATTGACTTTCTCTGTTGTAGTTTCCCATCACGCCTAGCGGCGTCTTTAGGGCAACAACAGATTAATCCATCTGCCGCTGTTTCCGTAATCAGTGTGACAAGCCAACGGGTGATCAGCCCATTGGGCTCTCAGAGCCATACAAGCGTAGAAAAGGAGGACTGAAATGGTATGACAAAGTCACAAATGTGGAATTGATGACAAGAACCAGACAAGTGCCAGTGGAACATGAGTTGAGAAGAAGACGCTGGCAATAGATAGGACACACACTGAGGAAACCTGATGATAGCATTACAAGGCAGTCCTTGTTCTGGAATCCACAGGGAAAGAGAGGCAGAGGTAGACCAAAAAACACTTGGAGAAGATAACTGGAAACAGAGGTGAAAATGATGAAGAAAACATGGAAAGAACTTGAGCGGGTGCCACAGGACAGGAAGACTTGGCATGTGTTTGTTGAAGGCATATGCTCCTTGGGGAGCTAAAGGGTATTGATTGAATGGGTGTATAACAAGATCACCAATGCAGAACTGATGACAAGAACCAGACAAGTGTCAGTGGAACAAGAGATGAGAGGAAGTTGGTGTCTGACACTGCACACACTGAGTAAACCTGCTGATAGCATTACAAGGCAGTCCTTGTTCTGGTATACCCAGTGTATGAGAGGTAGAAGGAGAACCAAAAATACACAGAGAAGATAACTAGAGAGTGAAATGAAAGAGATGAGGACAACAAAGAAAGGCCGAGAGCTGATGGCGAACGACATGAGGACTATGCTCCTTGGGGAGGTGCAGCATAAGAAATGAACGAAGATGGCATGCACCAATCACAAGTGTCAAGAATAAATCATTTTGCTCACTTTTATTTTCTGATTCTCTAAGCCAGTGCCATTCAATAATCTGCAGTTTCCCTGCTCATGTCATCTCTGGAGCTCACATATCATGCCCTTTCATGTGGATTTATTCTTGTGGGTCACTCACACTATCTACAACTCTTTTCTTATATTATTCCTAGCAATCAAAGTGTAAGAATGTCCACTACTTTATACTGCACAAATAACTGTGTTCTTCTCTCTTTTCTTGCAGAAAACTGAATAATTATATTTTTGTATGTCACAGTATAAGACCTGGGTATGTCTTTCTTGTAACCTCATCTCTCTGAATATTCATCTTTTCTATCTCGCTCACACACTAAATGAAATCCATCATACATATATCCACACATACAGCTCCAAACACCCTCGTATACATCACGAAATCAGCCTCAATGCTTTAATTGTATATATATTATAATACTTATACGAAAAAAATTCACATAAAGATCAAACCAGGTCACATATGCCCAGTTTCGGCGTGAACAACAACACTACACCGCACACATGCCACGAGTTAACCTGCATGTTAACATTTCAATTGAGAAGAATACCCTGGTGATGGATAGGACACACACTGAGGAAATCTGCTGATAGCATTACAAGGCAGTCCTTGTTGTGGAATCCCCAGGGTAGCAGAAACATATGGAGACGAAAGCTGGAGACAGAAATGAATATGATGAAGTAGATGTGGAAAGAACTCAAGCTGACGGCACATGACAGGACTTGGCACGTGACAGGACTTGGCACATGACAGGACTTGGCACGTGTTTGTTGAAGGCTTATGCTCCATGGGGAGCCATTGGGTGTTGATGATGATGTAACATTTCATTAATTACACTGCACTTGTAACAATTCAGCAATGTATGCTACAGTTGCAATAATTGAGTAAATTACGCTGCACAAATCTAATTACACCAACTCATATTCACATCTTCTTCTTCTTCCATCCTTAGCCAACGACCGGCAAAGCAGTCAGTGGCCATTACGCCTAGTGGCGTCTTAAGGGCAACAGCGAATAGATTTTCTTTGCCGCTGTTCCCATCACGCCTAATGGCGTCTTTAGGGCAACGACAAATCAATCCTTTTGTTGTTGTTTCCGTAATCAAAGTGACTGGCAAACGGGTGATCAGCCCGTTGGGTCATATTCACATACAAAACATATATTCAGAAAATAAAATGGAATACTAAAACACATATAAACACTTCATATTATTTCTATTAAAAAAAGACAAAGAATTATCAAACTATTGATCTATGTAAATTTTACAGAAGAAGTAAGTGAGATCTACAGACTGAAATGCATGGAATCAATAGTCAACACAAAACCAAAGAAATGGGCACAGATTTCACAAATTAATGTCACTAAAGGTTCGCTAATGTGACAGTACTGAAACTTGGCAGCCAATCAGAATTAAGATTGTACTTTACTCCACAATTTTCAAAACTGAGACAAAAATAAATCGTGAGCTATGAGTAGCGAACAACCAAGTGAACATAATTCTGGGTGGAAAGCACTTCATTTCATTCAAATATAAATCAGCTATCGAACATGGGGTGTCTGCTTAATTAACAGAGCAGACGTGGTAGGCTATCAAGGCGAGACCAGGTCATTTTCCAGCTAGGCACTGGACACAACAGACTGAGGTACCATCTGTAAGACAAGTACAGGATTGGTACAACAGATCTCTGCACTGTGGCACCAACCCCTTGACAGCCAAACATCTGCTGCAGTCCTGCACAATTACAGCAGTGAACAGAGTAGCAAATGGCAACAACCTACCTCTCTCCATCAAAAACTGTTTGGAGATGTCAGGAACCTTGAGCTAACTACTGCCTTTATTACAGTCTTTAATGTGGAGGTCTGAGGGTGAACGAGATGTCAGGAACCTTGAGCTGACTACTGCCTTTATTACAGTCTTTAATGTGGAGGTCTGAGGGTGAACGAGATGTCAGGAACCTTGAGCTGACTACTGCCTTTATTACAGTCTTTAATGTGGAGGTCTGAGGGTGAACGAGATGTCAGGAACCTTGAGCTGACTACTGCCTTTATTACAGTCTTTAATGTGGAGGTCTGAGGGTGAACGAGATGTCAGGAACCTTGAGCTGACTACTGCCTTTATTACAGTCTTTAATGTGGAGGTCTGAGGGTGAACGAGATGTCAGGAACCTTGAGCTAACTACTGCCTTTATTACAGTCTTTAATGTGGAGGTCTGAGGGTGAACGAGATGTCAGGAACCTTGAGCTGACTACTGCCTTTATTACAGTCTTTAATGTGGAGGTCTGAGGGTGAACGAGATGTCAGGAACCTTGAGCTGACTACTGCCTTTATTACAGTCTTTAATGTGGAGGTCTGAGGGTGAACGAGATGTCAGGAACCTTGAGCTGACTACTGCCTTTATTACAGTCTTTAATGTGGAGGTCTGAGGGTGAACGAGATGTCAGGAACCTTGAGCTGACTACTGCCTTTATTACAGTCTTTAATGTGGAGGTCTGAGGGTGAACGAGATGTCAGGAACCTTGAGCTAACTACTGCCTTTATTACAGTCTTTAATGTGGAGGTCTGAGGGTGAACGAGATGTCAGGAACCTTGAGCTGACTACTGCCTTTATTACAGTCTTTAATGTGGAGGTCTGAGGGTGAACGAGATGTCAGGAACCTTGAGCTGACTACTGCCTTTATTACAGTCTTTAATGTGGAGGTCTGAGGGTGAACGAGATGTCAGGAACCTTGAGCTGACTACTGCCTTTATTACAGTCTTTAATGTGGAGGTCTGAGGGTGAACGAGATGTCAGGAACCTTGAGCTAACTACTGCCTTTATTACAGTCTTTAATGTGGAGGTCTGAGGGTGAACGAGATGTCAGGAACCTTGAGCTGACTACTGCCTTTATTACAGTCTTTAATGTGGAGGTCTGAGGGTGAACGAGATGTCAGGAACCTTGAGCTAACTACTGCCTTTATTACAGTCTTTAATGTGGAGGTCTGAGGGTGAACGAGATGTCAGGAACCTTGAGCTGACTACTGCCTTTATTACAGTCTTTAATGTGGAGGTCTGAGGGTGAACGAGATGTCAGGAACCTTGAGCTGACTACTGCCTTTATTACAGTCTTTAATGTGGAGGTCTGAGGGTGAATGAGATGTCAGGAACCTTGAGCTAACTACTGCCTTTATTACAGTCTTTAATGTGGAGGTCTGAGGGTGAACGAGATGTCAGGAACCTTGAGCTGACTACTGCCTTTATTACAGTCTTTAATGTGGAGGTCTGAGGGTGAACGAGATGTCAGGAACCTTGAGCTGACTACTGCCTTTATTACAGTCTTTAATGTGGAGGTCTGAGGGTGAACGTGGACGAAGAAAAAAATCAAGCTAGGAAGTTATATGAAGAAATTAAGGATGAAGAAGCTCATTCCGACTGAGTATGCAGATTACAATAAAGATTAATTTGATTACCAAGTCTGAAATAGTCATACGACAGTGCATATGATAGTAACATAAAAACAAATTAAGTTTTGGGTACAGGACAGGTCACAATGTAATCAGATTGCAACAAATACAGGGACTAAAGCTGGATAGACAATATGGTTTTACTGTGAAATTTCGGTTTTTTTTTTACATGCCTGTGACCTGATTTTATATTCTGTGAAAATATTATTTCCTGAGGTTTTGAAAACAAACAAAAAACTGCTTATACATTATAAATGTATATACATTACTATTATATCTTGGTATGTGACATTTAGAAGGTTTTCCTTTGAATATTCACTGTGGTTGGGGATTTCAAAACTGTTCTATCACCTTCCTTCCACCACCATTATACTTTAAATAAATAATAATTTTTAAAAACAAGCTATTTATTTATTCGTTATGCACACCAACAGTCTAAATACATTAACCTTCATTTTCATATACATAATGAGGATGCATACGTTGTGTATTTAACCAGCGAGCTACTGAACAGTTAGCATTCACACTCTTTGACATATGCTGAAGAAGACTGAGCACCTATGGGTTTGCCCACAGTGCAATGATGTCAATTCTGTTCAACAATAACAATTTATAATGCTAAAGCCACTTATGTAATATGAGCATCATCAAAAATATATTTGCTACAGGCCACTATTAACACACATTAGGTTAGCCATTTCTGCAACCAAATCATACTTTTTACAAAAGGTTCAGAAAGTCAAGGAGAGAAACCAAAACTTAATTTTCATATATAGTGTGCCACTGTTTTTTGGGCATATACATACATGCCACACCTCAGACATGAAAAACCTGTACAAAAAATCCAAAAACCCTGTACAAAGACCCGCAAAACCTGTACAAAGACTGAAAAACGTAACAAAAGAGTTAATTCATGTAAAAATACATTCAATTAGATGGTTCTGCACCATCATAGTGACATGCGCCCTTTGCCTTTTTAAGCATGTCTTCACTTGCTTTAAAACCTAAACAACAGGAGTTAGAATTTATTTTGCATTGTAGAAATGCTGTAACTGTATCATCATTTAGTCTATTTCTTCAAAAAAAATTAATATAATTTATGGTGGAAATGAAGAACAGTTTGGTGTCTGTTCTATAATAATAATAATAATAAATTCTTTAAGCACCAAACACGGCGCATAAGGCAGAAACCAGTGCTCTCCAGGTTGTTCGTTGTGACGCCACTCCTCTTAGCTCTTGCACATTATTTAGGCCCAACGTTCTTCCTTCTCTTATTATTGTTCTTCTGAGTGTTTCTTTTGGTCTTCCCTTTTTCCTCTTACCCTCAGGAACCCAAGTGAGTGCCTGCAATGGTATTCTGTTGTTTTGCATTCGTAGGACATGACCGATATATGACCATCGTCTTTTCCTTATATAGTTGGAGACATATTTCTGCCTAGAGTCTTCTCTTATTTGTCGATTAGTCTTGAATTCTTTCCAACTGATGTTCATGAGTTTTCTAAGACATTTGTTCTCGAATGTATTCAGCTTGTTCTCCAATGATTTTGTTATTTTCCAACTCTCACAGCCGTATGTTAACACTGAGATAACATTTGAATTAAACAGACGAAGCTTGGTATGTATATTCAATGATCGTAATTTCCAAATGCTAGATAATCTATTGAAGGCGCTAGCTGCCAAAGCAATTCTAGTATGAATTTCTCTTGTTGTGTCACCATCCTGAGTCATTTTACTGCCTAAATAATTGAAACTTTCAACTTTCTGTAGTTTTTCCCCGTTCAGGATGATATTAAAGGTCTCGTTAGAAAAGTTCATAACTTTAGTTTTAGAGGCATTTATTTGGAGACCTATTTTAACCGAGAGATGACACAAATTATTTACTGCTTCTTGGGATTGTCTGGGTGTTGAACTTAAGAATGCTAAATCATCTGCGAAATCCAGGTCCCCCAGGAATTTTCCATTTGTCCATTTTATACCTAATTGTTCATTGTGGGTATAGTTTCTCATAACTCAATCAATAGCTATTCCAAAAAGTAATGGTGACATAATACAGCCTTGTTTCACCCCTGTTTCTACTGTAAACCATTCTGTATTCCCTTTATTTGTTCTAACACAACATCTTGCATTGTCATATAGCGCTTTGATTATATTCACATATTTTGTTGGAAAAACCATAGATTGTAAGTATCTTCCACAGTGATGGGCGGTGTAGACTATCAAAGGCTTTTTGAAAATCAACGAAGGTGATAATAAGTGGCGATTGCATTTCCACTGATTCTTCTATAATTGTTCTTAGTGTGAATATTTGATCAATACATGATCGTTTCGGCCTATAGTGCCTAATAAAAGTATAGGTCTAAAGAGACCAGTAATAAGCGTTTTGGGTTAGGTTTACTAATCTTAAATCAAATATATATATATATTTTTTTTTTTTAAAGCTAGCGATGAAAATATAAACTGGCGCAACTAATCTCTATCAAACTTCAATAATTGGAACAGCCGTTAGGCCTATAGCCCAACTGGTAGCTTTAAAGACCTACCCATACGACTTTTAGTGTCAGTCAAACATTGATAGTAATTAATTATTTAATAAATATAGGCCTAGCCTAAATCATTAGTCGACCGTAATGATGATCACCCAAGGCAAAATCGCATTGTTTTTTAAAGAAACAAAATTAAAACTAAGACGAGAAGTAGGCCTAACTCCAAATAGGCTAAACTTTTCTCTGATCGGGTTAAGATGCAAATTTGCCTTGCTTTTGTGTGTGTGTTTTTTTTCTTAAGTTTCATAATTTGGTAATATCAGACGCCGAACGCTTCGCATGTATTTTCGTACCATTTAGATTTAAGGTTAGTGTTACTAGCCTAAATGGTACGAAAATACATACAGATCGTTCGGCGACCGTCATTCCGATATTACCCATTATTTGTATTGTATTATTATTCAAATTTACATTTCTTACGCACTTTCTACAAGTTTTAGTGAAATCAAATAATATGAAGTGGTATCCGCCTTTTTTTTAAGCAGCCGTAAATAATAAATTAGGCTATGCTAAATCTTACGGGAAAAAAAAGCATAGCCTAGGCCTAAGTTATCTGACAGTTAAATCTAACTTCATCTAAACAATGTTATTATAATACTTTTTTTTTTTTAAATGAATTACTTACCAATACTAAACTGGAAATTAATCCTAAACAATAGGCTCGACTCAGTGCTGCGTAATCGTTCAAATAATCAGTAACCTCGCGCTAGCTTTAGCGAAAAATTGTGAATGAACACGCCATGCACATCCCGCGGCAATTGAAAAATAGGCAGCTTGATTTTCATTGGTTATTTTTTTTTTTTAAATCCACTTGGCTTAAAATCTCGCCGAATCTCATGACGCAAATTACGGAAAATTGTGTAGTGGCACAAAATGGTCGATTTATATGTATATTTAATAATTAGGCGAAAAAACCCGTACAGACGGTATGTACGGGCCGTACACATCTGAAAATGCAAACACCCCGTACAGATTATGGGTAAACCATAGCGTGTGGCATGTATGCATATATGTCATTTTTGTGCCCTGAAATTGTCATTATACAATGTTTATCATATTTCTTTCATGGCCATAGGCCTTGCACATGAATCCTGTACCTCACCTGGATATATACAGTGCAAGACATCACACAAGGCTACAAATTTTACTTTCAAATGCTAATATTTCTTGAGAACTAAAAATAAAACAAAAATACTTTAGTATATTTTAGCTTGGTTTTAAACATTAAAAGCTATATTACTGCAGTGTTTTTGTCTTCATACACAAGTTATTATATATAGTCTATAACATAAATTTATTTTAAGACGTAACAATGCAAGGAGCAGTTATAGTGTTAACACTTTTTAACCACCTTCAAACAAACATACTATACTGAAGCACATTAAAAACGCACCACCTGTATAATCCAGGAACAGAGTGTGAAATGTAAATATAAGTGTGTACAAGTTTACATATTTGAAATCTTTATTCATTTTCCTATGAATCCATGCTGGTCATTAATTTGTACATTTGATTGTTATGCAATTCATTGCATTCTGTGCAGGCAAGGGAGAAAACCAAAAATACAAAAAAAATGCACGTGCGTTATCCTGCTGGAGAAGCTGCAAGTCTGGATAAATTGTGAACGCAGGAGCAACCAGTGCATCCAGAACCTCATCTCGATATGTCACAGCATTAACATTTCCACGGAAGACGTGAAGAGGCAAGCGATGGTGAAAACTGAATCCTCCCCAAATGTGAATACTGCCACCTCGAAATCGGTTGACACAGCAATCTGCAAAGCGCTCTTCACACCGTCGCTAAATCCGCATACGTCCATCTGCAAAGGATATGTTGAATCTGTTCTCGTCTGTGAATAGGACAGCATTCCACTGCAGTCTAGTCCATCTGATATGTTGCTCTGCCCATTGCAGGCGCTGCTAACGATGTCTGTGAGTCAAGTTTGGCCGAACATAAGATCGTCTTGCAGTAAGGCCCGTATCTCTGAGTCGTCGTATGACTGTCATTCGAGAGACTTGCCCATGTCTACCCACTATTGCTCTTGCTGTTTGACTTGCCGGGAGAGTCAATTCCTTAGGTGACTCAGCACAATATGACGATCTTGCGCAGGGGTAGTAACTCGTGGTTGGCTACTCCAAAGTCTATCCCGGGCACTGCCAGTGGTTCCGTAACGTTCATTGAGACGTACAATAGTGCTGTGGTGGCAATTCATCCTTCTGGCAATGGCCCGCGAGCTCATTCCGGTCTCCAACATACCAATGGCTCGTTGGCGGTCGTTTTCAGATAGTCGTGGCATTTCAAGCACATGTACTGGGTGTTTTGTCTCAACGGCCTTTTTATACCGAGTATACTGCCACAACGCGTACACATTTTCAGGGTCATAGCTGTTGAGAATCGTGTTGCACGTGTAACTTTCATCGTTTTCATGTAGTCTGTACACACACCCATGGGTTGAATCTTGCACTTTCCATTTAAGCAGCCATTCGCTCTCTACCTCATGGCAAACACGGGGAAAATCCATTCCCACACTTTTTTTTGCCAGCTTCTCGGCATCAGTATATATAATAGTGGTGCGTTTTTAATGTGCTTCAGTATATATGAATCTACATTTTTCTTACCTGTATGCCCAATTCTAAACCCTTTGAAAATAAAAATGTTTTCGTTCATTCTTCGTACACTCTCAGACAATTATGTGAATATTTTTAAAGACAACAGTGGTCAGCTTGAGACCATATGTATGTCCGTATAGTTTTTCCAGGAATGGTACTGGTGATGGCCATATGTGATGTCTATGTTCCTCAAATGTTTGGCATTTTTGAAGTAAATGTTCAGCAGTCATTTTATTGGTGCCACAGCTACACTCATCAGTAGTTCCAATACTTAGCTTGTTGAATAGATGGTATCCCAATCTGTTGTGGCCTATGTGTAGTCTGAACATTACCACATGTTCTCTTCTGCTGAGCTCGCAGTATGCATCATTTTTTTTGGTGTATTTGTTCCTGTATCTGCTTATGATAAAACTCTTTGCCTCTATGAAACTTATCCTTGTATCAGGCTGAGATAGCTTTCCACCTTACTTTGCCAAGCTGTCAGCCTCTTCATTGCCTGGGATGATGCAATGAGATGGGATCCATTATATTACAACTGTATGAGTATTAAGAAAGCACAATTTTTAGCAACGTTCATAATTTTTTCACTCACAACAGTAGATTAATACAAGTGGCACAGATAAGGTCCCTGCAGGCCACATCATGGTATTTTCACTAATAATTACAGAGAAATAAGCCACAATTATTGAGACTCTGGGACCCCTAATATTGAAATGCATTTATGAATATGTGGTAAGCATATTAATAAATTATGCAAATCCTCTCCCTAAATATGTGTGTGAAATTGGCATTTTGAATATGGCAACTGATTTCTCACCTCAAAATACCTAAATGTGTACATTTTCACATCACCTCAAAATACCCAAATGTGCACATTTTCATTTCGATATCATTCAAATACATTTGTTATGATACTTTTTAGAAGGGACATTTCTGGACCCTTCTTGGTTCATTTTTTTAAAATAGCGACCATTTTCTGTCAATTAATTTTCACATACAAATGGATGTGACTTACAAATCAATTTTAAAGATTAGAATGATAAAAAGTATTTTACTACAAATCAAAAATTTCTAGTATATTTTTCAAATAATTCACTGGGATGTCTACCAATGTTTCCTCTAATATTTAATGGCTGGTGTACGCAAAAATTACAAGTTGTGCATGTTTTTTTTTCTAGTTACAAAAACGTGTGGGCAGTACACATATCAGTGTATATCAAACTGTAAACCTGAAATCATTTTTTAAAAATATAGTCTTTCTCTTAACCACTATTGTATTTATGTGTTTTGAAAGAAAATTTGTAGATAGCACTGCCAACAGACATTACATGAAAATTTTCAAACACAGCGCCAAAAGTCTTGAGTAGCAATAACAATGCACACAGCCAGCTGGGAATCTCATGTGGTAAATTTCGCAAGTGTGCTTGCTTACAGCTTAGAGGTAACACTGGTTGCTAAATAAAGCATTGTCTTAAGATAGATAAAACTTGTGTAATGACACAGGTATATATAAGTAAATGCACCTGCATACAGAAGTATCTTTTTTTTGTTTACAGGTATCTGTCAATACCACAAAAATATCTTCTTCTTCTTCTTCTTGCGATCGCATCTTTGATGATTACACCGTCAGACGAGTTCTCATGATGAATTCGACTGTTGTTTGAAGTTCCTCTTTAACTCCATATAGCTTTGAGTTTAGTGTTGAGTCATTGGGCCAGTATATCTTTCTTAACTGGTCATACAGAGGACAGTCCTGTAGAACATGCTCAGCAGTTTGTTCGCTTAATCCACATGTGCACAGTGGTGAAGCAGACAATCGTAGCTTGTGCATGTGTTTATTCAGTTTGTTATGCCCTGTCCTGAGTCGAAAAATAGTTATCTGTCCCTGCCGGTCGAGAGTGTGATAGTCGTCTTTGGGTTGGTTCTGTTCTCTCTGATAGTCTGGATAGCTCTCTTTTTCTCAAAGTATGTGACTTCATTATCTTCTTGTTCACATTCTCCTCCCTTTTTTGCAAGTTTATCTGCCTTTCATTTCCGGGTACACCACAATGAGATGGTACCCACTGAAGTATGGTTCTCTTTTTGGCAGCTACCTTGTTTAGTTCATTTCTCAGATGCGGGAGTTTACCACCCTTGAGAGCTTGCAGGACAGACAGTGCATCTGTGAGGATGACTACCTGGTGGCAGTCAGAGTTGGTGTTATAAATCATATTTGCAGCTTGCTCTAGAGCTTGAACCTCAGCTGTATATTGGAACAGAATTTACCAGTGGGAATGTGCCTAGTCTCAATAGTGGTTGTCAGGATATGAGATAAAGATACCGGCACCTCCATTCCTAACAGCATTAGTTGCTGCATCCATCTGTATAGGCATGTATCCATGATTGATTGGGATACTTTTTAGATGTAAGTGGACATTTTTGGACCCTTCTTGGTTCATTTTTTTTAAAATAGTGACCATTTTCATTTCTTTGTTTTTCAAATTTTATTTTTTTTTTTTTTCACATACAATTTTTTTTATTGTGACTACAAATCAATTTTAGAAGATGGTATCCAATTTTTTTTTTGAGCCTATTTCTACTTACCACATTGTTTTTTTTTTTTTTTTTTTTTTTTTTGCAATCATTTTTTTGTTTATTTTGTTTTTTTTATTTTTTTTAATGATAAAATTTTTTTTTACTGAAATTTTTTTTTTATCAGGCTTTTTTTTTTTTTTTTTTTTTTTTTTTTAACATCTACATTTTTTTTTTATGATTTTTTTTTTTTTTTTTTTTTGGGCTGGGATGTGATATTTACAAAATATTTTTTTTAGCACAATTTTTTTTTTTTTGTATTTTTTTTTTTTTAATGTATTTTTCACAATCAGTATTTTACTACAACGTGGCACAATTATTTTTTTTTTGTTTTTTTTTTTTATCAGTGTATTTTTATTTTTTTAATTAATTCACTGGAGAAAAATTACAATTTTTTTTAACTTTTCTTTTTATTTTTTTTTTTTTTTTATGTATTTTTTTTTGCTGTCTCTAACAAAAATTATGCAAAAAAAAAATCCTCTTTTTATTTATTTTTATATTTTTGTTATTGGCATTTTTTTTTGATTTATTTTTTCTTTTTTATTTTCACCTCAAAGTTACCTGTTAAAGTATTTTCATTATTTTTTTTTTTTCACCTTAAAATACCCAAATGTTTTTTTTTTTGTTATTTTTTTTTTTTTTTTAATTATTTTTTTTCATTTTTTTTTTTTTTGTATTACATTTGAAATATCATTTTTTATTTTTTTTTTTTTTTATTTTTTTTTTCTTTTCATTTTTTTTTCTTTTTTTAACTTGTTTTTTTTTTTTTTTTACTATTTTAGTTATTGTGTTTTTCAAAAGGATGTGACTATATAAACAATTGTAATAGCATGCCAACAGTATAATTTACTACAAATTAAAATTTTGAAATATTTTCAAAAACACATGCGCCCAAGTCTTTGAGTATTATAAAACTGGTGTAATGCTAATAACAACAGCCAGCTGTGGATTTTTGTTTTTTTTTTTCTCATAGTGGTAAAAATTTTCGCAAGTGTGCTAATGCTAAAATCTATTTATATTATAAAAATAATAGTTAACACTGTTTGCTTAAAAAAAAAGCATTGTCTTGAAAGAATAGATAAAACTTGGTGTAACGAGATTTATTACACAGAAAATATTTATAATATTTTAATAAGCGCCATAAAAATATTATTGAAGTAACCTGCACACAGAAGTATCTAATTATTTTTTTTGTTTACAGTATCCTGTTAATACCCACAAAATATAATCTCTTCTTCTTCTTCTTGATTTATCGCATCTTTGATGAATTACACCGACAGTATATTACGTAAAGTAGCACTCATATGAATTCTTGATTGTTATTGTTTGAAGTTCCTCTTTAACTCCATATAGCTTTGAGTTTAGTTTTGAGTCATTGATGGCAGTAATAGGTTTTTCTTAACTGTCATATTACAGTTGGACAGTCCTGTAGAACATGCTCAGCAGTTTGTTCGTTTAATAACCACATAAAATAATGCTTAAAAATCTTAAGTGGTAGGTAAGCATAAAGTCGAAATCGTAGTTTATTGTGCCATGTTTATTCAGTTTGTTATGCCCTGTCCTGAGTCGAAAAAATAGTTATCTGTCCCTGCCGGTCGAGAGTGTGATAGTCGTCTTTGGGTTGGTTCTGTTCTCTTCTGATAGTCTGGATAGCTCTCTTTTTCTCAAAGTATGTGACTTCATTATCTTCTTGTTCACATTCTCCTCCCTTTTTTGCAAGTTTATCTGCCTTTTCATTTCCGGGTACACCACAATGAGATGGTACCCACTGAAGTATGGTTCTCTTTTTGGCAGCTACCTTGTTTAGTTCATTTCTCAGATGCGGGGGTTTACCACCCTTGAGAGCTTGCAGGACAGACAGTGCATCTGTGAGGATGACTACCTGGTGGCAGTCAGAGTTGGTGTTATAAATCATATTTGCAGCTTGCTCTAGAGCTTGAACCTCAGCTGTATAGTTGGAACAGAATTTACCAGAGGGAATGTGCCTAGTATCCTAGTGGTTGTCAGGATATGAGATAAAGATACCGGCACCTCCATTCCTAACAGCATTAGTTGCTGATCCATCTGTATAGGCATGTATCCATGATTGATTGGGATAGCTTTCTTGGATCATACTCAATGTAGCAGTTCGTTTTTGCAGATCATTATACTCACATCCACTTGTGAGACCACTGACTGATGTATTAATTTGGAGGGCACTGCTGCCTGCTCCCATGGGTAACAGGGTATAGGGTGGGCTTCAGTGGTGTTGTCTTCATGGATAGGTCTTCTTGATGCTGTCTTATAAGTCTTTTCCCCCGATGCACAAAGCTGCTACGCTTTAGACGTCCCAATGCCAGATCATCTAGTCTTGCCTTCATTGGGTGCATTGGCATACTGTTGTACTTTTCCATCTGGATCATGGTTTTTGTGTCTCTTCTATGGGACAATGTCTGTAATCCAGCAACCTTCTGCATCTCTGTTATTGGTGTAGTTTTCATGGCTCCTGTAATGAGCCTGAGAGCTTGATTTGCACCTTGTCCAAAGACTGCAGATGTGAGTTAGCAGCTGATGACCATGCTGCTGAGCTAAACTCTAAGTGTGGTCTTATTACTCCATTATAAATCTTCTTTAGATTTTGTTCATTTGCTCCCCAGTTGGTACCTGCTAATTTTCTGAGTATGCCTAGTCGTCTTCGGGCCTTTCCTTCTGCATTTTTCAATATGCTTATTCCATGTAAGCCTTTGGTCAAATGTCACCCCAAGATAGGTGGGGTAGCTTTCTTCCTTGATCACGGTTGTCCCTAGGTGTATGTTAGCTGATTTGTCCTTGGGGGCGAGGGAGAACAGTGTTGTGGAGGTTTTTGTCTGTGTTTATTGTGATAAGCCATTTCTCTGCCCATGACACTAGCATGTCTGCTGCCCGCTGCATTCTATAATTTGCTGTGGTGACATTTTCATCAGCGCACCAGAGTACTAGGTCATCTGCATATAAGGCAGCTTTAACTCCTGCAGGGAGATCTTTCACCAGGTCATTGATGTAAACAAGGAAGAGTGTTGGGGAAATTACTCCTCCTTGAGGTACCCCCCTGATGGAGCAACACTTTTCTGCTCTGCAGACCGTCAAGAGTGACTCTAGTTCTCCTGTTATGCAAGTATGACTGGATCCATTTCATCATGTTGCCTTGGATTCCACTTCTCCTAAGTTTTGCAATGAGGCCATCTTTCCACACCTTGTCAAAGGCCTGCTTGAAGTCGACCCAGATCGTTAGGACCTTTTTCTTCTCCTGGAAGGCATCTTCTATTGCTTGAGACAAGTAAGTAACTTGGTCTTCTATACTGTAGCATTCTCTAAATCCAGCTTGTTCCGGCACCAGGATCTGCTCAGACTCTAAATACCATTTCAATCTGTGGTTGACTATTCGCTCCATAGTCTTCCCAACACAGCTTGTGAGACTGATTGGCCGGTAACTTGCAGCCTCGGTCTTACATTTCCCTTTCTTTAGTATGGGTATTGTGATGGCTTCTCTCCATACTTGGGGTACCGTTCCTTTCAACCAGCTGTGGTTGAATATCTCAAGCAGTTTTGTCTTTGCTGCTGAGCTCAGATTTACTAGCATTTCGTTGCTGATTTTGTCTGGGCCGGGTGACTTTTGAAACTTAAGCTTGGAAATAGCCTTCTGTAGTTCTCCTAGTGTGATGGGTTCCCTCATTGGGGCAGGAGTATCTGTCTGTCCCATGGTTGCCAGTATTTCTTTTCTTATCTCTCTCTGATGATCTATGTTAATGGGTAAGTTGCTTTCTGAACTGTATCTTCTAGCAAACAAGTCTGCAGCTTGTTTGCCTCTGAAAAGTTTGCCACCTTCATCCAATGTGATAGTCTGCCTAGGTGAGGAACGCTCTTCATTTAGAGACTTGACTAATCTCCAAAGTTTCCTGCCGTCTTTCTCAAGGTTCAGCGATGCCGTTTTAGTTCTCCAGCTTTTCCGTTTTTCTTCTAGCTTTGTTCTCTGAAACTCTGCTACAGCCTTTTTCCATTTGTTGTGAGTTTCAAGTGAAGGCTGAGACTCTGCGTCCTTTCTAGCCCTGTCCATAGCTTCCTGACGTTCTTGGAGTGTGCTGGACCAGTATGGTATGTAGTTACGCCGGCATCCTTTGGGAATGGTTTCTTTTGCAGCTTGTAGTATGCATCTGTTGAAGTCTTTTACCACTTCATTAATGTCTCTGTTCTGTACCTTGAGGGTAGACAGCAGCGTGTTCACCTGATGCCTGAATAAACCCCAGTTGGCTTTTTTGTAGTTCCATCTTGTAATGGCTGGGCCTGTACTGAGAGTTGCACTCTGGACAGTAAGAAAGATTGGGCGATGGTCGCTTCCCCCTAGTTGGTCTCCTACTTCTCTACTAATAGATCCAGCTATATCTGGTGTGGAGAAGGCAAGATCTGGTGTTGAAGTTGTGTGCCATCCTCTGGAGTAGAAGGTAGGAGTATCTGTGGCATTATTGACTAGGATTAGGGAGTGATCATCTTGCCAAGTTTCAACCTCTTCACCTCTGTGATCCAGATGGTTATAGCCCCAGCTCTGGGAGTGGCTATTAAAGTCTCCAACTGCTATAAAGTTGGTGGCTGGTACCTGTATAGAGCTGAGACTCAGGGGTTTGTTGTTCGGACAGTAATAGTTCAGGAGTTCTATTTCCATCTTGTCTACCTTTATCTGCAACAGCTGATATTCTGCTCCATCCATGTAGGTTTTCCTTTCGTGTGCAGGAATGTTATTCCTTACAAGAGTAAGTACTCCTCCTTTTCGTCTATCTTTTCTGTCGGATCTGAAGCATTGATATCCCCTTATTTTAAAGGTTTGATCTGCTTTCAAGTGAGTCTCTTGGATACAGCAAACACTGACTTGCTTCTCATACAAGATGTTTTCCAGCTCTGTCTTTTTGCTGTATCCAGCCTGCTTGCTGTTCACTCCCTCTGCATTCCAGTGCATCATGACAAGTGGCACTCTGGGTTTCTCTTTTTCTGTTTTGTTTTGGTCAGTAGTTCTCCTCCGCCGTCTGCTGACTCCACAAGACGGTCTAGAGGGTCCTCCAGTAGCTGAGGGTGGGCTCTGTCGAGGCTCAGAGCCCGGCACTGCACCTGCCTGGTGGAGCTCCACAGGGCGAGCACCAGTACGAGATTTATTTGACGGTGTACTCTCCATAGAAAAAAAAAAGCGAGTTGCGTGATACTGTGGTTTCCGGTGCGCCTTCTGGCCCAGTATCTATGACTTTAGCACCTGTTCAACGGGAGAGTGGGCTCATCCCTAATCTGTTTATGTTCCCAGTAGTAGACTATTCGCAAGCAGCCTGGGGGTGTCACTGCTCTGCGCGGACCTTGTTTACCGAGGCGGCGTCCGAGCTCGTATGGTGAAAATATGGTTGCGTTATCTTCAAAATAGCCCTGTCTTTCCCATGGCTTTTCTGCCATCCTGCAACTTTGAGTTAGGGAAATCTGAGCTCCAGTCTCTTTCCCAGGCATTTTATCCTGGCCTGGCACGCATACAGAGGACCCCACTTCTGGTTCTAAGTTAGCAGTTGGGGATAGGTGGGGTAGCACACTGTGCATTCCCCGTCATCCAGGGGGCTCTCCAACTATGCAGAGCTTGCATAATGCTGTGCTCTGGTTCTGGGCTCTCCCAAGGAATCCTCACGTCCTGCACAGAGCCACTTCCAGATACCCACCACCTGCCAACCCTCCATTGTAGAAATCTCCTGCATGCGGCCATCCAGTCAAGAGCCAGTATTAAGTCTGGTGCCCAAGTGATCCCCCCAAGCTCAGTGTGCAATGCTGGGTTCTCATCATGCTGCAACACAGGGGGGATTGTGATGCTCAGCCATCTCTCTCAACTCTGCACCGATAAGTGACATCGGGGACTTAACTGTGCCTCAGTACTGGGAGGCCCCGTTTCCGGGTACACCACACACAGCCAATTGAGGCAACGGTCGCCGTGGGCGTGTCTTCAGTGGGGAAGTTGTGGAGTCTTCCTGTCCATGTTCTTGCACATCCTAACACTGCCCGCAAGACATCGGAGGTTTGGAGAGTGGCCTTCTCTGACAAAAATATCAATTTGAAATATCTGTCTGTCATTTATCACAGTCACAAGATTTACTCTTAAAGCTGCTTGCAGAGTCAACACTAGTTATCACTTTGAAAACTGTTATAGTTTTGTTATCAGTCACTCATTAATTACTACTAGTCTGTTAAATGTTACATATTCAAAATTCTGTTTCTCCGGTACAATATAACTGTCAGTATGACAATTTTGACTATAACATGTCACATAATTCACTTTATGGAAACTAACGTCTGTCTTCAGTCACACAATTCTCACTCTGAATTCATGTCTGTCAGGTGCCATGTAATTCTTGCTCTGAAAGTGATGTCTGTTAGGTATCACATAATCGTCTCTTTGAAAGCGACTCCTTTCAAACATCAAACACAACCACATTTCAATGCAGTTCACTGCCACATTAAACAATATAAATTTGCAACATTTTCATCAGCTGTGCACAGACTTTTCCTTCTTAGAGTGCTTTTTCTTCATATGGGACATAAGTGACGTCTTCAGCGTAAAACCCTGACCACACTCATCACATTTGAACGGAGCTAGACCAGTGTGCGTGGTAGAATGTCTTAGCAGCTCTCGTTTCTCCAGGAAACTTTCTTGACAAATATCGCACTGATACGGCTTCACACCTGTGTGTTTCCGCTCATGACGCACAAGACTAGATTTATTTGCATAGCCCTTTCCACAGACAGTGCACTTGTGAAGCAGCTCGCTGTTATGAAGGGACATGTGAGCTCTGAGTTTGGAATTCTCAAGAAATGTTTTCCCACAAGCATCACATTTATGCTTGAAAATTTTAACACCATAATGGGAATTCAAGTGTCTCTCATAAAACTTGCCCCTTTTCTTCCAGCTGAACTTCTTCCTGCATACTGGGCACTCCAAAGTGCTGTCTTTGTGACAGGTTTCCATGTGGTAGTGCAAGTCCTTCCTAAAAGCAAATTTTTCACCACAAAATTCACAGACATTGATCTCACCCCTGTGATGATGCCTGCTCCGCTTTTTGTGAGGCTTTGTCCATTTGGGGTCCTTGGATCCTGTTGTTTCCAGACTAGAAAAGTTACTACCTATATCTTGCAAAGCAGAACTGGCCGTAGAAGTGATTTCAGAATCAAAGTAACTAGTTGTTGCTGTTGACACAGAACCTGCACCTTCTAGTTCATCTTCATCATCATCATTATGTCCTAAGAAAAAATATTCTGAAGACTTGCTGGTCCATTCTCTAACTTTCTGGACTGCTAGCACCTGGCTGATGTGCTCTTTCAGATGATTTGAAAGGTTGTCTATTGATTGACACACACGTCTACATGTGTTACATTGCAACTGATCAACGTTGGCTGAATTAGCCTTCTCCTTTGAAGACTTACCAACCATTCTATTCTCTTTATTAATGTTTCCTTCACAGATGTCATAGTCTGATGCCAGCTGTGTATTTACAGTGTGGATGTTAGCTGACACATTTCCTTCATATGGAGCTTGCAGCTGTGCTGCCATCAGAGTATCAGAGTCGGCTATTTCTGGTTCTATTAAATTTTCAGAAACGGTTAGCAGCTGTAATGAATCATTCATTTTTTCTTGGAGACTTGACAAAGAACTCAAATTCACACTATTCTGAGCTGTCTGTGGTGCTGCAGGACTGCCGGCGCAAAAATGGTTCTGTTCATTCATGTGTCGGATGAGAAAATGTCTTTTTTTGAACACCCTATCACACACACTACATTTATGAGCTAACAGAACTGGACATTCTTTTCTCTGATGCCATGAAACTTTATTCTTCTCTATGCCTTTGTCACAGAACTTGCAAGCCATTTTAAATTCACATGTATTTGTATCTTTGTCCTGTTCGTTTTTGCTCCCTGCATCTTCTTGATGTTGAACAAAGTGATCAGTGCTCAGATCTTGTGATGGAGCCAGTCCTGGCAACAGTGAGGGGACTTTACCCTTAAACATTAGTTTGAGATACTTCTTCCATTTCTTTTTTATGTGATGATCATGGTGTTTATGGTGGTGTCTGTGATGTATGTCATCAAAAGGTGGATGGAAGAAGCATGGCAGTGATGTGGGTTCCACATATTTATGATTATGGTGAGGGTTATGAGGTGGCACATCTGCACTGCCAGTACCGCTAGTTGAAAACTCATCTACCCCTGTGGCAGAGGTTCCATGGACTGTGCTTGTTTTTGATGATGATTTCATTGAAGTCCCATCATCCTGACCTGAAGAAAAAGGGCTTGCACCTGCAGGAAATTGAGAGGGATGTGGATGTGAAAGAAATGGTGGCCGAAATGGTACAAAAGGAGAGCAAGGCATAAATGGAAATAAAGGTGGCGGTGGTGGTCTGAAGGGAAAATGTGACCATGGAGGTCCAAAGCCATAAGGATGATGATGGAAGGGATGGTGGGGTCGCATGGCCCGCATAAAAGGTGGGGTGGGGTAGGGAGAGAAATGGATGTCAGAATGATGAGATGCTGAGGTACACTCAGCAAGCTTTTGTTGATGTTTCTCAAATTTGTGCAAGACAAGGTGGCACTCTACTTCAAATCTGCTGTCGAAATTTGTGTCCCCACATTCAAAGCACTTCAGCATCTTGGATTTTTCTTTATTTTCATCGTAGTGGGCCTCCATCCAATGACGAGTCAATTTGATTTTGTTAGGAAATCTCAACTTGCAACTGTCACAGCTGTACATCCCTCCATGCGCATGTTTCATGTGTCGCTTAAGACCCATGTCAGAGGCAAACCAGTTCTTGCACACATCGCACTGGGCCGTTTTCTCTTTGAGTTTACATGACCAGCGCTTATGTGCTGCAAGCTGTACAGACTTCTCAAAATTTTCACCACATTGACATACGAAATGCTGCTTAATTTCTACAGCTGGAGTTTCACTTGTGTCTGCAACACTGGATACTGTGTCATACATCTCAGTCTTATCTCCAAGAGCTGACTGTGAAGTAACATCAGAAAACTGTGGTCCATGACAGCCATCAGTGACATCTCTACTAGTGTCAACATCATGTTCATCATTACATTCATTAAAACTTAATTTTCTAGAAAACTCTGGAGCAAGCTGTGTCGAAATACCACTTGCCCCCTGGTTTTCGAGATCACATGACACATGACCCCTGTCACTACTGCTGACATTTTCATTATTTATTACTCCACTTTCTTTCAATTTTTTCATTGTTAAATGTTCTTAAAACCCAAAATACAAGTAAATGTTAATTAACAGCTGCAGTTCTATGCTCAACGCTGAATTAAAATATGTGAACGACTGGCAAATTTTCTCAGCAACTCTTGACCTATGAATCTGTGAAGAAAACAAATATAATAAGCAAGGTTGCATATTCGTTACTGAATACACAGTAAATTATATTTTAAAATAGCATCCACTATTGGCTACTGGTAAGCCCACAACATATTGTAACAAGCCAATCCTCATCATTAATACTGTTCAGCTCCCTACAAAGAACAGCTCTTTAACAAAACAAGCCAAGCCCTCCTGTTTTGTGCCATCCATCCAACCACTTCATGTCCATCTCTAGTGACCTTCTCCATATGTTTTTCTGCTTCCCTTCTATTTCTCTTAGGCTGGGGGTTCTTGAACAGAGACTGCCCTGTAATGCTATCAACATATTTTCTTACTTTACTTGCTTAGTTGTTCCTCTTCTATCTAGGGGTGTAGAGGTTAGCCACAGGAAGCATCAAGCTATCGTGTCGGTTGTCTTCCTTTTGGCCCGGTTCCAGTCTAGTCTGCAGTCCTTCAGAGATTGTGTAATGTCCTCCCAGGGAACTCTGGGTCATCCTGGAGGTCTGGATCCTTGGCTCTTGGTTTCTCATGGTTGTCGTGGTAGCCAGTCTTCTCCTATTCTACAGACATGGCCACACCAAAGCAACTGGGACTGTTCCGTTCTGAACTGTTTTCTTAATGTGTGCATTATCCCAAGCCAGAATCTTCTCCTCACCTGTGTTTAGAAATTTCTTAACAAAGGATTTCATTCTTACATTATTTGTCACAAACCTGCCAATACCAATGTTTACTATAGTTCTGTCACTAGGAACTTTTTACTTGAAAAACAAAATTATTCTTACTGCCTGTGGGACATTAGTCTTGCATTTTTCATGAGTATTATGAGCAGATAAACTTGCCAAAGAGGAAGGAAAACCCAGACAGAAGACAGGGCTTTTTATGAAGACATAAAAGTAATAATCAGAAATAACTATAGAGAAATATGGCAGAAGGAACATCCAGAGTCCAGTCATGTCATGCAGAACCATACTATACAGTGCCAAGAAGAGAGCAAGTGATAATTTTCAGACTGAGAACTGGCCAGTGTAGACTCAGATACCATCTGTTCAACAAACTGAAAATTGTGTGTCCATGTGGGGAGGACAAACAGCTTTGCGTTCATTAGTGAAACATTGCTGTGCTAAAAGGGAGCAGCACTAAAATGCAGTGCTATTGAAACTGCACCACCGAATTGATTTATGACGTAAGGTTAAAGTATTGGATTTCGTAGATGCGCATGCATGAGCAGAAGTGACGGTCACTTTTAGGTCTCTTTCTATTGTGTATTCCAAGGTGTCAAGATGTGTATTTTATGAGCTCCTGCATTGAGTGTTTGATGTCCGATATTTGTGCATGCTTATGGACCTATGGTTGAGATATTGCATGCCATGGATTCATGTATGAATTGATAGAGAAGTATCATAAATTATTATTAATATTTTGACGATCTAGTCAAGTTATATTGTCGCGGACAGTTGGACATAAACGGACGGCACATTTGCCTACCATTCATGTATTATGATGGCCTAGTACATTTGGCCTATGAAAGACTTCTTCTTCTTCTTCCATCCTTAGCCACCAACCAGCAAAGCAGTATGTGGCCAGTACGCCTAGTGGCGTCTTAGGGCAACAACAAATTGATCAATCTATCGCTGTTTCCACCACGCCTAGTGGCGTCTTTGTGGAACAGAAACAGACCAAACAATCTATCGTTGTTTCCGTAATCAGATTGGTTGGCAAGCAGGTGATCAGCCCACTGTGCGAAGTTTTTACGGGATGGGGTAAACAGCCCCATGCCCAACCCTCCTTAGTCGCTTTTTACGACATGCGTGGTAGGGTGCAGTGTTACTATTCTTTGCTCCCCTTTCGGGCCCCGGCAACACACGGGTGCTATGAAAGACGGCTTGCTTTTATTATATCAAAATGTGAAGCTTCAATGTTGTATGACGTCAATAAATTATAAAAACATTAACCAGGAGTGATCTACATTCCTTCGTTGATTTAGCTGTTGTGAGTTCATTTGCTAACTATACAGACTTCATCATTAGAATGGACCGCAACAAGAACATGTTCTCCAAAACTGTCTGCACCATAGGAGGAGTAGGGTGGCAGTCTCCTACCCAGTTGAGGGAGAACCCTGAGATGGACTGCAAGCTTTTATAAGAGATTGAGGTGGTTATTTGAGAGTGAACCTCCTACCCAGTTGAGGGAGAAACCTGAGATGGACTGCAAGCTTTATAAGAGAGATTGATGTGGTTATTTGAGAGTGAACAATGAAGAACAAAAGAGTATTATGACAACCACGTAAGGCCTACCAGTCCATACATGACCCATCACATATGATTGTAAATTCTTCTTCTTCTTCTTCTTGCGATCGCATCTTTGATGATTACACCGTCAGACGAGTTCTCATGATGAATTCGACTGTTGTTTGAAGTTCCTCTTTAACTCCATATAGCTTTGAGTTTAGTGTTGAGTCATTGGGCCAGTATATCTTTCTTAACTGGTCATACAGAGGACAGTCCTGTAGAACATGCTCAGCAGTTTGTTCGTTTAATCCACATGTGCACAGTGGTGAAGCAGACAATCGTAGCTTGTGCATGTGTTTATTCAGTTTGTTATGCCCTGTCCTGAGTCGAAAAATAGTTGTCTGTCCCTGCCGGTCGAGAGTGTGATAGTCGTCTTTGGGTTGGTTCTGTTCTCTTCTGATAGTCTGGATAGCTCTCTTTTTCTCAAAGTATGTGACTTCATTATCTTCTTGTTCACATTCTCCTCCCTTTTTTGCAAGTTTATCTGCCTTTTCATTTCCGGGTACACCACAATGAGATGGTACCCACTGAAGTATGGTTCTCTTTTTGGCAGCCACCTCGTCTAGTTCATTTCTCAGATGCGGGAGTTTACCACCCTTGAGAGCTTGCAGGACAGACAGTGCATCTGTGAGGACGACTACCCGGCGGCAGTCAGAGCCGGTGTTATAAATCATACTTGCAGCTTGCTCTAGAGCTTGAACCTCAGCTGTACAGTTGGAACAGAATTTACCAGTGGGAATGTGCCTAGTCTCATAGTGGTTGTCAGGATATGAGATAAAGATACCGGCACCTCCATTCCTAACAGCATTAGTTGCTGATCCATCTGTATAGGCATGTATCCATGATTGATCGGGATAGCTTTCTTGGATCATACTCAATGTAGCAGTTCGTTTTTGCAGATCATTATACTCACATCCACTTGTGAGACCACTGACTGTTGTATTAATTTGGAGGGCACTGCTGGCCTGCTCCCATGGTACAGGGTATAGGGTGGGCTTCAGTGGTGTTGTCTTCATGGATAGGTCTTCTTGATGCTGTCTTATAAGTCTTTTCCCCCGATGCACAAAGCTGCTACGCTTTAGACGTCCCAATGCCAGATCATCTAGTCTTGCCTTCATTGGGTGCATTGGCATACTGTTGTACTTTTCCATCTGGATCATGGTTTTTGTGTCTCTTCTATGGGACAATGTCTGTAATCCAGCAACCTTCTGCATCTCTGTTATTGGTGTAGTTTTTCATGGCTCCTGTAATGAGCCTGAGAGCTTGATTTTGCACCTTGTCCAAAGACTGCAGATGTGAGTTAGCAGCTGATGACCATGCTGCTGAGCTAAACTCTAAGTGTGGTCTTATTACTCCATTATAAATCTTCTTTAGATTTCGTTCATTTGCTCCCCAGTTGGTACCTGCTAATTTTCTGAGTATGCCTAGTCGTCTTCGGGCCTTTCCTTCTGCATTTTCAATATGCTTATTCCATGTAAGCCTTTGGTCAAATGTCACCCCAAGATAGGTGGGGTAGCTTTCTTCCTTGATCACGGTTGTCCCTAGGTGTATGTTAGCTGATTTGTCCTTGGGGGCGAGGGAGAACAGTGTTGTGGAGGTTTTGTCTGTGTTTATTGTGATAAGCCATTTCTCTGCCCATGACACTAGCATGTCTGCTGCCCGCTGCATTCTATAATTTGCTGTGGTGACATTTTCATCAGCGCACCAGAGTACTAGGTCATCTGCATATAAGGCAGCTTTAACTCCTGCAGGGAGATCTTTCACCAGGTCATTGATGTAAACAAGGAAGAGTGTTGGGGAAATTACTCCTCCTTGAGGTACCCCCTGATGGAGCAACACTTTTCTGCTCTGCAGACCGTCAAGAGTGACTCTAGTTCTCCTGTTATGCAAGTATGACTGATCCATTTCATCATGTTGCCTTGGATTCCACTTCTCCTAAGTTTTGCAATGAGGCCATCTTTCCACACCTTGTCAAAGGCCTGCTTGAAGTCGACCCAGATCGTTAGGACCTTTTTCTTCTCCTGGAAGGCATCTTCTATTGCTTGAGACAAGTAAGTAACTTGGTCTTCTATACTGTAGCATTCTCTAAATCCAGCTTGTTCCGGCACCAGGATCTGCTCAGACTCTAAATACCATTTCAATCTGTGGTTGACTATTCGCTCCATAGTCTTCCCAACACAGCTTGTGAGACTGATTGGCCGGTAACTTGCAGCCTCGGTCTTACATTTCCCTTTCTTTAGTATGGGTATTGTGATGGCTTCTCTCCACACTTGGGGCACCGTTCCTTTCAACCAGCTGTGGTTGAATATCTCAAGCAGTTTTGTCTTTGCTGCTGAGCTCAGATTTACTAGCATTTCGTTGCTGATTTTGTCTGGGCCGGGTGACTTTTGAAACTTAAGCTTGGAAATAGCCTTCTGTAGTTCTCCTAGTGTGATGGGTTCCCTCATTGGGGCAGGAGTATCTGTCTGTCCCATGGTTGCCAGTATTTCTTTTCTTATCTCTCTCTGATGGTCTATGTTAATGGGTAAGTTGCTTTCTGAACTGTATCTTCTAGCAAACAAGTCCGCAGCCTGCTTTCCTCTGAAAAGTCTGCCACCCTCATCCAATGCGACAGTCTGCCCCGGCGAGGAATGATTGTAAATTAAAATGTATAATAATACATATAAATGAACATTGGGTCGTGTACTGGTCATTTCATAAGTATATGAGTGTCTTTCAGGTTTATAAAGAATGTTACAACCTTAGATTAGCCATCATCATCACTAACCATTAGTTCCCTAAGAAGCACAGGCCCTCAAGACATTCTTGCCTAGAACCCCCCCCCCCCCCGTCCTGTGTCATAGGTTCCTCCACGTCTTCCCTATCCTTTAAGTGTCTGCCACAAGTTTCCCTCTCCATGTTTCCTGGTCTTCCTCCAGGACAGGGTTTCTTAACCTTTTTTGTGTCACAGGCCCATTTGATTGTTTGATGATGGTTATGGACCACTCTGATTATCTAATCAAGGCTATGGACCTCTTCTTGGAAAAAATGTAGGCCTACATTAAAAAACAATTTAAAATTTTAAATCTTAGGTTATGTACATTCACAAACTCCAAGGCATCAGTCTTTTGTAGGACTATCTTCCATCCGGAATGACCAAATCAAATTATTTAAATTATTTGCTATGGCTGACTTGTTCATGTTGTTAAACTTTTTTGCTTAAAAGTGTCTACAAGATGGGGTAGCTGGCCTTACGCCCAACACTCCTTAGTTGTCTTCTATGACACACATGGCTGTGTAATTTTTCTATTCATTCCCCCGCCCCACTTATGTGTCCTAGTAACATACAGATGTTAAGATTTGTATTTTGTCTTAAGACCAATAACAAAGCTCAATATTTAGTATTCCAGTATAAAGTTCTTAGGTCTTGAGGGGTTAAACACCAACCAAAAATAACAGTTGTGTTGGAGAGATGCTATACAAAAATGGTTAAGTATTACTCCTGTAAGTATACTCCATCTTTTCACTATGACATTGAAACAAAACATGGGCATAAACACACTTCATCGATATCTACAGGCCTACATTCCTTTGTTGGCTCCAGCTGGTATTAGGATCATATACATACATGCTTCAGTATTTAGTGACCTAGTGGCAATTCAGAGTCTCAGTGCCTTTCCCTACAGTGTGTAAGCAAGCACTCATCTCCTCTGAATGAAAACCATAACGGTCACACTTGGCTTTAACTCCTTTTGAGCGTTAACCACAATATAGAATTTCACAGGCATACCACAAATAGCAGCAGTTTTCTTAACTCAAACGGTTGCAAAAATTTAAAATTATGAGTTCCTTTTTGTTTATGAGGATAAATCATAAAGATAGTAATTCTGATGTTTTTGTAATAGTTAAAATACTGGTCCTTTCAAGCATATGTCGTTGAATCCACATGAGTATGATGATTTCCTACTGAATAAATAAATCTTCGAGCATTTCAATCGAGCGATACATACTTTAAACATTCCTATGCCTATGGAGGTTTCAAATGATCAGGTGCCTGCTCATGAACCACCACAGCGGAATCACCTATCAATACGCCTGTATCTGATGTTCAAGTACCTGTGCAATAGTATCATCGCCCTTATTGACAGCCAAAAAAGAAGGGCCCCGTCTAAAACTTGCAGTGAAGATTGTTAGGACTCAAGATTTCCATAGCTCAATCAAAAGCAGCACTTCATAAAATGAAAAGTATTTTATGCAACAAATTATTGTCAATGGAGGAAATGACTGAAATGAAGAACAGTAAGACAAGTGTCTATTATACTCAATGTCTATCGATCCAGAGCCGATTATCACCTAGGCCTACACTGATATGGCCTTATATAATCATTCAGACATAGTAATGTTTAAAGGGGTAATGTTTAGAACCCTTATAACGTGGACAACTTAATTGGCATTGGCTGCCAGATCAAAAGACATCTGGGAAAAATCTGACATATGTCTCACTGTTCTTCATTTTAACCATAAGAAAGTTCTTCAGTGTTATACAGAGCCAATCATGTCATATAGAAGCAAGCCATGGACAATCAGAAAATTATTAGAGGCCACAGAGCTGTAGTTTTACAGAATCTTTAGAACACTGTGGATAGCTAACAAGATTAATGACGATATCCTAAGGAGGTCTGTACATAAAGCCAGCCTATTATTCATATTCGAAGGAAGCAGTGCACACAATCTGGCCATGTTATGAGCATATGAAAGCTGGAATAAATTATGACAGCATAAAATATTAAAGGAAAACGGGACGACAGAGAGAGAAAATACTGGTCGGTTTAACATCGCGACATGGAACGAAGTCAACAAGAGACATGAAGAACATCACTATGGAGAACAGGAAGTTGTGAAGACATGGCCACCTCAGCACGATACGCGAAAAGAACTATCGAGAACAGATGGTTCTGGTAAATAACTAACTACGAAGAAGTCTCCCTGGAGTCGAGTTGTATTATTTCACAACTTTTTACGCATTCAAAAAACACTTCCTATATTTGGCAGCAAACAAAGTTAAGAAATTCAAAAGTAAGACTCATTCTGATATTACCATGTTTGAAAGTGTGCGAAGGATATCTAAATCATTACATCCTGAAGACGGGAAAACTATAACACATTCGTCAGCGGATGTGTCGTGTCTGTATCTGGTACATCGCAAAAAAAAAAAAAAAAAAGACTATGCACTAAACTTCAAGGCTGGAGAGTTATTCTGTCACAGGATAATGTTTAGACTTCTAACTTGGGAGAAAGAAGTGATCTTACCATTTTAAAACCAAAAAAAAATTAATGTTGTGTAAAAAGAATGGCTCGTTTCTTAACATTTCGGTTTTATTCCCAAAATATCAAACAACAGCTTTTAAATTCTTTTTTTTTTGGGAGGCGTTTTAAACTTAGGTCAGTGGTTCCCAAACAACTTACAGTATTTCTCTCACCACACTTCCGTTTAAAAATTTGTTCGCGAATACCGAATTTTGTATTGATAATAAATCCTTCCCCCCCCCCCCCCCCCCCCCCAAAAAAAAAATCAACTAATAGCAGTGCTTTATTCATAACATAGAACACAACTACTTTATAAAATTATCATGAGACATCCAGAAAGTAGAAAACAATACAGATACATTAAAAAATAATGATTCATTCACAAAATATACATGTTCAATAAGAGGTGTGAGCTTGTTTTTGTTAGGTAATCTCATTTATAGTCGGTCTTATTTGAGACAAACAAACTCCCATCTCTTCATCATGTCATATGACTTATGACAAGTGAAAGTCAATGAAATATATAACTGGAAACACCAGGTCTTTACACCCCTTCCCCTAAATACTGTTTTTGTTTGGTGTTTTGTTTTATCTCGTTTTTGTTTGTTTGGGTTTTGATTTTTTTTTTTTAACATATACGCCAAATTGGTAATTTTGATTTGCCATATTTACAATGATTTGACATAGTGCCCTAGATTTCTATAGAAATCTAGGGCACTAATTTGACAGGTACGATGCCACTTTCCCGTATCGGCAGTTATTCATATTATTTGGAATTGAAAATAATATATATCCTAATTATAACCCATCAAAGGCTGAAAGAGATATTTTTCATCATTAAATAATTTTTTAAAAAAACCTCATCAGCGTAAAGAAGCTTTTCTCTTTTCTGGTCTTTGACGTTTGTCAGAGCTGAAAAATCCCTGGTCACAGCAAAATGTTGTGGAGATCTATTTATCTATTTCATATGAAATAAATTATATTACTGAATAAAATTGGGAAAATTCGATGGGTTTCTGTACATATATTTTCCATTATTATATCTCCTGTTATGGAATATGACACCACAGACTGGTCGACAAGCTAGATAGATCACATTTTGATAAAGTAAACAAACTTCGGCGTCTGTGGCCTAATGGATATGAACGCAGTTTCATAATCCAGATATACCAGGTTCGAAACCTACTGTAGGCGGTTTGGTAGCAGATTTCTTTGTGTGGATTTTTAACAATGGTATAAGCGCCGTATCGTTCAGAAAGCAATGGCAAACTACTGAATGAAAAAAAATTGCCTAGAAAAATCACAAACAGCCAATAAAAGCTGGGGTTGATTGCCACGTCCTGTAAAGGATAAGCAACTAACTTTAAACAAACTTCAAAACCAAGCAGCGCGTATCATAATAGGGGCCATAAATTCCACGAAAATCAATAATATGGAAAACATTAAAGGACTACAGTCAATGGAGTACAGACGCGACAACAGAATCATACAACAAGCTGAAAATTTTAAGAGACTTTAAGGACACCCCAAGAGATCAAACGGGCTAGGAAGAGGCAGGCTCAAGCGAATTAATTTTGTTGCCCAGGCAAAAGAAAAAATTAACAAAGATATGTTAGCAAACTAAATAGCAAAGAAAATACCACCTAGTTCAGTTATCCCACTGTGGAAAAAAAGATGCTTTCCTGATCTAAAATCTGATATTCCGGGCATTGAAAGTAAAGGAATTCAGAGAGAAACACAACGAAAGTAAAGGAAATCAGAGAGAAACACAACGAAAGTGTATAGCAACCAAGTATATTGACCAAAAATGTCCAGCAAAGCTCTGGACACATGCATACACTCATGGTTCGGCAATAAAATACAATTGAAAATGGGTTTTATGGCATCCTCAATAAGTTAAAGAATAGAATTTACTCTATGGTAATTGCCACTGGCAAATACTACAATAACGTCAATGCTGAAGACAGTCAACGAAAACTCTTATTGAGTAGAAAACACATGCAGAAACAAATATTGTGATCTTTACAGATGCCCTCTCAGTAACAACAGCCCTGAATAGCCACCATGCTAAAGAATTGAAAGATCTGATAAACTCACTTGAAAGCCTGGCCAAATGCTTCAACAAGTGCACAGTCCAGTAGATACCAGCCCATTGCAACATTAAAGGCAACGAAAAGGCTGATAAACTTGCTAAAGAAGGGGTAACGTTGCAACAAAACGATATAGAGACAACTTATGAAATGGCTAAAACAACTATAAAAGCCATATTCAAGTCCAAATGGGACAGAGAACACACAGGTCACATAAAAAATGATGCCTATCACCAGCTATCTAGGCCAGACCAGATCATCATTTTCCGCTTACGCACATGTCACAATAGGTTGATGTACCATCTATATCACAAGTACAGGACTGGTCACAATAGGTTGAGGTACCATCTATATCACAAGTACAGGACTGGTCACAATAGGTTGATGTACCATCTATACCACAAGTACAGGACTGGTCACAATAGGTTGATGTACCATCTATATCACAAGTACACGATTGGTCCAACAGATTTCTGCTCCTGTGGCACCAGCTCCATGACGGCCGAAAATCTGCTCCACTCCTGCCCAATTTACAGTAGTGAACAGAGTGGCATGTGGTAACAACCCATTTCTCTTCATGAAAAGCTGTTTCGAGATGTCAGGAACCTTGAGCTGACTATTGCTTTTATTAGATTCATTAATGTAAACGTCTGAGGGCAAACGAAGAAGAAGAGATATCACAGGTAACAAAATAAATAAAATTAAGAAAACGACTTTCATATTTATTTATTTTTTTAAATCTCTCTATATTCTTTATTGTCTTTGAATCTTCAGGCCACACCTTCCATCCTCTCGCGCCACACCAGTGTGGCGTGCCACACCGTTTGGGAACCACTGGCTTAGTCAATACCCTTTAGCTCCCCAGGGAGCATAGGCTTTCAACAAAGACATGTCAAGTCCTCCTGTCATGTGTCATCCGCTCAAGTTCTGTCCATGTTTTCCTCATCATTTTCACTTCTGTATCTAGTTCTCTTCTCCATGTGTTATTTGGTCTACCTCTGCCTCTCTTTCTCAGGAGATTACAGAACAAGGACTGCCTTGTAATGCTATCATCAGGTTTCCTCAATGTGTGTACTATCTTCGCCAGCGTCTTCTTCTCATCTCTTGTTCCACTGGTGCTTGTCATCAGTTCCACATTTGTGACTTTGTCATACCATATCAATCCTTCTATTCTACGCAAGCACCCGTTTATAAAAGTCTGTAGCTTTTTGGTTGTTGTCTTTGTTGTTCTCCATGTTTCAGAGCCATACAATAGGACTGACTTGACATTTGAGTTGAAGGTTCTTATTTTACTGTTCTCTTAATCTCCAAATGTTTCCCAATGTAATGAAAGCTCCTCTTGCTTTTTGTATTCTTATTTTGATTTTGCTGTCTGTTCCTACAACTTTGTCTATATAGCTGCCAAGAAATGTGTAAGAATTTACGTCTTTTAGTGGTATTTCTTCAACGTCGTCATCATTTCTTGTATTTATTCTCATTGTCTTTTCCCAGTGTATTTTCAGACCTACTTGTTGTGACCTCTCATCGAGTGTTTTTATTTTATCCTGCATCTGATAATGTTATGGGACAGAAGAGCCAAGTCGTCTGCAAAATCTAGGTCATCAAGCTGTTGAATCAGATTCCACTGGATTCCATTTCTGGTGTGTGATGTCGATGTTTTCACAACCCAATTTAGTGTTAGTAATGTGACAGCGCGATCGCCATTTTGTCGGTTGCTTTGTACCTTCTACCACAACAAAGCATGTGGCAGCCATTTTTAGGTCACATCTAAAAATAGAACATTAGTAATGCCGCTGAAGGAGTAGCAGCCAATCAGAGTAGAGAAGCGTCCAGGCTACTGCGTCAAGTGAAATTCTGTATCATTCTTATTGTCGGTCGCAGAGAGAGAACAAGCTTTGAAAGCTGAAGTCTAGTTCAAGAACATGCCTAGGACTTGTAAGTAAATATATTATTCTCCAACATTCTAAAAGTCTTTATAGTGTTAGAAAGTATATACGATCACCATCTCTGTGCCGTAGTATTTTAAATAAGTATATATTCTGTGGTATTTATTTCGCGTGCGGTTGATGTTAGATCTAAATCTATTCGGAAATGGCGTAGGTCCATGTTCAGGAAATATAACACGTGGCCGGTACTAGAACTGGCATATTCAGTTATTACATTTGTGTAAATGAAATTTAATGGTTAAGTATTTCCATATTGTTTGGGGTTCAGGAAACCTTCTGTAGTGGATTGATGGTATTGTATGATGGTGATATTGCTAAGTGTGATGCATGAGGTCAGCTGTGAAGGCTCCTGAGATAAAATGTAGCTGTGAATTGTCAGAAGGCCCTTCTTGCTACCACTACGACCTCACACCTATCTTTTTTTACTAATGAATGTGGCTACGTTAAATGTCTAGGGTAATGATATGTAATGTGTTGTGGGAGTTACATACACACACACAGATATTTACTAAGTCTAATAATATTAATAAATGTTATAATACACTGAACTAACTCAAGTGTGTAAAAATTGGATAGTAATTTTCTTACATTTATTTGTTCTGAACCAAGGTTTTATTTTGGCCAGAACATATGAAAGGTTTAGTAATTATGAAAGAAATGCATGAATATTACATAATAAATGCAAGGTGTGTACATATATGTTACTAGACTAGTTAATATTATTACTGTTTATAGTAGTAATCTATTTGGGAGAACATTTAATGGATGTGCTGTTGGGGTGGCCTCATCACTCCCTGTCTATGGTGACTACACATTGTCCAGTTATTTGATGGAAATGTTATGGGTGTGTTAGCAAATAAGTTGAGTTGGTGAATTCTCAGCAGACCAGGCGCTCACGTAGCTTGAAGGTGTAGCTCTGGTGCTGAGATCTGGTGGCCCCACCTCTCCGTGCTTGGGGGCAATATCAGAAGTATGGTGGCCCCACCTCTCCGTGCTTGGGGGCAATATCAGAAGTTTGGTGGCCCCACCTCTCCGTGCTTGGGGGCTATAATAGGCTGCTCTGACAAAATGTTACTGCACGGGTCCACTCTGGTAATATTCAACAACTCATTTGACACCGCATTGGTGCCAACTGAAACTCACAGCTCTGCAATCAAAGTATTAGTCATGTGTCAGAATTCCATCCTCTAACCATTTCTGGACACAACACTACACAACAACAACACCACATAGACGGGTCAGATCTTTCTGACCAAACAACACATCTTACCAAGTTGGTTTCACATAGGATAAGTTCTCCCAGACTACGTATTCTGAAATATGTTCATTAGTTTCCTGCCATAGAATAGGATAGGTGATATGTTTCACTGATCTCAACACTGGATCTGTCCTTCATAATCTTTACTGGAGTTTATGTATTTTATTTGTCTCTAGACCCTGAACTGGGGCGGGGGGTCTAGAGCGAATCCTTACTTGTTGTAAGGGACAGATTATGCTATTGCAGTATCAAATCACTCGAAACCTTACACAAATATTAAAATGTACAAAGAAATAATTTCAGTCTTACCAGAATTATGAATATAGAACACAGTTAAATGCTAGCAAAACTCAGCTGAGCTGCTGGCCTTATGATGGCGTCCCTATAAATATTTCAATAGCTTCTGGGAATTACACCACTTAATAATTCACTGTGTCTACTAGGACAAGTTAAAATGAATGGCACAAAATGCGCGTCTGAGCGCCGATAATATATTCATCTATGGCCAATCACTGCCTTTTCTTTTTCAAATTCAAATATCCTACCACAAAGTCATTTCAGTCATACCTCAGTCAAGTATGCCTTATTGTCTGTTGGTCCGTCCGTCTCTACTTGCGTTTCACAAAAAAAAACACACTTGTTTTTTGAACCAACTCTGCCTTCCCCTACACAATTTTGCCTTTAAAGTTATTTTTAGCCACAATTCACCATCCCACCCCGTCTCTTCATTCCAACTAGATTTTAGCACTTGCGTCTTCAAGGCCACAATTTTTTTAAAATTAGTGACATGTTTTATTTCAATGCAGACGTTCGCTGATATGAACAACACAGTCTTTTGTCAATATCTTTCTTATTATCTGTCCGTCTGTATAAATGAAAGCATATTATTTCACTGCTCAAGATGGGCCATCCGGCCAGCTAGGTTTTATATTCCTAACATTATTATTAAGAAAAGTTACTTTTCAAATATTTTCTAGAATCTTCTGGAATGCGTTCATCACTGCATTCAAATAAACGGGCTAAGTTATCGCAAAAGCGTCCAAGAAATGACTGTGGCGTATAATATCCAAGGTCCCTTTTGTCGATTTCTTTACTTTATGTCAACTTGGGGAACGTGACTTTTTCCTCCTTTCCCCACCACTTGCGCCTTTTAGCCTTGCTTGTTTCAAGCACGCGTTCAGTCAGATTTTTCCTTTTGATCTCCGTTCTCATCCCGTTCCGTTTTGCCTTCAAGTCTAACAATTTAATTTCCATGGCGGGTGATGACCCGCGGCGTGGGCGATCATGTATTCTAGCAGCTTATGCATTAGTTTTTATCCCTACGTTGTATCATTGGAGATATTTTAACGTTGTATCATGGTCAATTTTGTGACACCTTCCATGAGCTTATGTAAATCCGACACGTAGTTGGTTTGAATAATATTTAATTGTGGCGCGAGTGCTTCTTCAGTAATATTAGACTGATAATGTGGTGTAAGTAATAGTAAGATCGGCTATAGCTAACTGGTGTTAGCTTTCTTAGTTTTACAGTGTAAAATCTCTATTGGTTATCTGTACCGCCTTAAATAGATTTGCTAAGCCATTATTTCTATAATATTTAGTATTATAATGTAATGTTACTATAAAATGTACAACCACGCAGCTTAGCTGGGTGTTAGCGTGGCTGTATGCCGTTCTCGCAAGATGGCGTAACCATAGAGCGCGTGGTATGAATGGGTACCTGTAGCTGATTGATCATGGCTGACTGTGGTGGGCGCATGTTTTCGGAATGGTAAGTGTTATTACTTATGCTATTGAATTTCACTTAGACATTGTTTTTATATATTGTTTTTCAGAAAGTCTACGAACACTGTCTGGGTGTTCGGTAGTATTAAATGTTGATCTGTATAAGGCTTTGTGTTGCTTGAATTGCTAAGTCTGCTGCTGAGAGGGTTGCAAGCAGCCAATAATTGCAATCCCTGTCAAACGATCCATAATAAAAATTTTCTTAGTGCATGGGTCTTGGGTGTGAGGTAGCCACATCGACATAAATTCCCCTCAACCACACCTAGCCCCTGTCACAAGTGGCGTCGTCGGCAGGATTGACAGACAGCACACAGTGAAGCAACTCTTCAGTAATCAGAGTAACAACAGCCGAAACATTAGAACACCCATTTCAGTGCAAGACAAGGGACTGGATCATCCAGTTTGTCAATATTACTAGTCAACTCTACTAGCAACAAGATGGCGGCACGCAGCACACGCGCTGCTGGTAGATATGATAACGAAGATATGGCTGAAGTGGATGACCCTGTAGTGGGACTGGATCGTCAACCAGAACGAGTACGGTACATAATGGTACCTACTCACAAGAAAGTGCCGTGCCGTGCTTTGGGGAGCGCACGGGTCCTACGGCCGAAGAATATGTCAGAAAGGTGAGAGCCGCCTGGATAGTAGGGGTGATGAGCAAAGAGGACCAGGCGGATGCTATTTGGGACAGTGTCACCCCGAGTGTCCGCAGGGAGCTGCGGATTCAGAGTGAGGATGATGACCCAGAAGCAATGCTACATTCCATTCTTAGGGTGTATGGGGAGCGTAGAAGCATCACAGAGCTAATGGCCATATTTTTACTCTACTACCAGGCAAGGGGCAAGGGAGTCTCTTTGGGAATTCTCCCATCGCATTCACGAGGGGTTTGAATGTGTTGTAAGAGCACAAACACATACTAATGTCACTCCTTTGGAGTCATCCTTCCTTCGTGACCAGTTTACTGCTTGTCTGAGAGATGATCTACTAAGAAAGTTTGCAAAGGAAATGATCATTAAAGAGCCTTTAGCATCGTTTAAGTCGGTGAGGGACTATGCCCTACGGTTCTTAGAGACTGAACACGCTTCTGGGGCTGGTGTTGCCAGTGTCGGAGTAATAAATACAGAGACGGTACCCGATACACATGCATTAAACGCAGAAGTGGAGCGGCTGAGAGCACAGATGGCTTGATTACAGGCTAAAATTGATGCTATGTCTCAGGAGCAGGGAAGATGTACCAGGACAGTTCCTGTTTTAGATGCAGAGGACTAAGGCCCCGTACAGAATCGATGTCCACAGGCATTAAACTAGACACCTCTGCGGCTGGGAGTCAGGTTACAGAAGGGAAGCAGAATGACTCAAAGATAAAGATGGTTGGTGGTCGACCGGAATGTGATGTACTAATAGCAGGAAAGAAAGTGTTCTTGACACGGGGTTATAAGTTTCAACTGTTACGGAACAGTGCTTTCAGCAGCTTTTTGGAGATCTGGCCCTGGATGAAAGTAAATGGGTACGACTAACTGCTGCCAATGGTGTCACAATTCCATATGCTGGCCATCTAGTGATTGACGTCAAGATTGGGGAGTGCCATGTCAAGAACTGTGGCATCTATGTCGTTAAGAGTGTCAATGGGCCTGACAAAGCGCCTGGTATAATAGGCACCAACATACTAGCGGAAGTAAAAACATCCACCGCTTCCTCAAATGGCAAGCTCCAAGAAAAGGTACACAAGAGGCAAGGTTAGATAGAGTGAAAGTGTGGGTTGCAGGAGGAAGAAAAACCCACATACCAGCTCGCTCGATTGCTACTATACAGGTGAAATGTAGAAGAGGCTCCAGATCAGAGAAGACAGTGCTTTTTGAACCCTCAAGAGACTTAGACCATAAAGGGCTGTTTATATGTCACACACTAACTGTTCTCAGAGGAGGTTTCTGTGAAATCCAAGCAGTAAATCTTAGAGATGAAGACCTTTTATTGGCTAGGGGTACTCAAGTTTGGAGAACTTTCTGAGGCATGCGCGGACTATGAGAGACACTTCAGAGTTGTTGGAGCCCAGGAAGAGGAGATATCTGCACAGACAGTATGCCCAGCCAAGGTCCCTGTATGCAGCCCAGTTAATTTAAATGGGTTTGAGGGCAGTCAAGACGAAAAGCGCCAACTACAGAAGTTACTACAATAATATGACAGCCTGTTCGCTAAAGATGAGAATGAGGTAGGGTATACAAGTAAGGTATCTCATTCGATTCAGTTGACGGATGATACTCCAGTAAAACAACCTTACAGGCGAATTCCTCCAGCTTTCTACAAAGAGGTGCAGGACCACCTGCGTGGTCTCCTCGACAAACAAATTATAAGAGAAAGTTCAAGCACCTGGGCTTCGCCTATTGTGCTCGTGAGGAAGAAAGATGGCAAACTGCGAGTATGTGTAGACTTCAGAGTTGTCAATGCCAAGACCAAAAAGGACGCCTACCCTCTTCCCGTGTGGAGGAATATTTAGACGCTTTAGGAGGAGCGAAAATATTTTCTTCACTAGATCTAGCCAGTGGCTACTACCAGGTAGCTATGAGGGCAGAAGATCAAGAGAAAACAGCGTTCACCACACCATTTGGATTGTATGAGTACACTAGGATGCCCATGGGACTAGCTAATTCAGCCAGTAATTTTCAGCGACTAATGCAGAGTTCCATGCACGATATGATGTTCTAGCTGTTACTGGTCTATCTAGATGACATTCTTGTGTACTCAGCCGGCTTTACAGAACACCTGCAGCGGCTTGAAAAAGTGTTCCAGCGGTTGCAGCAACTAGGCCTGAAGTTGAATGCGGCTAAATGTCATTTCTGCAAGGCAAAAGTGGAATTTTTGGGTCATACGGTATCTGAAGAGGGCATTGGAGCGATGGAAGATAAGATACAGGCTATTAAAGAGGCATCAATACCCAGAACACAGACAGAGTTACGTGCATTCCTCGGTCTTGCCAGTTATTATCGGAGGTTTGTGCCCGGGTTTGCCACTATAGCACGCCCACTGCATGAACTGGCTGCTCAGTTAAATGAAGACCAAGATCCACAGGGTAAACGGAGGTCCAGGAAAACTGCCATAGGATAACTGAGGACCCAAGAATGTGATGTTGCTTTTAAGCAATTGAAAGCTATGCTTACGTCTACTCCTCTTCTTGGTTTCCCAGATTTTTCTGTGCCCTTTATACTGGAAGTGAATGCGTCATACCAGGGATTGGGGGCCGTGCTGTCACAAGTGCAAGATGAAAAGGGTGTTAGCGTATGCCAGTCGCACTCTGCGACCATCAGAGAAAAATGCCAAAAGTAGCATGAAACTAGAGTTGCTAAGTATGAAATGGGCTATGACGGAAAAGTTCAGGAGTTATCTGCTCGGCGCTCAAGTTGAGGTGTTTACAGACAACATGAGTTTGGCTCTGTGGCAAAAGTCTAAGCTTGGCGCCATCGAACAGAGGTGGATAGCACAGATGTCGATGTAATAGGCAGGTAGAGCGAACGGAAATGCTGACTACCTCTCTCGGTATCCTATTGAGAATCCAGAACACACCGATGAAGATGATGATGTCGCCATCAGTCACATAGCATTAATGCCAGCCCGCCCAACAGCTATACCCCCAAGGTTAGGTTTGCTGCAGAATATGGAGTTAAGGGCCATGTGTGGAGCAGTAGAGATGGGAGATGCAACAGATCCAGGCACAGGTGCGGCACTAACGTTTCCATCATATTCTCTTGAAGAAATGTTAGCACTGCAGGAGGCTGATACTGATATAATGACAGTCTCCAGAATTATGAGAGATGGTACTAGATTGCCCATGGAGGAGATGAGGAGATTATCAAAGCCAGCAAAGAAGCTACTAAGGCAGCGTATGCGCTTGACACTAATTGGAGGTTTGCTGTATCGGACAGTAAGCGGACCAAATGGGACTAAGATCACGCAGCTTGTGGTTCCAGAATCTTTAAAAACGCGAGTTCTTGAGGCAGTGCACAAAACTGGCCATCAGGGTCGTGACCGCATATTGCAGATACTGAGGAACACGGAAAGAGAGATGTGACAAGGTTCCATGTTCTATTCCACTACAGGTGGGAGAATTGGTGAGGAAAAGAATGCATTACGCTGAAAGGTCCAAAATTCGTGACATGTGGTCAGAAGAGGAGTACATTATTGTTCAGGCTCCCACAATCACAGGTGGTCCATATGTCATCCAACGAAAGATAGAGCGAGTCCAAGCATTAGAGACACTGGCAACGAACTGAGACGAAGTGAAGACAAAGATGATTCTCCAGATTTGGTAGATACGACACTAGGCCTACCTGAAGCACCAGCTTTGCCAGAGGAGACAGGCCCTGGGGAGGACGCACATGGTTTAACGCCCGAACCAGGCTGGTATGCCCTGCAGCCTATAGAGGGTCCTGCCCCGAGACGTTCTGAGAGATTACGACTGAAGCGCCTAGCTTAGTGCAGTTGTCGGGACGACAACAAAATCAGGCGGGGAATATGTGACAGTGCCATCGCCATTTTGTCGGTTGTTCTGTACCTTCTACCACAACAAAGCATGAGGCAGCCATTTTTAGGTCACATCTAAAAATAGAACATTAGTAATGCCGCTGAAGGAGTAGCAGCCAATCAGAGTAGAGAAGCGTCCAGGCTACTGCGTCAAGTGAAATTCTGTATCATTCTTATTGTCGGTCGCAGAGAGAGAACAAGCTTTGAAAGCTGAAGTCTAGTTCAAGAACATGCCTAGGACTTGTAAGTAAATATATTATTCTCAACATTCTAAAAGTCTTTATAGTGTTAGAAAGTATATACGATCACCATCTCTGTGCCGTAGTATTTTAAATAAGTATATATTCTGTGGTATTTATTTCGCGTGCGGTTGATGTTAGATCTAAATCTATTCGGAAATGGCGTAGGTCCATGTTCAGGAAATATAACACGTGGCCGGTACTAGAACTGGCATATTCAGTTATTACATTTGTGTAAATGAAATTTAATGGTTAAGTATTTCCATATTGTTTGGGGTTCAGGAAACCTTCCATGAGCTTATGTAAATCCGACACGTAGTTGGTTTGAATAATATTTAATTGTGGCGCGATTTAGATTGTTATATTTATTAATTACGGTGCTGATGCCAAAATAGTTTATTTTAGTGTGGCGAGAGCTGCAATTTAATATAATACAGCTTACTAGAATAAGTCCTGTGCTTCTTCAGTAATATTAGACTGATAATGTGGTGTAAGTAATAGTAAGATCGGCTATAGCTAATTGGTGTTAGCTTTCTTAGTTTTACAGTGTAAAATCTCTATTGGTTATCTGTACCGCCTTAAATAGATTTGCTAAGCCATTATTTCTATAATATTTAGTATTATAATGTAATGTTACTATAAAATGTACAACCACGCAGCTTAGCTGGGTGTTAGCGTGGCTGTATGCCGTTCTCGCAAGATGGCGTAACCATAGAGCGCGTGGTATGAATGGGTACCTGTAGCTGATTGATCATGGCTGATTGTGGTGGGCGCATGTTTTCGGAATGGTAAGTGTTATTATTTATACTATTGAATTTCACTTAGACATTGTTTTTATATATTGTTTTTCAGAAAGTCTACGAACACTGTCTGGGTGTTCGGTAATATTAAATGTTGATCTGTATATTTGTGTTGCTTGAATTGCTAAGTCTGCTGCTGAGAGGGTTGCAAGCAACCAATAATTGCAATCCCTGTCAAACGATCCTTAATAAAAATTTTCTTAGTGCATGGGTCTTGGGTGTGAGGTAGCCACATCGACATAAGTTCGCCTCAACCATACCTAGCCCCTGTCACAGTAAGAAAAGAAGTGGAGACAAGAGGCATCCCTGTCGCACTCCCGTTCTAGTCTCAAACATAGGAACTCCATAATGCCTCATCAATTTCCAAAGCAATTCTCTGTCTACACTGTAAAATGCCTGTTCATAGTCCACAAATCCAATTGTCGTACGGAAGGTTAATTGTTTTATTTAGCCCGTCCAAGTAGAGTGGATGTCGACAGATACGCGAGAAAAGGAATATAAAATTGATTTCACAGGCGGTAGATTGAAGGAAAGATATGTCTCTGGAGTGATTATGTTATCTCATCCAGCCTATCCGTCCGACTGTACTTTTATTACCAGACAGTCTTTGTCTCCCTATCAAGAATAGATAAGTTATTCTACACACACACACAGCTATGTGACAACAAGACACACAAACGTGAAAAACTACGGATAAATGGGTATGGGTCTGACCAACACACAAATGTAAGTTTCTTTGTAGTTTATTATCATTTAAACTCGACAACATCAAAATATCTAAAGGAAAAGATCAAAGAGTCATTTACATGCATATGAAATAAAGCTGAAAACGTGCACCCTCCCCGAATGGAGAAAAAAAAACCCCAAAATTATTAACCCAAAGGTTGAACGTTAGCACTCTGTTACAGAATGAACAGTATTGGTACTCTATGAGACCTAGTAAAGTTAACAAAATTTAGACAAAGCAGATATATGGATAGTTTCCAGCAAACAAGGAAAATACTCAAGCCCTCTCTTAAACAGTGGCCACTCTCACACTCTTACCTAATTGCCTGGTATGGTAGGTCTGTAATATCCCTTGGTAATAGAATTAGTCCATGAATATATTATCTATTTCACTTAATATTCTGTCACCCCAGTTGTCGCAGATCCAAATTGACCCCAGTTCATCCCCATAACTAACTAGTGAAGTGAACGCCTAATATGGTGCTTCTCCTGGATATAAGTGTTACTACAAATAGTGAAAACTGTGAGAGTTCTTGAGGTTCACCCTGTCACGGGGAAAATACTTCCAGTATTGGGAAAAATCTGGTTGCTAAAAAAATTGTTACATGTGATGATGATGGTTCTTCTATCGGCCAACTCTGTGTTAGAGCATCGATTCTGCATAGCGTATATATCTAGGGAGATACTCCACTGGAATTACGACTGTCAGGAGTCGGGAACGAAAATAATGTTATATGTACCACTGTGGCTGGTAAAAATATAAATCTGGATTTGGTAAGTCCAGTAGTTAAATTGTAATGTTCTCAAATACCATATGGCGAGTGAACGTTTCTAAATGAAATTGGTAACACACAAGCCAAGTACAGGAGAAAAGTAACAAACAGAAGACCGCTGGACGCCCTTGTGATCAGGTCTGCGAGGAATACAAGAAAACATTTATGGAAAAAATGCTACTACTATATATACACACAGACGGGGACAAGACGATCTCTTCTCCACTCCGTCAGTCCTGACTAGGTTTAAAAGGCACACGGTGTTTCCTTACACCTACACGCTAGCAGACGTCGCTGGCGTCTGAGTTCGGTCGGGCTGAGTTATGTTAACTCGCCCGCCCCTGCTCGCGCCGTCGGTCAGTGTACAATGTTAATTATTATTTAATTTCTCCATACGCGCTCCCTAAACAATGATCGCCTGTCATTAAATAGCTATTAAATTGTCGGCGTCTGTTGGCTTTGTCGTATGGTATTAAAATAATAGACACTTTAGTAACAAATATACAAAATGAAATATAACGTGTATTCTATACTCCCACTATCAGTCGCTTTAATGCCTATCAGTCCGGTCAGCTAAATCGTCGGGTTTATCTCTCTCCTGTAGAGATTACGTGTCGCGTCTGCCTACACTGTTAACATAATTACCATCTAAGGTATGTGGATAGCGGGTGGCGTGATTTAACATTTTAATAGAATATCTGGTATGAAATCACTACGCGTTACTTTATTTCACTCGTTTTACTAGCGAGAAAAATCTAGTGAAAAATAAATGTTAAAAGCTATCACTTTTTAAAATCATTAGCACTATTATCCTTTTACCAGAAATTCAGAATGAAACTCTCCACGAACACTTATACATCATATCTACAAGAATTATGTTCTAGGACTGCGCGCTAGAATATTCAAAATTCTGACTGACTTCTGATAGTTGGGTTAAGAAAATAGCAGTATATATATATATCATTAGATTGCTCTGATCTCTAATGTTGTTAATTTCACGCTACTGTGAGAACGAAGAATTCAGAAACTAGCGCTCAAGATGAAAAAGCTTGAAGACAGACAGTGTAATACGTGTATTTAGCTAGCATTTGACTTCATATTTGAGTTGAAGATTCTTATTTTCGTGTTGGATCCGATTTCTCTTGATCTCCATATATTTCCCAATGCAATGAAAGCTCCTCTTGCTTTTTGTATTTTTATTTTGATATCACTGTCTGTCCCTCCAACTTTGTCTATATTGCTGCCAAGATATGTGTACTATTCTACATCTTGTATTGGTGCTTCTTCAAGTTCAACCCTGTTATCATTACCTGCATTTATTCTCATTATCTTTGTCTTTTCCCTGTGTATTTTCAGACCCAATTGCTGTGACCTCTCATCGAATGTTTTCAATTTGTCCTGCATCTGATTACGGTTATGGGACAGAAGAGCTAAGTCATCAGCAAAATCCTCAAAATGTTCTGCCCATCTCTTCATTTGTTCTTGTATATTACTGTGGTGGATTTGGTGTTATTCTATAAATATTATTAATTTTAATTCTATCTGGTGTGAGGTCAGCTATGCAAGCCCCTGAGGTTTATTAAATTCATATAAGTTTACAGGGAGCCTGTCTGCTTCCACCAATGACCTCACCCGATTATATATCTTCCCCTACCGAAGTGTAATGGTGTGTGTATGTTGTCTAGCAAGTGTCTAGGGTATATGCAATGTGATGGAGTGTATAAACAGGACAACAACTACACCTATTACTAATAAACAATGATTAAACAAGTCACTGGTTAAGTTTTCAATTTAACATAGTTTTTACAATTTATTTTCCTGTATCTTTGTTATTCTTTTAGACACAGGAATAATCAACTCAAAATGATAATATAAATATTTACAGCAATTAATTCACAAATATAATTGAGTCTGTGTTTTCCCACAATTATTTATATAAGTCAAGTTAGAAAAGTGTCAAGTATTCCTTGCTCCTAGAAAAAGGTACAGGTTATTCGAACGTTTGGATTCATCACTATCTGACACAATATATTTTGGGAAATTGAGAGTTGGATTGTTTGCGATATCAAATACCCCAGACACGATTGCTTATCTGGGATTTCTGGTAACAGGCTGACTGAAGTGTACTATGTCAGCTTCCACTGCCAAGTCACGCTTCTGCTTCTTGTAATATATTTATGTGCAGGCACTCAGTAGATATAACCTCACTGCAGAACTTATGGTCAGGTATTTGATCACCTGGGCTCACTTTCAAACGTAGAAGAAATCCTGGAACAATATAAATGTGTCCAACTCAGCATCTAATAGTCTCTCTCTTTCCCTACTCTAACATTTTCAATATCATCAGACATCAGTATGGTAACTAAACAATTAGTTAACGTTCTCAATTTGGTTGGTACCCCTTTCATGGATAAATAACTTTCAAACCACCGTTTGACACTTTCCTTGACAAAGGAAACATTTTACATTAATAATATCAAGTCATGTACAATCACGGTGACTTGCTGAAGAAGACGGCCAGTGATCTTCCTGGTCTTATGTCATAATACAACATTTTTTTCATTAATATTTAATTTTCTTTTCTCCCAATATGGTAGAAAGCCTGTCTGGCTTTTCTCCAACAGGTTAATACATTTCCTAACAACGCTGTGAAACAACACAGTGTTTGATGTTGACTTCCCTCTAGATAAACGTTTTCCCACATAATTTTCATACAAATTCAATATTGCATACATAATAATGATAATAACGATAAGATAAATGTTGTCATTCTTACCGCATCAGAGAAATATAATCACTAAATAGTTGAATATTGCGATATATGGTGACAGTCCAGATCGCTGCTAGTGCAGAATAGCAAACAAGAATGTACTCCTTTCTTGTCTTTAACACAACTTTAGTGATCAAAATCTTTATAACAAGTGGCACCTAATACTAACTACTAATTAGTTTTATGCTACCGTTAGTATATTACACCACAGCCAATCAGGGACCGTTTGGCTTCTAGCGTTCTTTTTTCAAAACTGACCTCAAATATTCAAAATTAGGACTCCTTCCCCTCTACCCCCACTACGGGCAAACTGAGAAGGATTTTCAAGTCCATTCGTCTATCTGTCTTCTGTCCAACTTCTTTATTTCTTAATAGTTTTAAATTCTGATACATACTTATTGATCCTGTTGTTATCTATCGCACAGTCATTACATTATTTTATTCTTGTATTTATTTCTAATGCCTAGTATCGTTTTATTTCTCCAATGCTTCAAAAAAAAACTATTTCCTATCTCTCCTATTCAAATATGTAAACACGAACTAGCGACATTTCGTCCGATACTCCGTCTCATCCCCCCATTCAGTACTGCATATTCAAAAAAATCTCACGTTAACCTTAATTTTTTCCTTTTATTTTTAACTATCGCTCTCATGCAGAACACAGCAGATCCTTGTAGTACGTTACCAAATTTTTAACAACACGTTTGTAGAATCACTACTTTAGCACTACTTCTAGCTAGAAATGCGACTTGTGTGTGTGTGTTTATATCGGCTGACGAGTCTAACAGCGTGAATATGTGCCACTAACGCGTGTCGAGAAAAAGGGGGGTCTGCAACTTGTGACGTCGCGTTTCTGCCATGCTACGACATTTATCTCTCAATTTTATGCCTTCGTGTATTCGTTTTTACACGTTTTCTTCTCTCTCTCTCTTGCTTTGAAGGCTAGGCTTGAACTGTGACGTTAGTTTCACGCAAGCGGTACTAAAATCTAGTGGCTTTGCTAGCGAGATAATTAACTAGCATTTCTACAGCATACATTGGATTCCCGACTGGCATAGTAGAAGCTGTTAGTCATTAACACACGGGCTGTTTTATTTACTAGCATTTGGGAGTACAATTCTATGGAAATTAGCGTTTGTCTCAAGATCGAGGCATAAAATTTTAGTACTGACTGGCGGCGTCGGCGACAACGATCTCCATAACTTCGCTCTTTTATTCCTAGGTTATTTTCTACTGATAAACAACTATATTATGGTTTTATATTATATATATATATATATATATATATATATATATATCTATATATATATATATATATATATATATATATATATATATATATATAAAATAAAACTATAATAAAATTGTAATTAATTTTTATTATATTATTTTATAAGGTAGTATGTTTTGCTAAGTGTTGCAATTCGTACGGAATATTTGTTGCTAAATAGTGAAATTCTAACGGAATTTAAAATTCAACGGAGTATGTGTTAAGAATTCACGCTACTGATTCTATTCAATAAAACGGTAAGTAAACTAGTTTTCTTCTTTTTGTTTTGTTAGTTGAAATACAAATATGTGCTACTGTATTTGCATCTAATTTTATTTTAAATTATTAGTTAACCTAAACGAAAATGCATATTAGGTCTGAAACTCGAGATTGGGTCGATTTTCCTGCTATTCGGGTACAGCCGAAAATGGCGGCCAAATTTTAGTTGGCGTAACTCTTATATGATAAAGGGGCACTAGCTTAGGTTATGGCAGTTCGGACAGTCTAAACCTCCTCCACTGAAGAGCGTTATGTCAACAAAAATGGAGAACGGAAGTACGAGCAAACCTTAGGTGCAGAATGGCAGGTAAATGAAATAAAGGGTTGAAACAAAGTAGCCTACCGTGCGGCCTTCATTAGCCCAGATGTCTATTCATATGAATTCGATTATGGTTTCATGATGGGCAAGTTGGACGTTTATTGTTCGTTATTTATAACGTAGCGTACGATATTGTCTTGCGGTTTATCCAAGCTATTAGAACAACATCCTCTGGAGCATAGGATTAACGACCCTCAGACGGGCGTGGCCTCGGGATGGACCCGAGGCCGCCATATGCGTTCAAGACTCTAAATTTTGTTTTGATTTAGGCCTACACTATTTTATTTAGCCTAGGCCACATTATTTGGACCACCTAAAAACTAGTAGGAGGAGCCTAAAAATAGGAACATGGAACGTTAGAACTCTAAACGGAGAAGGAAAGCTTGACAATCTAATATTAGAGACAACAGACATGAATCTCGATATACTGGGAGTTGCAGAGGCAAGACTATTGGATACAGGCTGCATAAAAAGAGACCAATACACGCTTATACACTCAGGAGGAGAAAAACATGAAAGAGGGGTAGGAATGTTGATAAAGAAAGAAGGAGTTAGAAAAATACGTATGTGGATACTGGACACACAATGACAGAATGATGTTACTAAAGATGAGAGCAAAGCCATTCGACATATCAATCTTACAAACTTATGCACCAACTAAAGATCACAGCGAGGAAGAAATAGAAGAATACTATGAAGAGCTACAACACACACTTAAACCAGTCAAATCTACAGATGTGTTGATAGTAATGGGTGATATGAATGCAAAAGTAGGAAAAGGAAAATACAAGAAAATAGCAGGACAGTATGGATTAGGGACAAGAAATGATAGAGGAGTCAGATTTATCCAGTTCTATGAAGAAAACTAGCTGGTCATATGTAACACCTTTTTTTTGAACACCACCCAAGGAAATTATACACATGGAAAAGCCCAGGAGAGGTAACAAGAAATCAAATTGACTATATCATGATAAAACATAGATTTAAGAACAGTGTCACAAGTGCAAACTCCGCCTATGCCAGTCCCAAGCCCAGATGAAAAAGGAGGAGGGCGGCCTGCATGGAGGCCGTAAGGAGGCAGCCCCTCCACCATGCAGAGGCACAACAGGCCAATCACCTGTTTGCTTTAAACCATGATTACGAGTAACACAAGAGAGAAAACCGGACTGATTCTAAAGGCGACGAACTGGAACGGACTACGGACTACGACTTATGGAACATGGAACACAAGAAGTATAAATGGGAAGGAAGAGGAGCTGGTGGAAGAGATGAAAGCAAAACTAGAAATCCTGGCTATAACGGAAACAAAGAAAAAAGGACAAGGAGTCATGGATCTCAATGGCAACACGCTGCTCTACAGTGGTGTACCCATATCCGAAAGAGCTAAAGGGGGTGTGGGTTGCATTGTGGCCCATAATCAAAAAGATAGTATCAAGGGGTGGAACTTTGTCTCAGAGCGCATTATGGTTGTGAAACTAAAAGAAGGAGAAACCATAGTCAACCTGGTCATAGTGTATGGGCCAAATGAGGATGAGAGAGCAGAGGTCAAGGAGGAATTCTTCGAGCTGCTTCAAAGGACAGTGGATGACTGCCTAGATGAAGTTATCATGCTCGGAGATTTTAATGCCAGAGTTGGAAATGACCATGCTAGATGGGGTGGAGTTATCGGAAGATATGGAGAAGATACTCTCAATGACAATGGAAAGTGACTCCTTAGATTCTGCAGTGAGCAGAATCTGATCATTACAAACACAAAGTTCCCCCATAAGCGCATACATGCATACACTAGATGTGAACCAACAAAGAATGAGAAGTCAGTGATCGACTATGCCATTGTTCGGAGAAGCTCATTCAAATATGTCCGAGATGCAAGAGTCTGGAGGGGGCCAGAGATTGGAAGTGATCACTACCTGCTAACAATCAAACGAACAACTGAAAGAGTTGCTCAGCCTAGGAACTGCTCAACATCATGCAAGAAACCAAGTAAACGAGCAGGAGAAATGAGCATTAGGACCTACAAGCTGAGAGAGCCAGAAATTAAGACCAGATATCAGGGGCTTATTGCTGCATCGGTGAGCAACACAGAAGAACAACCTGATGACTTGGAAACCCTCTGGATTAAATTCAAGGATATCATAAAGACAGCTGCTGCAGAAGCATGTGGTGAAGTCCGACTTGGGAACCAGAGAAAGAGGACACCTTGGTGGACAGAGGAAGTCAAAGAGAAAATAAGAGAGAAGAAAATGGCATGGAAACAATACTTAGGAGCTAAAAACACAACAGGACAAATGGAAAAATATAGAGAATATGTGACACTCAGAACAGAAGTAAAGAACAAAGTGCTAACAGCAAAACAGAAGTCCTGGGAAGAATTTGGAGAAAAGCTAGAAAAAGATGCACAAGAAAACCAGAAATTGTTTTATAAGACCCTAAAGAACATGAGGAAGGAAAAACAATGCCCTCTCAAATTTATAAAGGACAAGCAAGGCAAATTGCTTACTGCCCCGAAGGAAGTAATGGAAAGATGGAAAGAATATTTCTCAGAACTCCTTGATGGTGAGCAAGGTAAAACATCAGAAATGATAACCACTAACACAGAAGAGGAAACCAATGGTGATGAAGATGACATAAAGATGGAAGAACTGAAGGCAGCACTGGAGAAAATCAAGATGGGCAAAGCAGCAGGGCATGATGGTATAACACCAGAAATGGTTAAGTACATGGGAGCATCAGGCGACCTGTTACTCTTAAGGGTCCTACAGGCAGCATGGTGCAACAAGACCATACCAAAGGATTGGGAGATCGCCATCATAACACTAATTTTCAAAAAGGGTGACAATCGACAGTGTGGAAACCATAGAGGCATATCCCTTCTCAGTGTCCCTGGTAAAATCTACTCTAGAATCCTAGAGCAGAGACTCCGACGCCTAGCTGAGCCACAATTGGATGAGGTCCAGTGCGGATTCCGGGCAAACCGAAGTACTCAAGACCTAATCTTCACACTCAGACAGCTGAGTGAAAAGGCCCTTGAGTATAAGAGTGAGATCCATCTCTGTTTCATAGATCTGGAAAAGGCGTTTGACAGGGTCCCTTGGAGCAAACTTTGGGACTGTTTGGCAAGGAAGAATATTCCAGCACCTCTGATTCATGCTATACAGAGCTTCTACAAGTCTTGCAGAAATTATGTGAGAACAGCAAACCATAAGTCAGAAGAGTTCAGGACCACCACTGGTGTAAGACAAGGTGATATCCTATCACCTTACCTCTTCATACTCCTTATGGACGATGTCATCACGGCATGTAAGGAGAGAACAAGAAAGTATTCAGTGGGGTACTGCAAGATGAGACAGGTCTATATTTCAGAGCTGGCATTTGCTGATGATGTTGCCCTGATTGCTAAATCAGAGGCACATCTCCAATCCAACCTGCAAGTCTGGAAGGAAGAGCTGGAGAAGAGAGGGATGGTCATAAGCAGCTCTAAAACAAAATCCATGGTGATATCACGAGAAGAAAGAAGACATCAGATTAAGCTGGGAGAACAGGTCCTGGAGCAGGTCGACCACTTTAAATACCTCGGAGCTATTATAGACCGAAAGGGAGGCATCAAAGAAGAGTTGGCCACTCGAAAAGCAGCAGCTGGGAGACTTTTTCAGGCCATAAATCGAGGATTCCTCAGCAAGAGAGAGGTTGGTAAGAAAACGAAGATGGCTGTATACCGCTCCACCTATGTCCCAGTCTTAACATATGGATACGAGTCATGGGCAATGACTACAACCCATAAAAGCCAGATCCAAACCTCAGAAATGAGGTATCTGAGGAAGGTGGTTGAAGTATTAAGAAGAGACATGGTACGCAACCAGACGATACGTCAAGGCCTAAAATGCCACCCCATACAGACCCAAGTAGAACAGTCCCAACTAAGATGGTTTGGCCATGTCTGCAGAATGGGAGAAGATCGGCTACCACGACAAGCATGGGAAACAAAGAGCCAAGGATCCAGACCCCGAGGACAACCCAGAGTCCGCTGGGAGGACAACATTAGACAATCTTTGAAGGACCGAGGACTAGAATGGAACCAGGCCAGGAGGAAGACAGCCGATAGAATAGTCTGGCGCTCTCTCTTCCAAACCTCTACACCTCACGGTAGAAGGGGAACGACTAAGTAAGTAAGTAAGTAAGTCACAAGTGCAAAGACACATCCTTGCGCCGACATAAATTCAGATCACAATCCAGTCGTCATCAAAGTAAATATAAAGCTGAAAAGAACAGGAAACAGAAGACAGGAGGAACCCCAGATAGAAATATCAGCACTGAAACAACCAGATATAAAACAAAAATATCTAATCGACGTCAAAAATAAATATCAACAGTTACTGACAGAAAGCATGGAGCAGTATAGAAGAGAAAACCCAGAAGAGAAAGTAACCACAAAATGGGAATGCTTAAAAACAAGCATACAATCAGCAAATGCAAATTTACCTAAAAAGGAGCCTAAGAAAAATCAAATTTGGATGACAGATGACATCTTGAGTAAAATAGCAGAAAGAAAGAAAGCAAAAAAACACTCCAGAATATAAAACAATAGACAATGACATACGTACTATGTGTAGACAAGCAAAAGAACAGTGGATAGAAACAAAATGCAAGGAAATAGAGGACTTGGAAGCAAAGCACATGAAAAGAGATTTGCATGAAGAAATAAAGAAATTATCAAATAGGTCGCAGTTTGCACAAGGAGGAAGCTGTATCAAGAAAAAAAATGGTGTAATATTACTTTATGAGAAAGACATATCAAACAGATGGGCAGAATATCAAACAGATGGGCAGATTACGTAAAAGAACTGTTCGAGGACAACAGAGGTAAAAAACCATCACCAGATTCTAATGAAGGCCCAAACATTCTCAGATCAGAAGTAGAGAATGCCATACATATGATACAAAAAGGAAAATCAGCAGGCACGGGTATCATAAAAATTGAAATGATAGAAGCCCTGGAGAGCTTTGGTATAGATACAATCACTGATCTATGCAACGATATATACAATACAGGATATATACCACACGACATGAAGACATCAGTTTTTATAACATTGCCCAAAAGACCTAATGCAACAGAATGTTGAGACTTCAGAACAATCAGCCTGATGAGTCATGCAATTAAGATACTGCTCAAAATCATACAGGACAGAATAAAAAGTATGGTAGACAGCGAAATCCAAGAAGAACAGTTTGGTTTTAGACGGAACAATGGAACAGGAGAGGCAATATTTTGCCTAAGAATATTAGCAGAAAAATATACAGAGGTCCAAAAAAGTATGTACATGTGCTTCATTGACTATAAGAAGGCTTTTGACAGAGTCCATCATGAGAAAATAATTGAATGCCTCAAAGACATAGGTATTGATGGAAAAGATATAAGAATACTCAGTAACCTTTATTGGGAGCAAACTGCCACAGTAAGATCTGGAAGAAATTATTCATCATACATAGACATAAAAAGAGGTGTCAGACAAAGTTGTGTGCTGTCCCCCTGCGTACTTAATCTATACACCGAAAAAATTTTCTAACAGATACAGGAAATACCAGGACTGAACATCAGTGGAAGGTCAATAAACAACCTTAGATATGCAGATGATACCGTGTTGTTAGCTGAAGGAGTTACAAGAACAAGTGAACAGTATAAGTCATGAATATGGACTCGACATTAATATTGAGAAAACAAAAACTATGATAATTAGCAAAACAGACAATAAACCCACATTAAAGATAAGCGTAAATGGGAAAATCCTGGAACAAGTCAAGAGCTACGTATATCTTGGATGATATCAAGAAGAGAATAGGAATGGCCAAAGCTACATTCAACAACATGAAACATATACTGACATCCAAACAGTTATCTCACAAATTAAAACTGAGAATCATAAAGTGTTATATGTATTCTGCATTTCTGTATGGTGCAGAAACATGGACGATGAATAAGCATTTGGAAGAAAGAATTGAGGCTCTTGAAATGTGGATATATAGAAGAATGGGGCGTATCTCATGGAAAGAGATGAAAACAAAAAAGGAGGTCCTAGAAAATCTAGGTATGAAAAGAGAACTAATGAGGGAGATCAAAGTTCGGCAGCTAAAATACTTTGGCATAACACCTTGCAGAAGACCATAATAGAAGGGAGAGGTGAAGGTAAACGTGCAAGAGGAAGACAGCTCTATAAGTGGGAAGATAACATCAAGAGATGGACAGGAAAGAGTCTGTCAGAGTGCACCACCAAGACAAGAGACAGAAGACGTTGGAGATCCATTACAGCCAACCTTCGTTGTGGAGATGGCAGATGATGATGATGATGATTTGGACTGAGATGGGGTGGGGGGGAGAGAAGGAAGAAGGTACTATATTTGGGTATTGCAAACCTGACTTTATTTACTTGAATTAGTACACCATATGTCCTAATTAAAACCCTTGAAGGGATTACTTTATAACATTTTTTAAAAATCTTGCGGTTTGTTAATCTTTTTCCTCGGATTTATTATGTGCTTATAAGGTGGGAAAGTGGTAGGGTTAGGATTAATGTTAGGTAACATTTTTGTTTATGTACGTTCTAACCGCTGACGATGAAACCACAAACAAAACACGTGACGCAGTGTAGTAGGCCGATGTGTAGAGTACTATGATAATTGCGGATAAGTCGATTATGGGGGTGAGTGCGATGACAATGCATGCACGGCACATTTACGCGAAGTGTCGGATGTGCCTATGGTAACAGTGTGTGACGAGTTATGATTGCAGACGATAAAGGTGACGTGCAACAAATCTAGCCTGGATAGTTATCTATTCGGCGGCCAATTGAGTCAGCCGTGTCGTTAGGGGTTGGGATTAGAGTTGGGTTTAGATTTAGAAATGCTAAACCCAACACAAAAATGCTATAGGATTAGAGTTGCTATGTTAGGTTTAGCATTTCTAAATCTAATCCTAACCCCTAACAGGCCGCGGGGTAAATATCGATTCGGGCGAAATAGAGGACACGAGTTATGATTGCAGACGAAAAAGAGGTGATGTGCGATAAATCTAGCCTGGATAGTTATCTATTTGGTGGCCCACTTGGCATGTGTTTGTTGAAGGCCTATGTGCTCCTCGGGGAGCTAAAGGGTATTGATTGAGTCAGCCGTGTCATTAGGAGTTCGGATTAGAGTTGGGTTTAGAAATGCTAAACCCAACACAAAAATTCTATAGGATTAGAGTTTTTATGGTAGGTTTAGCTTTTTTTTTTTTTTTTTTTTAAATTAATGAAGAAAAATATCCCGTTCAACCTCTGATGGGTTATAATTAGGATATATATTGTTTTCAATTCCAAATAATATGAACAACTGCCGATATGAGAATGTGGCATCACATTTGTCAAATCATTGTAAATAGGGAAAATCACAATTGTGCTTATACGTTAAAAAAAAAAAAATAAACAAACAAAATCAAGAAGAAACTCTGAACAAGAATAATATTAAAGTGGAGGGATGTAAAGGCCTGGTGGTTCCAGTTATATAACTGACTTTAACAGATATTTAATTGACTTTCATCTGTTTAAAGTCATATGCATTGTAAGAACAGCATCAGACCTTCACATTCCCAGCCACTATATATTAACATGTGTTCGTGTTAAATATTGTTTGACTATATTATGCAGTTCCCTAGATCTGTCTATTCTTAACACCTCTTCTGTATTTATAGTAAGTTGGATGCTTGCAATTCTAAATCTAATCCTAACCCCTAACAGGCTGTGGGGTAGATATAGATTCAGGCAAAATGGAGGACATGACCCACAGTGCTTCATTTCATCCTAAAATAGTTATATAATAACAACACATGGATTTATTTTATTAAATATAACTAGACTTATGTCAAGTACAGTCAACCCTCAGTGTTACTAATTAATAGGGTTATGTGTGTTTGTTGTCCGTGTAGTTCCCATGGGTATCTGAAGAGACAAAGAAATGACTACTACTTCCACGGGCTTGTTGTACGAAGCTACGGTTGAAATGAAACAACAGTGGGCTGTCTGTTGGCTACAGTAAAAAGGGATACGAGTTAGGAATCCTAGACCATAACCCTAGTCCTAACCCTAATGACATCAAAGACCACATCCCCCTGTTCTTCATGTCAACTGAAGTGACTAATGTGTAGTTGTGACCTCATCCCCCTGTTCTTCATGTCAACTGAAGTGACTAATGTGTAGTTGTGACCTCATCCCCCTGTTCTTCATGTCAACTGAAGTGACTAATGTGTAGTTGTGACCTCATCCCCCTGTTCTTCATGTCAACTGAAGTGACTAATGTGTAGTTGTGACCACATCCCCCTGTTCTTCATGTCCACTGAAGTGACTAATGTGTAGTTGTGACCACATCCCCCTGTTCTTCATGTCAACTGAAGTGACTAATGTGTAGTTGTGACCACATCCCCCTGTTCTTCATGTCAACTGAAGTGACTAATGTGTAGTTGTGACCACATCCCCCTGTTCTTCATGTCAACTGAAGTGACTAATGTGTAGTTGTGACCACATCCCCCTGTTCTTCATGTCAACTGAAGTGACTAATGTGTAGTTGTGACCACATCCCCCTGTTCTTCATGTCAACTGAAGTGACTAATGTGTAGTTGTGACCTCATCCCCCTGTTCTTCATGTCAACTGAAGTGATTAATGTGTAGTTGTGACCTCATCCCCCTGTTCTTCATGTCAACTGAAGTGACTAATGTGTAGTTGTGACCACATCCTCCTGTTCTTCATGTCAACTGAAGTGACTAATGTGTAGTTGTGGCCTCATCCCCCTGTTCTTCATGTCAACTGAAGTGACTAATGTGTAGTTGTGACCTCATCCCCCTGTTCTTCATGTCAACTGAAGTGACTAATGTGTAGTTGTGACCACATCCCCCTGTTCTTCATGTCAACTGAAGTGACTAATGTGTAGTTGTGACCTCATCCCCCTGTTCTTCGTGTCAACTGAAGTGACTAATGTGTAGTTGTGACCACATCCCCCTGTTCTTCGTGTCAACTGAAGTGACTAATGTGTAGTTGTGACCACATCCCCCTGTTCTTCATGTCAACTGAAGTGACTAATGTGTAGTTGTGACCTCATCCCCCTGTTCTTCATGTCAACTGAAGTGACTAATGTGTAGTTGTGACCTCATCCCCCTGTTCTTCATGTCAACTGAAGCGACTAATGTGTAGTTGTGACCTCATCCCCCTGTTCTTCATGTCAACTGAAGTGACTAATGTGTAGTTGTGACCACATCCCCCTGTTCTTCATGTCAACTGAAGTGACTAATGTGTAGTTGTGGCCTCATCCCCCTGTTCTTCATGTCAACTGAAGTGACTAATGTGTAGTTGTGACCTCATCCCCCTGTTCTTCATGTCAACTGAAGTGACTAATGTGTAGTTGTGACCACATCCCCCTGTTCTTCATGTCAACTGAAGTGACTAATGTGTAGTTGTGACCTCATCCCCCTGTTCTTCATGTCAACTGAAGTGACTAATGTGTAGTTGTGACCACATCCCCCTGTTCTTCATGTCAACTGAAGTGACTAATGTGTAGTTGTGACCTCATCCCCCTGTTCTTCATGTCAACTGAAGTGACTAATGTGTAGTTGTGACCTCATCCCCCTGTTCTTCATGTCAACTGAAGTGACTAATGTGTAGTTGTGACCTCATCCCCCTGTTCTTCATGTCAACTGAAGTGACTAATGTGTAGTTGTGACCACATCCCCCCTGTTCTTCATGTCAACTGAAGTGACTAATGTGTAGTTGTGACCTCATCCCCCTGTTCTTCATGTCAACTGAAGTGACTAATGTGTAGTTGTGACCACATCCCCCTGTTCTTCATGTCAACTGAAGTGACTAATGTGTAGTTGTGACCACATCCCCCTGTTCTTCATGTCAACTGAAGTGACTAATGTGTAGTTGTGACCACATCCCCCTGTTCTTCATGTCAACTGAAGTGACTAATGTGTAGTTGTGACCTCATCATGTAACACACGTTGCCATAGAAACCATCACTGCAAGAGCACAGGAATGCTTTGACACATGGGGACCTGCTGCACGGGTGTCTCCATGCTCCATAAGGAGCAAACAAGAAAAGTAGTAGTTGTTGTTTCTGCTATTGCTGATTGTTTCATTCATAACCCTCCACTCCCAAAGGAGCATAGGCCTTCAGCAAACACATGCCAAGTCCTCCTGCCTAGTGCCATCATCTCAAGTTCTTTCCACGTTCTCCTCATCATTTTCACCTCTGTTTCCATCTCTCTTCTCCATGTGCTTCTTGGTCTACCTCTGCCTCTCTTGCCCTGGGGATTCCAGAACAAGGACTGTCTTGTAATGCTATCAACAGGTTTCCTCAGCGTATGTCCTATCCATCGCCATCGTCTTCTTCTCATCTCTTGTTCCACTGGCACTTGTTTAGTTCTTGCCATCAGTTCCACGTTGGTAATCTTATCATACCATTTTAATCCCTCTATTCTACGCAAGCACCCATTTATGAAAGCCTGTAGCTTTTTGGTTGTTGTCTTTGTTGTTCTCCATGTCTCAGAGCCATACAATAGGACTGACTTCACATTTGATTTGAAGATTCTTATTTTGCTGATTGTTTGTTATATCCTAAATTGTCTGGGAGTTTGGAGCGTACAAAAATTAGTCGGATTATAATTTTTCCAAATTAGTAAAATCAACAAAAATTTGCTTTTGGTTGATGTAGTGTGTAGCACTTTTGCTTATCACATGGGAGGCTGGTGTTTGCCCTTCATTCAGAGCCCAACTACAATAGACCCTGCATGTCTCCATATGTATACTAGTACTTAGCAAAATAGAATGTGTCTCTCCATTATGCTCAACAGAAAAATGTGAATAAAAAATTGAAAAATCAAATAAAAAATATAATTATAACTGATGTGATAGGCTTAAACAATATCAGATGCTCAACAAAAAAAAAGACAAAGCAAAAACACAACTGTAATGTGTGGCGCAAAGGTTTTTTCTGTTCTCCCTTTATCTCCATTCAAGTTCATGTCATCAGCATTAGTTTTCCAGCATTTACTTGCTTGGTCACATATCTTTGTATCAATTTTTCTGTATGTCTGGTTTTGGATTCAGCCTGTTTACAATATTTTGCCTTATCTGATGTGTTTCTGGTTATGAATTTTCCAATTTATGTTTAAATGAAGTTTTTTCGTATTTGTTCATTCGTGTCTACCTTCTGTTTATCCCTTTATTAGTTTTCTTTGTTACCATTTCCTCGACTAAATGGCATTCCATGTACAGTGCAGTCTGGATAAGCGGAACTCACTTAAGCCGAATTTCGGTTCAGTCGAAGCAATTTTGCAGGTCCCGGCCAGACGTCTTCTTTGGTAGAAACTCCTGATAAGCAGAATTTCGGATAAGCCGAAGTATTTTAGATGACCCAAGCGGCTTCCGCTTATCCGGACTGCACATCATATACTTGTATCCGTTATAGGTGTTTTGTCACATGTATTTAGCAAAGAATGATACAGGCCATACATGAAATAGGTGCACATTTGTTGAAATAGTCTATTGGTGTCCTAACACGTATGACATGTCTTGTTTACAGGTATCCCTACACCAACAATATACATGGTTAACTTTAAAAACAACAGCATCTACTTGGAAGAGATCCAAAATGCAGTCACAGCAAGGGACTATATTTCTGGGGTGCAAGAAACAGACAAAACATTTGCCAACGTCACCATCACTCCTCTTGCTGAAGCCATTGGCGCCATGCTTGGCAAAATGCATGAAAACAACATCATTCATGGGGACTTAACAACTTCCAACATGCTTTTGCAAGGTGATCCTTCTGACCTGAAGCTCGTCCTCATTGACTTTGGTCTTAGTTCTTTTGAAGCGTCAGCTGAAGACAAAGGCGTTGATCTTTATGTGCTAGAGAGAGCATTCCTGAGCTCTCATCCAAACACCGAACAACTGTTTGATGTTATTTTGCAGTCCTATTGCTTAGCCATGAACAATAGTAATAGGTGTAAGGAAGCACTTGCGAAGCTAGATGAAATTAGATTGCGCGGAAGAAAGAGAACAATGATTGGTTAATTACTTAATTCCAGTTAAGAGACTTAATTTTTTTTTTTTATTTGACTGAGTAATGTCAGGCTTTTTATTTCTTAATTCTGAGTGGTGCATAAGTCTTTCACTGCAGCTTTGCAATAAATTTGATTGAATTATTTGTATCAGGGATTTCATTTTTTTTCTTTTCTTCCAAATAATTATTCTAATAAACTGTTTCTACAGCTCAGAATTGTTTGTGAACCATATATCCTGAATATTTAACTCAACTGAAAATGAGTTAATGTGCCCCTCTACAGGATTTTGCCGTGTAGTCCTGGGGGGGGGGGGGGGGCTCTGGAGAGACACAGAAAGAATAGGATGACTGCACCCTCAGGCACGTCGTACAAGACGACTAATGTGAGGTTGTGCGTGAACCAAATAACCAGAGAAAGCACTGTTCCATGAGCATGTGACTGCTTTGTGCACGCTTCCTGCAAGAGAATCGGCTGCAGTTTTGGCTTTTTGCTCTGTAATGAGTGCAAAGGCAAATGATGATGATGAATATGCAGTATTTCTTATGTTTCAGCATTTTAAACCGCTAAAGCCTTTTGACTTGTGTGATTCAAACCTTTTGACTTCTATGAGTAACAGGTCTCTCTGAGAGTTAAAGGGGCCTTAAAATGGAGCAAAGAATAAATGCTGTATCCTTCCAGGCTTATTCAAAAAGTGACTAAGGATGGTGTGGTACTGGACTGGCTGCCCCATCCTGTAGAAGCCATGAAAACCTCAGCAGTAATACAGACAGGTCAACTAAAGAAAATAAGTCAACTCCGCTAGGTGGGTGATGATATTCAGCCATAACAATTCAAAGAATTTTCCGTAGTCAGGTTGCGTGGAAAGAAGACAGTTTCGTCATTTCCTTTTCTGTTACTGTCCATCGTTCTGCATCGTACAGAAATTACGCAGCTCTCTTATTTTTTTTTTAAATTTAGTGTTTGTACAAGAAGACAGCCGATAGGATAGTATAGAGCTCCCTCCTCCAAACCTCTACACCTCACGGTAGAACAGGGATGACTAAGTAAGTGTTTGTACTGTTCTGGGAAGTTTTCCAGATATTAAATTGACAAAGGCTATTCTGGCTTTATTCATTTGGTTACTGATGTCTTTGCTTGGTCCACCATCTGGTGTTACTATGCTTCCTAAGTATGTAAATGTGTTTGTATTTTCTAGGTCTTGGTCCCTTATTTTTTACTGAGCAGGGTCTCAGCCACCTAGCTGAGCCACAAATGGATGAGGCCCAATGTGGCATCCGAGCAAACCGAAGTACTCAAGACCTTATCTTCACACTCAGACAGACAAGTGAAAAGGTCCTTGAGTATAAAGGTGAGGTGCATCTTTGTTTCTTGGATCTGGAAAAGGCAAATGACAAGGTCCCCTGGAGCAAACTTTGGGACTGCTTGGCAAGGAAGAACATTCCAGCACCTCTGATTCATGCTATACAGAGCTTCTACAAGTCTTGCAGAAATTATGTGACGACGGCAAACCATAAGTCAGAAGTGTTTAGGACCACCACTGGTGTAAGACAAGGTGATATCCTGTCACCTTATCTTTTCATGCTCCTCATGGACGATGTCACCAAGGCATGTAAGGAGAGGACAGGTGATAAGATCTTTCTTTGGGAGACAGACGTCATCATCAGTTGATAAACTCTTTTAATACAAGACCCTTGCCCTGAGCAAGAGACATGCTGAAACATCTGAAGCTCACTCGAACATCACCAGAGTTAAATACTGTGTTGTTGTGTTGCTCGTGGTTTGAGTATGGAATGTCAACTTGACCTACGCAGTGGTGTGTAGACATAGATTGAGTGTGTAATATGCGAATGATAGGAAGAGTTCGTGGTGTTGACAAATGTTCTTTTCTCACACTCATGTATGGCTGGAAGTCATCGACACCAACGACTGTGTACCTTTACTACAGTTTAATTGGACGTACACACTCGACAGCACAGATAGTGACAAATCACAGGTTGGCATAATACATCATGGTACAGTGGATAAATGGTCTTGCAATGTTACATGGGCACTCATGTAGAATAATAGTATAATGGACTGTCAATAGCCAAGCACTCAGTATTGCCCATATATATATCATCTGAGTTTACTGACAAAGCACGTCAGATTATAAACAATATCCAAGATGACTTCTAGACCTAATCTCGTCTAGTGAAGATTCCTTAACATAATGTCCAGCACAGATTTTTCCATATAATCAAATTGAACCGCTAGCCTCTCCACATGTAAGCCTACCTTGCCGTGGTTGGAGAGCTTGAGCGCCTCAATGATCCCGGGAGCTATGCCGGCGGGAGTTTTACTCCTGGCAGGGTCACCCAAGCCGGACAGGTCCTGGGTGAGGGGCCAGACTAAATGGGCTGAGGAGTGGGTGGAACCCTATAGGTGTAGATGCAGAACCCACCGGCGAGTGGTACATGCTCTGGTCTGCACCAATCCACCCCCACTTCATGGGTTAAATGCTTTCTTGCCTCATTCTTCACTGTTTGTCGTCTATCACGCCCATGGCGACCGTTGCCTCAATTGGCTGTGTGTGGTGTACCCGGAAACGGGGCCTCCCAGTACTGAGGCAAAGTTAAGTCCCCGATGTCACTTATCGGTGCAGAATTGAGAGAGATGGCTGAGCATCACAATCCCTCCTGTGTTGCAGCATGATGAGAACCCAGCATTGCACACTGAGCTTGGGGGGATCACTTGGGCACCAGACTTAATACTGGCTCTTGACTGGATGGCCGCATGCAGGAGATTTCTACAATGGAGGGTTGGCAGGTGGTGGGTATCGGGAAGTGGCTCTGTGCAGGACGTGAGGATTCCTTGGGAGAGCCCAGAACCAGAGCACAGCATTGTGCAAGCTCTGCATAGTTGGAGAGCCCCCTGGATGACGGGGAATGCACAGTGTGCTACCCCACCTATCCCCAACTGCTAACTTAGAACCAGAAGTGGGGTCCTCTGTATGCGTGCCAGGCCAGGATAAAATGCCTGGGAAAGAGACTGGAGCTCAGAACTCCCTAACTCAAAGTTGCAGGATGGCAGAAAAGCCACGGGAAAGACAGGGCTATTTTGAAGATAACGCAACCATATTTTCACTATACGAGCTCGGACGCCGCCTCGGTAAACAAGGTCCGCGCAGAGCAGTGACACCCCCAGGCTGCTTGCGAATAGTCTACTACTGGGAACATAAACAGATTAGGGATGAGCCCACTCTCCCGTTGAACAGGTGCTAAAGTCGTAGATACTGGGCCAGAAGGCGCACCGGAAACCACAGTATCATGCAACTCGCTTTTTTTTTTCTATGGAGAGTACACCGTCAAATAAATCTCGTTCTGGTGCTCGCCCTGTGGAGCTCCACCAGGCAGGTGCAGTGCCGGGCTCTGAGCCTCGACAGAGCCCACCCTCAGCTACTGGAGGACCCTCTAGACCGTCTTGTGGAGTCAACAGACGGCGGAGGAGAACTACTGACCAAAACAAAACAGAAAAAGAGAAACCCAGAGTGCCACTTGTCATGATGCACTGGAATGCAGAGGGAGTGAACAGCAAGCAGGCTGGATACAGCAAAAAGACAGAGCTGGAAAACATCTTGTATGAGAAGCAAGTCAGTGTTTGCTGTATCCAAGAGACTCACTTGAAAGCAGATCAAACCTTTAAAATAAGGGGATATCAATGCTTCAGATCCGACAGACAAGATAGACGAAAAGGAGGAGTACTTACTCTTGTAAGGAATAACATTCCTGCACACGAAAGGAAAACCTTCATGGATGGAGCAGAATATCAGCTGCTGCAGATAAAGGTAGACAAGATGGAAATAGAACTCCTGAACTATTACTGTCCGAACAACAAACCCCTGAGTCTCAGCTCTATACAGGTACCAGCCACCAACTTTATAGCAGTTGGAGACTTTAATAGCCACTCCCAGAGCTGGGGCTATAACCATCTGGATCACAGAGGTGAAGAGGTTGAAACTTGGCAAGATGATCACTCCCTAATCCTAGTCAATAATGCCACAGATACTCCTACCTTCTACTCCAGAGGATGGCACACAACCTCAACACCAGATCTTGCCTTCTCCACACCAGATATAGCTGGATCTATTAGTAGAGAAGTAGGAGACCAACTAGGGGGAAGCGACCATCGCCCAATCTTTCTTACTGTCCAGAGTGCAACTCTCAGTACAGGCCCAGCCATTACAAGATGGAACTACAAAAAAGCCAACTGGGGTTTATTCAGGCATCAGGTGAACACGCTGCTGTCTACCCTCAAGGTACAGAACAGAGACATTAATGAAGTGGTAAAAGACTTCAACAGATGCATACTACAAGCTGCAAAAGAAACCATTCCCAAAGGATGCCGGCGTAACTACATACCATACTGGTCCAGCACACTCCAAGAACGTCAGGAAGCTATGGACAAGGCTAGAAAGGACGCAGAGTCTCAGCCTTCACTTGAAACTCACAACAAATGGAAAAAGGCTGTAGCAGAGTTTCAGAGAACAAAGCTAGAAGAAAAGCGGAAAAGCTGGAGAACTAAAACGGCATCGCTGAACCTTGAGAAAGACGGCAGGAAACTTTGGAGATTAGTCAAGTCTCTAAATGAAGAGCATTCCTCACCAAGGCAGACTATCACATTGGATGAAGGTGGCAAACTTTTCAGAGGAAAACAAGCTGCAGACTTGTTTGCTAGAAGATACAGTTCAGAAAGCAACTTACCCATTAACATAGACCATCAGAGAGAGATAAGAAAAGAAATACTGGCAACCATGGGACAGACAGATACTCCTGCCCCAATGAGGGAACCCATCACACTAGGAGAACTACAGAAGGCTATTTCCAAGCTTAAGTTTCAAAAGTCACCCGGCCCAGACAAAATCAGCAACGAAATGCTAGTAAATCTGAGCTCAGCAGCAAAGACAAAACTGCTTGAGATATTCAACCACAGCTGGTTGAAAGGAACGGTACCCCAAGTATGGAGAGAAGCCATCACAATACCCATACTAAAGAAAGGGAAATGTAAGGCCGAGGCTGCAAGTTACCGGCCAATCAGTCTCACAAGCTGTGTTGGGAAGACTATGGAGCGAATAGTCAACCACAGATTGAAATGGTATTTAGAGTCTGAGCAGATCCTGGTGCCGGAACAAGCTGGATTTAGAGAATGCTACAGTATAGAAGACCAAGTTACTTACTTGTCTCAAGCAATAGAAGATGCCTTCCAGGAGAAGAAAAAGGTCCTAACGATCTGGGTCGACTTCAAGCAGGCCTTTGACAAGGTGTGGAAAGATGGCCTCATTGCAAAACTTAGGAGAAGTGGAATCCAAGGCAACATGATGAAATGGATCCAGTCATACTTGCATAACAGGAGAAATAGAGTCACTCTTGACGGTCTGCAGAGCAGAAAAGTGTTGCTCCATCAGGGGGTACCTCAAGGAGGAGTAATTTCCCCAACACTCTTCCTTGTTTACATCAATGACCTGGTGAAAGATCTCCCTGCAGGAGTTAAAGCTGCCTTATATGCAGATGACCTAGTACTCTGGTGCGCTGATGAAAATGTCACCACAGCAAATTATAGAATGCAGCGGGCAGCAGACATGCTAGTGTCATGGGCAGAGAAATGGCTTATCACAATAAACACAGACAAAACCTCCACAACACTGTTCTCCCTCGCCCCCAAGGACAAATCAGCTAACATACACCTAGGGACAACCGTGATCAAGGAAGAAAGCTACCCCACCTATCTTGGGGTGACATTTGACCAAAGGCTTACATGGAATAAGCATATTGAAAATGCAGAAGGAAAGGCCCGAAGACGACTAGGCATACTCAGAAAATTAGCAGGTACCAACTGGGGAGCAAATGAACGAAATCTAAAGAAGATTTATAATGGAGTAATAAGACCACACTTAGAGTTTAGCTCAGCAGCATGGTCATCAGCTGCTAACTCACATCTGCAGTCTTTGGACAAGGTGCAAAATCAAGCTCTCAGGCTCATTACAGGAGCCATGAAAACTACACCAATAACAGAGATGCAGAAGGTTGCTGGATTACAGACATTGTCCCATAGAAGAGACACAAAAACCATGATCCAGATGGAAAAGTACAACAGTATGCCAATGCACCCAATGAAGGCAAGACTAGATGATCTGGCATTGGGACGTCTAAAGCGTAGCAGCTTTGTGCATCGGGGAAAAAGACTTATAAGACAGCATCAAGAAGACCTATCCATGAAGACAACACCACTGAAGCCCACCCTATACCCTGTACCATGGGAGCAGGCCAGCAGTGCCCTCCAAATTAATACAACAGTCAGTGGTCTCACAAGTGGATGTGAGTATAATGATCTGCAAAAACGAACTGCTACATTGAGTATGATCCAAGAAAGCTATCCCGATCAATCATGGATACATGCCTATACAGATGGATCAGCAACTAATGCTGTTAGGAATGGAGGTGCCGGTATCTTTATCTCATATCCTGACAACCACTATGAGACTAGGCACATTCCCACTGGTAAATTCTGTTCCAACTATACAGCTGAGGTTCAAGCTCTAGAGCAAGCTGCAAACATGATTTATAACACCAACTCTGACTGCCACCAGGTAGTCATCCTCACAGATGCACTGTCTGTCCTGCAAGCTCTCAAGGGTGGTAAACTCCCGCATCTGAGAAATGAACTAAACAAGGTAGCTGCCAAAAAGAGAACCATACTTCAGTGGGTACCATCTCATTGTGGTGTACCCGGAAATGAAAAGGCAGATAAACTTGCAAAAAAGGGAGGAGAATGTGAACAAGAAGATAATGAAGTCACATACTTTGAGAAAAAGAGAGCTATCCAGACTATCAGAAGAGAACAGAACCAACCCAAAGACGACTATCACACTCTCGACCGGCAGGGACAGACAACTATTTTTCGACTCAGGACAGGGCATAACAAACTGAATAAACACATGCACAAGCTACGATTGTCTGCTTCACCACTGTGCACATGTGGATTAAACGAACAAACTGCTGAGCATGTTCTACAGGACTGTCCTCTGTATGACCAGTTAAGAAAGATATACTGGCCCAATGACTCAACACTAAACTCAAAGCTATATGGAGTTAAAGAGGAACTTCAAACAACAGTCGAATTCATCATGAGAACTCGTCTGACGGTGTAATCATCAAAGATGCGATCGCAAGAAGAAGAAGAAGAAGAACCGCTAGCAATGGGTTCTCATGTGTAGCAGTGATCTCTGGACTAATCAAGCGATAATACGGGCATCCCTTTTCTCTTCTTGAAAGTCACTAAATGTTTTTACAAGATGGCTTCTCTCGTGAGCTGTCACTCACGTTTGGATACAGATAATGAATCTGTCTTAAAGTTAGTCATTCATTAAATGTTTCATTGCTCTGTAGATTCTATCATGATACAATTGACTGCATTCTACAGGATATAGTGCTGCTAGGAATCAGAGTCGTTTTCCATCTAGTTAAATGCATCCTCTCAGATGTACAAGTCATACCTATCGAAAAACGGTGGCTTCGTACGAGAGTTCAAAAGAGTATCTTTTATTACCTGCGTATCAGAAATATGATTCTGCCATTCCTTGGCAATAAGAATAAACACTGGGGTAAAGCATACACGATAGGTCTAGATGACTATCACTTTCCCCATAAATATAGAGATCACTTTTTCCCGGCGACAAGCCGACATAGCAAAACACAGCCCCCATGATCAGGGCGAAGCCAAAACACAACCTCTCTAGAGACACATCCGCCGAACAGCCTTTGACCTCTCTAGAGACAAAAGAACATATAGTTCGACTTAGATATGTAAAGATATAAGACAGACTCGTCCTACTCAGCCAAACAATACACATAAATTCAGGCCATAGATATTCTGAAGCAAGAACAATCTATTACTACCCAAACAAAGAATAAATCGCAGTAACACTGGATTCATCCGCGGAGTTCGATCGAAAGAGACGGCACAACTTTCAAGGGAAGTAACTCAATAATGACTTTCCCTTAAGCACTAAAAAATATCTATTTTGTTTACAAAATATTTGCGAACATAACAAGTATACCAATGTATAATATTGTAAGATATCAAAGACTGCACGTAACAACAGGAAAGTATTCAGTGGGGTACTGGAAGATGAGACAGGTCTGTATTTCAGATCTGGTATTTGCTGATGAGTTGCCCTGATTGCTAAATCAGAGGCACATCTCCAATCCAACCTGCAAGTCTAGAAGGAAGAGCTGGAGAAGAGAGGGATGATCATAAGCAGCACAAAAACAAAAACCATGGTTATATCACGAGAGGAAAGAAGACATCAGATTAAGCTGGGAGAACAGGTCCTGGAGCAGGTCGACCACTTTAAATACCTTGTAGCTGTCATAGACCGGAAGGGAGGCATCAAAGAAGAGTTAGCTACCCGAAGAGCAGTAGCTGGGAGACTTTACCTCTACACCTCATGGTAGAAGAGGAACGACTAAGTAAGATATCACAAGAGGAAAGAAGGCATCAGATTAAGCTGGGAGAACAGGTCCTGGAGCAGGTCAACCACTTTAAATACTTTGGAGCTATCATAGACATGAAGGGAGGCATCAAAGAAGATTTGGCTACCCGAAGAGTAGCAGCTGGGAGACTTTTTCAGGCCATAAAATGAGGATTCCTCAGTAAAAGAGGCAAGAAGTCTTGACTTATGGATGTGAGTCATGTGCAATGACTACAACCCACAAAAGCCAGATCCAAACCTCAGAAAGGAGGTATCTGAGGGAGGTGGTTGAAGTAACAAGAAGAGACATAGTCCGCAACCAGACGATCCGTCAAGGCCTAAAATCCCATCCGCTGCAGACCCAAATAGAACAGTCCTAACTAAGATGGTTTGGCCATGTCTGCAGAATGGGGGAATATTGGCTACCACGACAAGCATGGGAAACAAAGAGCCAGGGATCCAGACCTCCAGGACGACCCAGAGTCCGCTGGGAGGACAACATTAGACAATTTTTGAAGGACCGAGGACTAGAATGGAACCAGGCCAGGAAGAAGACAGCTGATAGAATGGTCTGGCGCTCTCTCTTCCAAACCTCTACACCTCACGGTAGAAGGGGAATGACTAAGTAAGTAAGTAAGTAATCATTTTTTCATAATAATCAGGGACATACATTTTTCAGCTCATTATGTGAATTCTTGCAGTGTCAGACTGTTTCTATTTCATTTTTCGCAGCAGCTGACTTTAATTCAACTAGCATAGACATTTGTAAATTTATGTACAAAAGCAATCTGTTTAAAATGTAACTGATCTCACAAATGAGAAATTTACTGATTGCTATAATGACATGCTATGATACCAAGAGGTATTAACACTTCAACACTATCATTAATGTATCATAGATATACTGCCATTACTTGCAGTCATGTCCATAACATCTAAAAGTGCTCACGATGTTCTGATGTATACTACTCTTAACACTACCAATACAATCATTAAAAATAACTACGTTAGGCTAGGGCTTACGAATGTGTTTTGTGTAATATCTGACAGGCAATGGACCGACAGCTTCTGCATAAGAACTACTGTCGTCAACGGAGAGAGAGATATGGTTTCCCTACTTCTCTTAATAGATAGCTTGTGACCCAGACAGTTGTGCATCTGTGTATGTCACGGGGCCCCTGTGGGTGTTGTGTATCATTATTGTCTTCCGGCTAAACCAGGAGTGGGGGCTCTTGTATCTTTCGGGATCCAAGAGTGAAGCTGTCGCTGGAGACCAGAATACCTACTGAAACCTCGCTCAGTGAGGATTCACCTCTCATTCACTCTTGGTGTCCTAAGTAGCCCTTCATTCTTACTTACTTACTTAGTCGTTCCCCTTCTACCATGAGGTGTAGAGGTTTGGAAGAGAGAGCGCCAGACTTTCCTATCGGCTTTCTTCCTCCTGGCCTGGTTCCATTCTAGTCCTCGGTCCTTCAAAGATTGTCTAATGTTGTCCTCCCAGCGGACTCTGGGGGTCTGGATCCCTGGCTCTTTGTTTCCCATGCTTGTTGTGGTAGCCGATCTTCTCCCATTCTGCAGACATGGCCAAACCATCTTAGTTGGGACTGTTCTACTTGGGTCTGCAGGAGGGTGGGATTTTAGGCCTTGTTACTTCAACCACCTTCCTCAGATACCTCATTTCTGAGGTTTGAATCTGGCTTTTGTGGGTTGTAGTCATTGCCCATGACTTGCATCCATATGTCAAGAATGGGACATAGATGGAGCGGTATACAGCCATCTTTGTTTTCTTACCAACCTCTCTCTTGCTGAGGAATCCTCGATTTATGGCCTGAAAAAGTCTCCCAGCTGCTGCTTTTCGAGTGGCCAACTCTTCTTTAATGCCTCCCTTTTGGTCTATAATAGCTTATGACCATCCCTCTCTTCTCCAGCTCTTCCTTCCAGACTTGCAGGCTGGATTGGAGATGTGCCTCTGATTTGCCCTTCATTCTTACGAGCCATTACCATAGGAAGCCTAGGGAATTTATCCCACATTCAACATTGTCATTTGACAAAAAACCAAATCGCCTTGCGACAGCCACCATGCAAAAAAAAAAAACAGAAATGCCACGTCTTACTGTATGTCAATTTTAATTAAATTTAACATTTAAAAATTTACCAATCATAATGCAAAGAAGAACACTACAATGTAACTTTACATATTTTACACTTTATGTGCCTTTTTCGATGATCATCAAAGTTCTGGGAAATCCACTGCATATCATTGTCAACAATCATTAAATTTTAATCTTGGGGGGGAGGAAGAAAGAGATTTGTGTGTGTTTACAGGCAAATCAGCTCTGACATTTGATATCCGGGACCTTAATTAATGTCCAAGTATGTCATCAAAATGGCTGCACCCATTGAATAGATGATTTAGTGACGAGTTGTTTTTCATATCAAAATTTAATACGCAAGTATTATGTGTTCTTTTCCAAACTGAACAATATGCACTATTTTTACTTATCACAATAGCGTTGAACTATTCAAATCATATTGATGGGCTAAAAATTCAAATTCTTTAGCGACACATTACAAACACTTAAGTGCTACTATTACCACTATTGTGTCTGAGATTTTTTTGTTCTCAGAAGCAACCTTCTTCTTCTTCTTCGTTCACCCTCAGATGTCAACTTGAATAAGTTCAAAGTTCACCCTCAGATGTCAACTTGAATAAGTTCAAAGTTCACCCTCAGATGTCAACTTGAATAAGTTCAAAGAAAGCAGTGGTCAGCCTGAGGCTGTTGATATCTCCGTAGATTTTCTCCAGGAATGGTACTGGTGATGGCCATATGCGTTTTCTCTGTTCCTCAGATGTTCGGCAGTCATTTTATCAGTGCCACAGTCACACTCATCAGTAGTTCCTATCTTTAGTTTGTTGAATAGATGGTATCTCAATCTGTTATGACCTGTGCGAAGTCTGAAGATTACGACTTGTTCACTTCTGCTGAGCTGGTAATACGGATCATTTTGTGTGTGGCCTGGATGCTCTTCTTCCCACTTGTGCCTGTACCTGCACTTGATAAAACTCTTGGACTCCTCATAGGTTATATTTGTGTCAAGTTTTCCCCCTTCCTTTGCCAATCTGTCAGCCTCTTCATTTCCAGGGATGTTGCAGTGAGAAGGGATCCACTGTATCACGACTCTTTTGTACTGCTGACATAGTCTGTGAAGTGTTACTTTGACTTTTCAGCGTTGTAATCACTAACCTTATTTCAGCAGGCACTAAACGAAAGAGGGAAAAAGTATGAGACACTTGGAAGAATGTATGTCACAAACTATTGGCACGTAAATGTTCTTTAATTTAATGAGGATGCCAGCGGCCCCCCCCCCCCTTCATTTTCTTAGACTGGCTTTCTACATCTGCTACATTTATAAACATTAAAACAGGCAGCCAAGATGGCTGCAGCCATAATTTAAAAAAAAAAAAAAAGCAACACGGATTGTTTTTTCATATTAGAATTTAACACTGAAGTGTTGAGGCCTTTTTTCCCATTCAGAACATTAATATGATTGATTCAAATATCACAATGGTGTTAACATTTCATTCAAACTATTTCAATGGACATTCAAGTTCTTTAGCATGACAAATGTTTTAAGTGATTTAACATTTAGACAATTTTAGTTAATTTTTATATGATGCAAACATATTTAACATGGAAAAAACTAACCAGGCGGAACTTAGAAAAAACATAGGTCAAAAACCAGTACAATATTAAACACAAGGGCTCATTCAGATACTATGCTCCAGTTTGATGACGTCTTTCCTCTATATCCACATGTTAGTTAGCCTATGCTCTGTAGGAAAGCGAGGCTTACCAAAAAAACTTAGCAGAGAATTGTAGAGGCCGAGATGCAAAGAATGATTCAGAGCTGGGGCACTGTACGAAGGATGGCTGCCGACCGAACAAAGTGGAAGCAGTTTGCTGCTGCCCTACAAGACGCCATCAGGCGTGATGGCCACTGACTGCTTTGACGGTTGGCGGCTAAGGATCAAAGAAGAAGATGCTATGTATGTGCCAAAATTTTGGGGAGGAGGTTCATAGAATCAATGCCACTTCTCAAAGAGTTTGTCCATGCTAACAGGTTGAGAGACACTGCAGTTTAGCAACTTAATCTTCAGTTTTTTTTAAAGAAATTCACTTTACAGTCTACCATTTCAAAGATTACAGCTGGGATTTTTTGTTTCTTTTGGCATATTTGCAGATAAATAGATTAAACTCTAATTGTACATTAACAACAACAAAAATCAAACAAATAAGATGTGTCCATGAAAGAAAAGTAGCTACAATAATTCTATTAACATAAGTATGCAGATACATAACCAATATAATGATGAACAAATTGTATACAACACTCAACAAAACAAAGGTATAGAAACAGCTGATTTTTTTTCTTTTCTTTTTCGTACGCCCGCTAATACTCGAGGCGAAATCTCAGGTTATTATTAATGTCTAACCTGACATTGATTTTACGTGAGTATCCCTTTTTTCTTGTACAGAGACAGGTGTCCCTCACCATTCAGGCAGATACTCGCCGATTTCGGAGGTACCCATTAGAGCTGGGTCGGCTCAGGAGCCGCCAATCCCTGGTCGACGACACTCCTTGAAATGTCTCGCCAGGTCTCGAGTTAATCCAGTCCAAATCCCAGTCGACGAAAAATCCTCAAATGCCGTCGCCCGGGTTTGATCCTGGATCACCCGGTCGCCAGAGCGGTGTTGCAACCATTACGCTAGCCGGCTCCCAAACAGCAGATGAAAATCACAGGCTTCAGCACTGTCAAAACGCAATGATAATATAATTAGGGGGTCCAAGTGGCTAAGAGGTATGGTGTCCACCTCTAATCTAAAGGTACTGGGTTTGGGTCCAGTACAGAGTAAATATTTTATGAAAATTATAATGTCATACTCCCCCCTGATCTCCTGGGTAGTGAGATTGGATGCCTAGCCTTCTCAGATAATAATAATAATAATAAATTCTTTAAGCACCAAACACGGCGCATAAGGCAGAAACCAGTGCTCTCCAGGTTGTACGTTGTGACGCCACTCTTCTTAGCTCTTGCACATTATTTAGGCCCAATGTTCTTCCTTCTCTTATTATTGTTCTTCTGAGTGTTTCTTTTGGTCTTCCCTTTTTCCTCTTACCCTCAGGAACCCAAGTATTCTGTTGTTTTGCATTCGTAGGACATGACCGATATATGACCATCGTCTTTTCCTTATATAGTTGGAGACGTATTTCTGCCTAGAGTCTTCTCTTATTTGTCGATTAGTCTTGAATTCTTTCCAACTGATGTTCATGAGTTTTCTAAGACATTTGTTCTCGAATGTATTCAGCTTGTTCTCCAATGATTTTGTTATTTTCCAACTCTCACAGCCGTATGTTAACACTGAGATAACATTTGAATTAACCAGACGAAGCTTGGTATGTATATTCTCAGATAAGGGTGAGAAAAATATGAGGTCCGGTGTACAAGTTTCGCACACTAAATATCGCTCTGCAGTTTTACATCGTAAAGAGTAGGCGTGATAACAAAACTGTTGAATGACTGCCATAGTGGATAGATGTCTAAGGAACTACTACAATCCTTAATCAAACATGAAGCCACTGAATGTGAAGACCACCTTTACGCTGAAACGGGCCATGCTGCCAAAATATTGATAAGAATTATCACGAGAAGTAAACTTAAACCAGGAACTGCATAATGAACGGTGCAGATTTTTAGATGGTAAAGGCACAAATGCCATAGAAACTGTAACAACATAACAGAAAGATCTATGGAAGTATAGGCAGAATGTTCATCATTGACCTTTAGCACAGGCCTTCAGCAAACTTATGACAAGTTCTCCTGTCATGTGCCATTAGTTTCAGGTACTTCCATGTCTTCCTAATTCCTTTCATTTCTGTCGTCATTTCTCTTCTCCATGTGTTTGTTTGTTTTTAACTTCCTTTAACCTCTCTTACCCAGAGGATTCCAGAACAAGGTCTACCCTGTAATGCTACTGATATGTTCCACTGGCATCTATTCAGTTTTGTCATCAGTTCTATACTGGTGATCTTGTCATACCATTTTAATACATCTATGCAAGCACTCATTTACAGAAGTCTAACTTTCTGGTTGTTTTTGTTGTTCTCTGTTTCAGAGCCATGCAGTAGGACAGCTTTGATGTATGAGTTGAAGTGATTTTTGTGTTGGACTTGAGATTTCTCTTGATCTCCATGGACTTGAGATCTCCATGTTTCCTAAAGAAATGAAAGCTCCTCCTGCCGTATGATTTCTTATTCTGATATCAGTGTCTGTACCTCCAACTGTGTCTATATAACTGCCAAGATATATGTATAATTCTACATCTTGTTAGGATGTTTCTTCTACTGCAGTCTTGACCGAATTTGTAGTCTTTATTCTCATAATCTTTATCTTTTATCTGTGTATTTCAGACCCAAATACAGCTTAGAGTTTACTGGTCAGCTCTAACGAAAGAAACCAATCAAATATCATTATTCCTTGAACAACAGAAGGTATGGCTTTATAGCCAGAGTAAGATGGACAAATCTACCAATCAGCTACGTTCTGAAGGAATATGGACTGATGCCAGTCACATCGACATACTTTGAACATGAACATGTGTTTGTGAAATAAAGCAGAAGGAAAAATTAAAATAAACTGGCTTTCAGATGCTAGTATTAATCCTTTCTGCTCAGATATATACTCCTACATAACCAAAATCGTCTGTGTGTTACCAGGGCCCAGAAACGGATCAAAGAGTACTAACACTGCACCCTACCAGGCATGTCGTAAAAAGCTATTAAGGAGGGTTGGGCATGGCTCTGGTTATCCCATGCTGTAAAAAAAACTGTTTACAACAAAAACTGCAACAAATAATATGGATAGGTTAAATACAGAATGTAATTCAATTCAGCCATCCAAGACAGAAGAAGGTCCTGTGGAAAGGAGGCTCATGAAGCAACCCAGAGAAAGCCAAAACGAGTCTGGGTTTTCGACTAGTACTTGAACAGACGTGAAAATGATGAGGAAGACTTGTTGCAATGGCATGTGTTTGTTGAAGGCCTATGCTCCTTGTGCAGCTTAAGGGTACTGATTGACTGACATAACCAAAATAGTGTTTTTGCTTTAAAATTTGCCAGAAAGGATACATGGAAACAATTACAGTTGTTCTAACTTGAGCATAATCTCAGCATGACATGCAGATCTGAATTACAGGCAATGAATTACTGAACAAACAAGTTAATTTTTCTACTCCGCTAACAGGTCTGCCAAATCTCCACGATGCATGATGTTAAAAATCTTGGCAAGGCCGGCTTGAGTGGCACTATCTGGATTACCTCTTATCCACCTACAAAGTATTTGATAATTTAATTCACTTAAATCATCCTTATATTCCATAAGCATCTGCTCCAACTCTGCATCATCAAAGTGTAAACGGCGTCCAAGATCTTTCCAGTCCCTTCCAAGTCTGTCTTTTATATTCAGCATCTGGTCCCTTGTAACTGGTGCAGTAGATTCTAGTTAAAAGAATGTGCATAAAAATATAATACAGTAGACAGAAATAAGCACAATAAAACAGAAACTAATAATTTAATCAAGAAATCGATGGACTAAAAACTGAACTATTCTAACAATTTATTTATTCATTGCCCTTCAATGAGCTTATCACTTCATCAAACGTCTGCCAAGTGCTTCCTGTGTCATCAGTTCAAGGTCTTTCCTTGTCTTCCTCATGTCTGTCTCCAGTTTTCTCCGCGTGTTCTTCAGTCTACCGCTACCTCTCTTACCCTGAGGATTCCAGAACAAGGACTGCCTTGTTATACTATCAACATGAACAAACTGTATCAATCAGTATTTGTCATATCCATCACCAGTGTATTCTTCTTAACTCTAATTCCACTGGCACATGTCTGTTTCATGTCAACAGTTCCACATTAGTGATCTTATCATACCATTTCAATCTTTCTATTCTATGCAAGAACCCATTTAGAAAGTCTCTAACATTTTGGTTATTATTTTTGTTGTTCTCCATGTTTCAGAGCCATACAAGAGGACTGACTTTATATTTATACTAACAATAGTAAATGCAAATCTAACCAATAGAATACAGGTTTTTTTTTTCAAGGTAGTGACCAATCCATTTGTACATTCGCCCACATACACCACTTCTCTGCAGTTTGACTTTCAATCCCTCTTTCCATACTCTATTGAAAGCTTTTTCTAAATCTACCCAAACCACTAGTGTGCTTTTTTTCGTGAAAGGCATCTTCGATTTCCTGAGCTATATATGTGATTTGATCTTCAGTGGATCTGTGTTGTCTGAATCCTGCTTGTTGATGGTTTAATAGGTGTTTGCTTTCCAGGTGCCACATCAGTCTTGTATTAATCATGCGCTCCATCAGTTTTCCTACACAGCTTAGTAGGCTGATCGGTCTGTAACCATTTGGTTCTTTCAGGTCCTTGTCTTTCTTTGGTATAGGTATCAGTATAGCTTCTTTCCATGCCTGCGGGACAATTCCTCTTTTCCAGCTGTAGTTCAGTACTGCCAGAAGCTTTTTTTTTGCCCTTGTGCCGAGACCTATTAACATTTCATTGGTTATACAATCTTTTCCAGGTGACTTCTTTTTCTTTAGTGACTTTATTGCCTCTTCCAATTCTGCTATTGTCAAATTTGTCATCATATGCTCTTCAGGTGCAATCTGTGTGTTGTCATGAATCAACTGTTCATCTGTGACGATTTTCTTCCTGTCAGCGGGGACATCAATGTGATTTGCACTAGCAAAGTATTCTATAAATGCATTTGCAGCTTTTTTGCCTATCAGCATATTGTCGCCGTGTTTGAGTGCGATTTGTTTGTAATGAAATCTTTCATTGTTCAAGGCTCTAACCAGTTTCCATAGCTTATTGCCGTCTTTATCTAAGTTTAGATTTTCTGTTTTTTCTTTCCAGCAGTCTCTTGTTGTTTTATTTAATGTTTTTCGGTATTTTGCAGTGGTGGCTTTGAGTAATATGTTTGCTTCAGTTGTTTGTTCTCTTTCTGCTGTGTTTCTGACCAAATGTTACTTCATCTTCGAGCCTTTGAAGTTCTTCAGTCCAGTAAGGTTTGTAATTTTTTCTTGCCCCTCTGGGAATGGAATCAATGGTTGCTTGTTGTATGGCTCTGTTTAGGCTTTTGACCATCGTTTTCATACTGCTGTGCCATGTGTTAATGGTTTCACAAAACCTGTCTGACAACATTGAAAACTTGTCCCAGTCAGCTCGTTTGTAGTTCCATCGAGGAAGTAGTTTTTCTTCCTGCGGAACAAAGTCCATATTTATGACCAGCTTTATTGGTTTATGGTCACTACCTGCTAGCTGATCAAGCACATGTCTGTCTATTTTGTGTCCGATATCTCCTGTAGAAAAGGTTAGATCTGGAGTGGAAGTAGTGTGCCATCTTCTGGAGTAAAAACTTGGGTTGTCATTGGGACTGTTGATTAGGTGAAGATTTGTATCTATCTCCCAGTCTTCCACTTTGTCTCCTCTGTTGTCTGTATCTGGGTATCCCCATCTTTCAGAATGGCTATTGAAATCTCCTACCACTACGCAATTTAAGTCCTTTTTTTCCATGCAGGAACGTGACACATCCTTGTTTGGTGGGCCATACAGATTGTAAATACGGATGCACGTTTCATTGATTGTTATGTCTACCCCAGTTATTTCAGACTGATTGCTGAGGTTCACGGATACTTCGCTGCTTGGTAGAGAATTTCGCGTGAGTATCAGAACACCTCCTTTGTGTCCTCCTCAGTCGAGTCGGAAGGCCTGGTATCCTCTAACTGAAAATCTGTGGTTGTTGTTGAGGTGAGTCTCTTGACGGTTTGTTAAAGGAACTTTTTTGTTGCGAACTCCTTCCGCATTCCACTGCAGAATGCTGAGTGTTTTGTGAGCTTTGTCAGCAATTCTAGCCTTTTGCCTCTGTGTAGCCCAGCGGAACGCTACGGAGTTATTGACAATTTGCTTTTGATGTAATGACGTCATCATGGAGTGGCACACGTTGTACTGTTTCGTTAGGCATGTGGCCCAGTACATCCGATTTCAATGGGCATTTATGTCGGGTTGCCTACCTTAGCCTTTGACTGTCTTCAGCCTACCTGCAAGGCAGCAGTGTGGTCTCACTGTCTGACTGGATTCTAAAAAAACATGTAGAGAATCACTAACGTCAAAAGTTAAGTCGCCAAATTGGCAAGGGGAGATCACAGAGTACAGCTGCAAGGACAGACTAGTAAAAGTTTATATTAGAGCAGGGTGTCCCACAAGGGGGAGTCCTGTCACCTACACTGTTCCTTGCATACATAAATGACATAACTGACAATATTCAACAAATAGCACACAATGCTTCTTTTGCAGATGACTTAGCCTTGTGGATCTCTGAAGAATGTATCACTACTGCAAACATTCTGATGCAGCAAGCACTAACATCGCTGGAAGAGTGGGCCAAAACATGGCTCATGAAGATTAACGAAGAGAAAACAACGTACACTGTATTGTCCCTCTCAACTAGACCTCAGAGCTTCAAACTAGTACTAAACGGAGAAAATCTTCATTTAAATGAAAATCCAAACTACCTAGGCATTATTTTTGATCGCCGTCTGACTTGGAAAAAAAAACAGGTTGACAGAAATCGAATGAGAGCAAGACAAAGAATGGCAATTATGAAAAAACTTGCTGGAACAACTTGGGGTGCAGATGAGAAAGTGCTTAAGACGTTGTACACAGGGCGAGTGAGGCCAGTCCTTGAATATGGCATGGCAGCGTGGGCAACAGCAGCTAAGACAAACTTCGATAAAATTAGCAGACTCCAAAATCAAGCAATGAGAATTATAATGGGAGATATGAAGTCAACACCTATAATAGAACTCGAAAAGATTACATGCCCCCAGCCAATGACAGATAGAAGAGACTGCAGGGCTCAGCAACAGGCCGAAAAATTCAAAAGACTAACAGACCACCCAATGTGCCATAGAATAAATGCTCTTAGAAGGCAAAGACTCAAACGAAGCAATTTTGTAGAATCAACCAAACCACAAATGAGAGCAGTATCCATAGATAAAATATCCACTGTTAAACCCATCTACACTGCACACAAGCTTCCAGTTTGGAAACAAAATCGTTTCCCTAAAATGATAGAAAACATTCCTGGAATTGAAAGAAAAAAGAGCAAAACTGCAACAGATAGAAAATCCATAGCGACAAAATACATAGAGAAACATTGCCCATGCAACACCTGGACCCATGCATACACAGATGGATCAGCAATAAATGCAACAGAAAATGGAGGTGGGGGTGTCTTTCTGACCTTAAGCACTGGTGCAGAAAAAAGGCTGTCAGTGGTGACAGGACGATTCTCCAGCAACTTCAGAGCAGAGGCAGAGGCCTTGAAAACTGCAGCAGAAGTTATATTGACAGAAGAAAGCGCAGAGAGACAAGTTGCTTTCTTTACTGATGCACAGTCAGTAATTGCAACGTTGAAAAGCCAAAATAATACAGACCTGGATGATCTCAGAATAGTGCTCCACAAACTTTGTCAACGATTCAAAAGTGTTGTGATCCAATGGATCCCATCTCATTGTAACATCACCGGCAATTAAGAGGCTGACAGAATGGCAAAAGAAGGTTCACATCTACCTCAGCCTGATGCAAGCATAACTTTTGAGGAGGCAAAGAGTTTTATCAGAATCAGATACAGAAACAAATGGAATGTTGAACATCCAGGGCACACACAGAATGATGCTTACTACCAGCTCCACAGAAGAGAACAAGTGGTAATCTTCAGACTCCGCACTGGCCACAACAGATTGAGATACCATCTATTCAACAAGCTAAAGATAGGAACTACCGATCAGCGTAATTGTGGCACTGATAAAATGACTGCTGAACATCTGCTTCAAAGTTGCCCCTTATATGTGGTACAGAGAAAGCGCATATGGCAGACGCCAGCTCCTTTCGTGGAAAAGCTTTACGGGGATTCAAATAGCCTCAAACTGACTACTGCTTTCTTTGAGAACATTCAAGTGGACGTCTGAGAGTGTACAAAGAAGAAGAATACAGGTGACTCCAGTAAATAACAACCATCTGTACAGGTCTATTTTGACCACTTATTAATTGACGTATACAGCTGTCCAACTTTTATCATTCAAACATAAAAGCTTCATGATGGAATAAAATGGCAGGGTGTCTCAGATGACAAGTCTTGTATCAGCTAACCTTATTAAGGTCAGTTTTAAATGTCAGTATCCTCTTCTGCATAGCTCCCTCTCTCTGGCAAAACAGATGTTCAAGCCGCACAGGTTGTTGTTTATAAACATACTTTTTCTTCAATATTATATTTAAATTGTCAGTCAACTGACTGTACGAAAATCCTTACTTGTTTCACTATTACAAATCGCTCCCTAAATAGCCAACGCCAAATCGATGTCTTTCAATACGTGTTCACCACTTTCTTCTTATACATGCTTGATCCTTCTCTGGTATCAATGTACAGCTTGGTCTATTTACTGGATACTGCTCCTGCAACAGGCAGCTTTCCTTTGTCAAAACAAAATATTCACAGGGACCTCTTAACAATGAATAAGTAGTAAAACTGTAAGTATTATCCTGGTTCTTCACTCAGCTGCATTACAAATGAATACTTTAAAATGTTTGTAAGACCTCTGCAGATCTCCTCCTTTCTTCATTAAAACTGTTTTATTCAAATGACTTCACCGTCTCCACAGCTCCTGTGATCACTCTTTAAAGGCAAAATCACCCATCAAGCATCAGTGCTTGCTAATCCTGACAGCTACTGCCCCACTTCCATGGTGGTGGTTGCTCCTTAGTCCTACTGCTGCAAGCTCTTACATTCTTTGTTGTTGCTAAGCAAAAACTGTTGCAATCCCATGATCTCTTCCTGACTATATTCTTTACAGGTTGGATCCTCAACATTTATAGTGTGTTCACTTCCAGCTAAACTGCCATCAATGGTACCTATACCTTGTAGCGGTATGGCAGCTTGCGTACCCTGACAATCCCCAGAGCTATGCCAGTGGGAGTTTTACTCCTGGTAGGTTCAACCAAGCTGGACTGGTCTGTGTGGGTAGGGGTCAGACAAAAGCTGGTACCCTGGTCCTCCAGGTTGAGGGTTTTAGCATAGGGCTGACACCCCTGTCTATGTAAAAAAAATAATGAAGTTACGGAAACAACATCAAATGAACAAACTTTGCTGCGGGATGGACATTCGGAGTCTGTGGCTCGTATGACTGTCAGTGGTGAAAGCCGAAAGGAAGCCACTGACATGAAAACGGATGTCCTGACCGCAAAACAGGATACAAGAATAGGATTTTGGAATGTCAGGACAATGTACGAGACAGGTAAACTAAGACAGGTCACGGCAGAAATGAGAAACTATAGGTTACACATCCTGGGGATAAGTGAGAGCAGATGGACAGGGGCAGGAAAAGTTAAAACAGCAACAGGAGAAACAGTACTTTACTCTGGAAGAGAGGATGGACAGCACAGTGAAGGCGTAGCCATTATTCTACAGAAAGGGATAGAAAGGACATTACTGGAATGGAAACCCATCAACAACAGACTGATACGATTGAGATTGAGAGGGAGATTCACCAACACTACAATAATACAATGCTACGCACCAACGAATGATAGCGATGAGGAGGTCAAGGATGAATTCTATCAACAACTGCAGAAAGAAATGGAAGACACACCTAGATATGATCTTGTTATAGTAATGGGAGACCTCAATGCGAAAGTTGGTACACACAATACATATAATGAAAGAACAATGGGGAAATGCGGCAGCGGAACAGCAAACGAAAATGGGGATAAGCTAATAAGTTTCTGTAGCATTAACAACCTGGTCATTGGAGGAACACTTTTCCCACATAAGGAAATTCACAAGTTAACATGGGAATCACCAAATGGTCGGGACAGAAACCAGATAGACCACATCATGGTTAACGGTAGATGGAGACATGCATTACAAGATGTGAAGGTAAGAAGAGGTGCAGATGTGGGAAGTGATCACCATTTAGTAGTAGCAAAACTGAAAGTGAAACTAAGAAGGGCTGGACCAACTGTAACTACACAGAAAAGGTTTGACATCAGCAAATCGAAGGACCCCCTTACCAGAAAAGCTTTTGTGGCCGACATTAAGAAACGATATCAATTTGCCAAAAGCCAGGAAAAGACATTGATGATATAGACCAGAATTTCAACACCATTTCAACAGTATATAAGGAAAGTAGCAAATCATGCTTAGGATTCCAGGAAAGGAAGAAGCAAGACTGGATAACACCAGAAACACTAAACACCATAAAGATGAGAAAGGAAATGAAAAGAAAGAAAACAGAAGCGAAGTCCCCCAGGTTAAAGCAACTATATAGCGAACAGTACAGCCAGCTGGACAGGGAAGTTAAACGCCAAACCCGAGCCAACAAAAGGAATTTCCTAGACGATCTTGCAAAACAGGCAGAAGAGGCAGCACTGAGAAATGAACAAAGCACAGTATACAAAATAACTAAATTCATCTGCGGAAAACAAGGTGCAAACAATATTACATTAGTAAGAGATAAGCATCAGTAAGGAATCAGCAATTGGTACAGACAGATACCTTCACATACCTAGGAAGCATAGTAACACCAGACGGTGGGGCAGGCAAAGACTAAAACATCAGAATGAATAAGGCAAGAACAGCCTTCTTTAGCCTAAATAACATCTGGAAGTCCTCCCAATACAGCACAAGCACAAAATTAAGATTATACCAGAGTTGCATGCTTTCTGTGCTTCTCTATGGTGCGGAATGCCACCGACCGTGCGAATCAATTTGTTGTTGCCCTACAAGACGCCACTAGGCGTGATGGCCACTGACTGCTTTGACGGTCGGTGGTTAAGGATCGAAGAAGAAGAAGAAGAGATAAGCAAGGAAATCTCATCAAGACAGCAAAGGGACAGGAAACAAGATGGGCAGAGCACTTCAGAGAAACTCTGAACAAGGAAATACCAGAGACACAATTGAATGTTACTGAGGCCGAAAACGATCTAGATGTAAATACAGACATTCCACGAAAAGAAGAAATCATCACAGCAATCAAAGGGTTAAAGAACGGTAAAGCTCCGGGCCATGATAACTTAAATGCAGAGCTATTTAAGACAGACCCTGAGCTAGCAGCAGAACTATTAGAACCACTATTTGCACAAGTGTGGAAAACGGGGATAACATCATCAGAGTGGAACAAAGGAATAATTGTCAAATTGCCCAAAAAGGGAGATCTTGCAGACTGCAATAATTGGAGAGGAATCACTCTTCTCTCAGTTCCCAGCAAAATACTAGGCAGGATAATTATACAGAGAATTTCAAAGGCAGTAGACTACAAACTGAGGAAAGAACAAGCAGGATTTAGAAAGAACAGAAGATGTGTAGACCATATATTCACTCTCAGGAACATTATAGAGCAGTGCTCAGAATGGCAAAGACAGCTTTACATAAATTTTGTTGATTCTGAAAAGGCTTTTGACAGCATACATAGGGACAGTTTATGGAAAATACTGAGGGCTTATGGAATTCCAAGCTGCATAGTGGCAATCATAAAAAGCCTCTATGCCAACTTTACGTGTAGTGTTGGGCAGAGCAACCTAACCTTCGAGGTGAAGACAGGAGTACGACAGGGATGCCCCTTATCAACCACTCTTTTTTTAACAGTCATAGACTGGGTGATGCGCCAGACAACAGAGGGCAGTCCAAGGGGAATAAGATGGACTACATTTTCTACATTGGAAGATCTGGAATATGCAGATGACATTGCACTGCTGGCACATTCACATCAACACATCCAGGAAAAAACGGATAGACTTAATAAATTTAGCCAGCAGGTGGGCTTGAACATCAATTTAAAGAAGTCTGAGGTCATGACGCTCAATGTGAGCAACCCTGAGCCCATATCAGTAAGGAATCAGCAATTGGTACAGACAGATACCTTCACATACCTAGGAAGCATAGTAACACCAGACGGTGGGGCAGGCAAAGACATCAACATCAGAATGAATAAGGCAAGAACAGCCTTCTTTAGCCTAAATAACATCTGGAAGTCCTCCCAATACAGCACAAGCACAAAATTAAGATTATACCAGAGTTGCGTGCTTTCTGTGCTTCTCTATGGTGCGGAATGCTGGAGAGTCACAGAGAAGGAAATGTCAAAATTGTCCTCTTTTCACACAACATGCCTAAGAAAAATTCACCGCATCTTTTGGCCGAATACCATCACCAACCAAGATCTGCTTACTCGTAGCAAGCAAGAGGCAAGAGGACATGCACACCATCATAGCTGGCAGACGCTGGAGCTGGGTTGGTCATGTCCTCAGAAGAGACCCCAATGCCATCACAAGAACAGCTATGCTTTGGACCCCTGAAGGAAAGCGAAAGAGAGGCCGACCAAAAACAACTTGGCGGAGGACTGTGGAGGCTGAGATGCAAAGAATGAACCAGAGTTGGGGCACTGTACGAAGGATGGCCACCGACCGTGCAAAGTGGAATCAATTTGTTGTTGCCCTACAAGACGCCACTAGGCGTGATGGCCACTGACTGCTTTGACGGTCGGTGGTTAAGGATCGAAGAAGAAGAAGACTTCCAGCTAAACCTGAGACTTGTTGTTTAACTAGGGCTACTGGGCTTCTCACTCTTATGCAGCCAATACAAAGTTGAAGACTCCTTGGTTTATCTACACTGTAGATCTAGGCTTTTCATGTGGCTTTCTGCCATTCTGAAACTGGCTGAGTTAAAGTCATGAGCTCTAGTATCTCCAGCTTGGTTGGCATTTAAAGGATCATCACATCTGGTCCCAAGCTAGGAGTAAGAAGTGTGCGGCATACTGTGCATTCCCTGTCATCCAAGAGGGATCTCCAAATATGCAGAGCTAAAGTACTGAGCTCTAGTTCTGGGCTCTCCCAAGGAGTTGTCACATCCTACACTGAGCCACTTCTCAGCTCTCCCTGCCCGTCATGGGCCTATAGTGAGATCCTCCTACATGCAGCCTACCAGGTAAAAAACCAGAGTTACGCCTGGGGCTCAAGTGACTTCTCCAAGCTTCGTGTGCAAAGCTGACTTCTCAACATTTCACCACAGGGGGAATCCCTGGATGTGTGTGGATGACTTCAAGAGTCAATGAGAGTGTAATTAGCCTCACAGACAGGTTCACTTCCACATTTGAACTCTGTAGCATTGTGCTTAGCAGGTGGTCATATAAAGATGACACCAGATATGCCTCCAAGCATAAACCTGAGACTTACGCACTAGGCTATAATCTGGTGTCAACTTTGTTTACTCCATAATTTTCTAATCCATAACGCCTTAGTTATCACTTATCTATGACAGAAAACATTTCTTTCCTGTTTTATATTAGGTCAGTTGTTCATTACTCATTAACAATCATGGTTCTGCTCCTTTTACAACCTTCTCATTCCCATTTTTCCTGACAACTCCCTACCACAAAACCCGCAGTGACCAAATATTGATAATTGTCTCCCTACTTCTGAGGTAGCTGGTGCAAATTGAATCAATGAAAGTTGGCAAAAAGCAGGTCGTATATCAAGCACATTAAGCACACATGATCATGCAGGTGTCACAAAATAAGATGGATGGACAGTATAGAACAGACCTGAAAGAGGAGTGAATTACTGTTTTGTTTAACTAGAGCTGCTGAGCTAGCCTGTCACTTTTTTGGCAGCCAATGCCAAAACTGAAGAATCCTTGGCACAGTCTCCATTGTTTCTGGGCTTTTCTTCATTATCATTTTCCTTTTCACTCCGTAATGATAGACAAAGAAAGAACAGAAGCACTGTTCCCACCACCCATGAAATAACAGTACATGATGAATCTCTGCATGGGGCTGGCAACCATCACTGGGAGTGGACATAAGTGCCTTGGTACAGGCTTCCTGTATAGGGTGTGTAGTGCAATGGTGGCCAAAGCTCCATAAGGAGATTCCTGTATAGGGTGGATAGTACAATGGTGGCCAAAGCCCCACAAGGAGATTCCTGTATAGGGTGGATAGTACAATGGTGGCCAAAGCCCCATAAGGAGATTCCTGTATAGGGTTGATAGTACAATGGTGGCCAAAGCCCCATAAGGAGATTCATGTATAGGGTGGACAGTACAATGGTGGCCAAAGCCCCATAAGGAGATTCCTGTATAGGGTTGATAGTACAATGGTGGCCAAAGCCCCACAAGGAGATTCCTGTATAGGGTGGATAGTACAATGGTGGCCAAAGCCCCATAAGGAGATTCCTGTATAGGGTGGATAGTACAATGGTGGCCAAAGCCCCATAAGGAGATTCCTGTATAGGGTGGATAGTACAATGGTGGCCAAAGCCCCATAAGGAGATTCCTGTATAGGGTGGATAGTACAATGGTGGCCAAAGCCCCATAAGGAGATTCCTGTATAGGGTTGATAGTACAATGGTGGCCAAAGCCCCATAAGGAGATTCCTGTATAGGGTGGATAGTACAATGGTGGCCAAAGCCCCATATGGAGATTCCTGTATAGGGTGGATAGTACAATGGTGGCCAAAGCCCCATAAGGAGATTACTGTAAGGGTGGATAGTACAATGGTGGCCAAAGCCCCATACGGAGATTCCTGTATAGGGTGGATAGTACAATGGTGGCCAAAGCCCCATACGGAGATTCCTGTATAGGGTGGATAGTACAATGGTGGCCAAAGCCCCATACGGAGATTCCTGTATAGGGTGGATAGTACAATGGTGGCCAAAGCCCCATAAGGAGATTACTGTATAGGGTGGATAGTACAATGGTGGCCAAAGCCCCATAAGGAGATTACTGTATAGGGTGGATAGTACAATGGTGGCCAAAGCCCCATACGGAGATTCCTGTATAGGGTGGATAGTACAATGGTGGCCAAAGCCCCATACGGAGATTCCTGTATAGGGTGGATAGTGCAATGGTGGCCAAAGCCCCATAAGGAGATTACTGTATAGGGTGGATAGTACAATGGTGGCCAAAGCCCCATAAGGAGATTACTGTATAGGGTTGATAGTACAATGGTGGCCAAAGCCCCATACGGAGATTCCTGTATAGGGTGGATAGTACAATGGTGGCCAAAGCCCCATACGGAGATTCCTGTATAGGGTGGATAGTACAATGGTGGCCAAAGCCCCATAAGGAGATTCCTGTATAGGGTGGATAGTACAATGGTGGCCAAAGCCCCATAAGGAGATTACTGTATAGGGTGGATAGTACAATGGTGGCCAAAGCCCCATACGGAGATTACTGTATAGGGTGGATAGTACAATGGTGGCCAAAGCCCCATACGGAGATTCCTGTATAGGGTGGATAGTACAATGGTGGCCAAAGCCCCATAAGGAGATTCCTGTATAGGGTGGATAGTACAATGGTGGCCAAAGCCCCATAAGGAGATTACTGTATAGGGTTGATAGTACAATGGTGGCCAAAGCCCCATACGGAGATTCCTGTATAGGGTGGATAGTACAATGGTGGCCAAAGCCCCATACGGAGATTCCTGTATAGGGTGGATAGTACAATGGTGGCCAAAGCCCCATAAGGAGATTCCTGTATAGGGTGGATAGTACAATGGTGGCCAAAGCCCCATAAGGAGATTCCTGTATAGGGTGGATAGTACAATGGTGGCCAAAGCCCCATAAGGAGATTCCTGTATAGGGTGGATAGTACAATGGTGGCCAAAGCCCCATAAGGAGATTCCTGTATAGGGTGGATAGTACAATGGTGGCCAAAGCCCCATAAGGAGATTCCTGTATAGGGTGGATAGTACAATGGTGGCCAAAGCCCCATAAGGAGATTCCTGTATATGGTGGATAGTACAATGGTGGCCAAAGCCCCATAAGGAGATTCCTGTATAGGGTGGATAGTACAATGGTGGCCAAAGCCCCATAAGGAGATTCCTGTATATGGTGGATAGTACAATGGTGGCCAAAGCCCCATAAGGAGATTCCTGTATAGGGTGGATAGTACAATGGTGGCCAAAGCCCCATAAGGAGATTCCTGTATAGGGTGGATAGTACAATGGTGGCCAAAGCCCCATAAGGAGATTACTGTATAGGGTGGATAGTACAATGGTGGCCAAAGCCCCATAAGGAGATTACTGTATAGGGTTGATAGTACAATGGTGGCCAAAGCCCCATACGGAGATTCCTGTATAGGGTGGATAGTACAATGGTGGCCAAAGCCCCATACAGAGATTCCTGTATAGGGTGGATAGTACAATGGTGGCCAAAGCCCCATAAGGAGATTACTGTATAGGGTGGATAGTACAATGGTGGCCAAAGCCCCATAAGGAGATTACTGTATAGGGTTGATAGTACAATGGTGGCCAAAGCCCCATACGGAGATTCCTGTATAGGGTGGATAGTACAATGGTGGCCAAAGCCCCATACGGAGATTCCTGTATAGGGTGGATAGTACAATGGTGGCCAAAGCCCCATAAGGAGATTCCTGTATAGGGTGGATAGTACAATGGTGGCCAAAGCCCCATAAGGAGATTACTGTATATGGTGGATAGTACAATGGTGGCCAAAGCCCCATAAGGAGATTACTGTATAGGGTGGATAGTACAATGGTGGCCAAAGCCCCATACGGAGATTCCTGTATAGGGTGGATAGTACAATGGTGGCCAAAGCCCCATAAGGAGATTCCTGTATAGGGTGGATAGTACAATGGTGGCCAAAGCCCCATAAGGAGATTACTGTATAGGGTTGATAGTACAATGGTGGCCAAAGCCCCATACGGAGATTCCTGTATAGGGTGGATAGTACAATGGTGGCCAAAGCCCCATACGGAGATTCCTGTATAGGGTGGATAGTACAATGGTGGCCAAAGCCCCATAAGGAGATTCCTGTATAGGGTGGATAGTACAATGGTGGCCAAAGCCCCATAAGGAGATTCCTGTATAGGGTGGATAGTACAATGGTGGCCAAAGCCCCATAAGGAGATTCCTGTATAGGGTGGATAGTACAATGGTGGCCAAAGCCCCATAAGGAGATTCCTGTATAGGGTGGATAGTACAATGGTGGCCAAAGCCCCATAAGGAGATTCCTGTATAGGGTGGATAGTACAATGGTGGCCAAAGCCCCATAAGGAGATTCCTGTATATGGTGGATAGTACAATGGTGGCCAAAGCCCCATAAGGAGATTCCTGTATAGGGTGGATAGTACAATGGTGGCCAAAGCCCCATAAGGAGATTACTGTATATGGTGGATAGTACAATGGTGGCCAAAGCCCCATAAGGAGATTACTGTATAGGGTGGATAGTACAATGGTGGCCAAAGCCCCATACGGAGATTCCTGTATAGGGTGGATAGTACAATGGTGGCCAAAGCCCCATAAGGAGATTCCTGTATAGGGTGGATAGTACAATGGTGGCCAAAGCCCCATAAGGAGATTACTGTAAAGGTGTGTTAGTACAATGGTGGCCAAAGCCCCATACGGAGATTCCTGTATAGGGTGGATAGTACAATGGTGGCCAAAGCCCCATACGGAGATTCCTGTATAGGGTGGATAGTACAATGGTGGCCAAAGCCCCATAAGGAGATTCCTGTATAGGGTGGATAGTACAATGGTGGCCAAAGCCCCATAAGGAGATTCCTGTATAGGGTGGATAGTACAATGGTGGCCAAAGCCCCATAAGGAGATTCCTGTATAGGGTGGATAGTACAATGGTGGCCAAAGCCCCATAAGGAGATTCCTGTATAGGGTGGATAGTACAATGGTGGCCAAAGCCCCATAAGGAGATTCCTGTATAGGGTGGATAGTACAATGGTGGCCAAAGCCCCATAAGGAGATTCCTGTATATGGTGGATAGTACAATGGTGGCCAAAGCCCCATAAGGAGATTCCTGTATAGGGTGGATAGTACAATGGTGGCCAAAGCCCCATAAGGAGATTCCTGTATAGGGTGGATAGTACAATGGTGGCCAAAGCCCCATAAGGAGATTCTTGTATAGGGCGGATAGTACAATGGTGGCCAAAGCCCCATAAGGAGATTCCTGTATATGGTGGATAGTACAATGGTGGCCAAAGCCCCATAAGGAGATTCATGTATAGGGTGGATAGTACAATGGTGGCCAAAGCCCCATAAGGAGATTCCTGTATAGGGTGGATAGTACAATGGTGGCCAAAGCCCCATAAGGAGATTCCTGTATAGGGTGGATAGTACAATGGTGGCCAAAGCTCCATAAGGAGATTCCTGTATAGGGTTGATAGTACAATGGTGGCCAAAGCCCCATAAGGAGATTCCTGTATAGGGTGGATAGTACAATGGTGGCCAAAGCCCCATAAGGAGATTCCTGTATAGGGTGGATAGTACAATGGTGGCCAAAGTCCCATAAGGAGATTCCTGTATAGGGTGGATAGTACAATGGTGGCCAAAGCTCCATAAGGAGATTACTGTATAGGGTTGATAGTACAATGGTGGCCAAAGCTCCATAAGGAGATTCCTGTATAGGGTGGATAGTACAATGGTGGCCAAAGCTCCATAAGAAGACAAAATAGAGAAGGAAGAAGTTAAACGAACACCACTCTTGCTGAAAAAAATTATTTCTTATTATTGACTACACCTGACTGGAACCTGCATGTATCATCATCATGACTCTTCAGCTCCCCAAGGAGCATAGGCCTTCAACAAGCCCCTGCCATTACTGAGGGTTTTCAATGTCTTCTTGATCCCTATCCTGCCTGTCTCTCATTTCTCTTCTCTATGTATTCTGTGATCCCCCCTCTAACTCTTCTTACCCTGGGGCTTTCAGAACAATGACTGCCTTGTAAAGCTATCGACGGATGTCCTCAATGTGCGTTTTATCCATCACCCATGTCTCCATCTAATCTCTTTTTCCACTGGCATTTGTCCAGTTGTTATGATCTGTTCCACGTTAGTGAGCATGTCATACCACTTCAATCCTTCTACTTTAAACAAGCACCCATTTATGAAAGTCTGTAGCTTTTTCTGCAATGTGCCATAACTTGCTCAGCATTATTCAAGTTTCACTTACTTGTTAATGGCTTCTTTGGTTTTATTTTTTTCTTTATAAAGTGGTCAGAGGTCATGTAAACTGTCATTGTTCCATTCATCTGCACATTTGTTGCATGCTGAATATTAGTATATACTCCTTTCTTGTGATCTGCAAAACAGAATGGACAATAATGTTGTTCTGAAATGGTTAGGGTGACATTGGTAATACTGTACCTAATTGTGGATATTCATCATATTCTGAACATTAAATTCTGTTGCTGCTGTGAGCAGCTTCTTTCTAAAACTGGTTATTTAAAATTTGCTCACATTCTGACTCTGACATTTCTGTCACTGAATACTACATTCTGATATTACTCACATTCCTGGAATTCAGAAATATTCCTACGAAAGTTTAGCCACATACTGCCATCATCATATGTTTCATATTGTATGTCTAGACTACTGTGCTGAAGTTTCTGATAACTTCATTACTTTGCAGCATAGGACCGACATCTGTCTTGGATGGCTGAATTGTCCATGTTGTTACTGCTGAAGTTTTTTGTTTTTATTTGGGTTATGTTCATACATAACTGGATAGCCAACCCCTTGCTCAACTCACCTTAAATGCCTTCTACAACATGCTTGGCAAGTTCATTATCATCAGTTGCATTCTCCACATCGAAGAGCAGCTGCAATAGATCTCCTACATCTTGTGACTCTTGTCTTGATGGTACACTCTTCCCTGTTGATCTCTTAATGTTATCTTCCTACTTACATTGCTGTCATCTTCTTGCACATGTTATCTTCCTACTTACATTGTGATGCGTGATGCCATATGATGATGGATGGTATCCGCATGTCTGGTTTTGTGTAGTGTGCAGATGTGTTCAGTCAAAACAATGTTCATACAAAAATAACAGGGCAATCCACATAGGACGTCAGTAAACTCACGACGTATAAAGTCAATGATTCTTGAAACAGCCGTTGACGTTTTTCTTCATTATTTATTGTGGACGCCACAGTGACAAAATGGTTACGCGAATATGTAGGCACATCAAACAGTCATTATCACAGCAACATTCAATACAGCAATAGACGGTAGACAGCATTACAATGATGAGTCAGATGCATGTTATATTTCATAGTGCTGTAAATGTAGTCAGGTGAAAAAACTCCATCCTTTTCTATAACAGCCAGGAGATAACCAGATGTATGAGATCAGTTCACTCTCCTTAGTCTGACTTCAGCAAGACAGACACGTCTGCCGAAGTATAAATAATGTCCTCAAAAATATCCTCTAGATAATAAAGGTTTTCCAAACCTAGTTCATTTAACAAAGTAGCAAGTAATGGTCCTTGGGACATGCATCAACCGATGCAGTACAATACAGCGACATGTGAGCTGGGAAAACATCTCGTGACGACGACTTTCGAAGACAGGCTATGAATCGAAATCGCTCACGACCCAAAATCGATAGAGTTAATGAAAAGTCAATTTACCTTGCCTTCAGGAAATACACAGAAATATCACGCCTCCCGACATGTGGGAAACACTAGAGGTATTATCTCGAATAAACGAAATATCCATTAAGAGGACTACACATCCCTGACAGAACAAAAAATAGCGGAGATCCCCTCTTCAACGAGGCATCTCTTTCGCCATTCAAATCGCTCACTCCACTAGTGGTGGGCGGAAACCGATCGACCAAAAACAAGACCAGTCATGCGCAGTCCAGCGCAAAAAGACCACAGCTCAAAACTTAACTGCATTCAATACCAACGCGGGGAGACAAATGCTTACCGAGAAAAGTGACTATAAATTTCAAGCAGTTGTTGCCCTGGCGTTATAAAATAGATATTGTAATAAAACGATGTTGCGAGAATTTATCACGCAACATATCACCACCTCCTCCCGATAAAAAAAAAATGTGGAACATATTTTTTTTTTTTTTTAAATATCAAAGAGCATGCGATAAGCGGCTCAAAACGCACGAATTATGCGCTGATAATTAATTAAATTGCCTAACATGAGGCTAAATATAGAGTGTCTGGTGAGGATATACCTCAACAGAAAAATAAATATGTCTCAAAAAATATTCACATCGGGGAGGTGTCACCAACACACATCACGTTAGCATGTAAACACAATAGACGTATGCAAGTTACCATAATCATCATTAAACAGCATACTCTAATATTGTCTTTAAAAATGGATGTACAAATCTGATAGGAAAATTTAAATAGTACATTCTTTGACATGTAATGACATAAGTACATAGTAAAGTTAAACTACATGACGATCCAGGACATATGCTCTGGTATTCCGAGGGTAAGTACACAATCTAGAACTCGTCATGCTTGATACTAGTAAGGTAAGTCCTCAGCTCAACAATGACATTCTGAGAAAGTACAAGCAATATAATGCTAATTAATAACTAATATGCTTCATAAGGTACAATACATTATTAATAATTGTGGCTGTTTAGTAAACTAACGGCCCTTATATTAACTACTCAGTCCTCCTCTATCATCTTAAAAAACGAACAGAAGAAGATGACAACAAAGCACGATAGTGTGTACATATAAAGTAAGTACAGATGTGCTAATCTATTGTAGAAATATAGGTGTGTTATGACTCTGTAATATATGGAAATATAGGACAGAAGTATTAGTTGGAGTCATGTGGGCATCTAGACAAAATGTCAGCCATCACATTATCCGCACCACGGATAGCTCGTACCGTGAAGTGAAAAGGTTGAAGAGCTATAGCATATCGAGTGGATCTCGAACTCTTCAAATTCTTAGTCTGAATAGCTGTAAGAGCTTTCTGATCAGTCTCTAGAATGAAATGTGCGCCCAGGAGGAATCTTTGTAGCTTTAGAATTGACCAAACCATCGCTAACAACTCACGGTCTAAAACCGAGTAGTTCCTCTCTGCCGCATTTAGTTTTCTAGAAATGTACATAACAGGATGCAGAGTATTTGCATATTCTTGCATCAGTGCTGCTCCAATCCCAGTGGATGAAGCATCACTCCGAAGAACAAAAGTCCTATCAAGAGTAGGTAATCTTAAGATGGGAGGAGAAGAAAATATATTCTTGATTTGGTCTAGTGAAGATTGGCATTCTTCAGACCAACGGACCAGATTAGGCGAACCTTTCTTCAACAATGTTGAGAGAGGTGCCATGATCGAGATAAATTTGGAATAAATCTCCCATAAAATTGAATTAAACCTAAGAGACTCCTAACTTGTTTCTTCGTTTTAGGAACAGAGATGTTCAGTATTTTGGAAGTATTGTGTCTTCTGTCTTCAAGAGACCATGACCAACACGATGACCCAGGAAAGAGATTTCACCAAAACCAACAAAAGCTTTAGAAGGTTTCGCTGTCAAATTATTCTCACGTAGAGTGGACAGTAAGTCATATAATCCTAAATAGTGATCTTCCCAGGTATCACTGAAGAGACAGATGTCATCTAAGTATGCGATGACATCCGAACGATGTGACAGAATTCGACGCATCATGCGAACGAAAGTGGCAGGGGCGTTCATGAGACCAAAAGGCATAACATTCCATTGAAATAGACCCCTAGGTGTAGAAAAAGCAGTAAGAGGTTTGGCATGCTCTGCTAAAGGCACTTGCCAATAACCTTTAGACAAATCAAGTTTAGTGAAGAATCTAGAATTAGAAAGTCTAATCAGTAGATCTTCTAACAAAGGCATCGGTTCAGCATCGAACTTTGTGACCTGATTCAATTTGCGATAATCAACACAAATTCGTATGTTCTTATCCTTCTTCCGGACAATAACCATGGAAGAAGAATATGGTGAAGTCGATGGTTCAATTATATTTAATTGAATCATTTCATCCAATTCCTTTTCCACTTGCGACTGAAAGTGTATAGGAATAGGATAAGGCCTAACCCTAATTGGATTATTGTCGGTAAGAATTATGTCATGTTCTATGACATCTGTGTGTCCAGGAATGTCAGTGAGAACATCCTGAAATGTTTGTAACATCGACGAGACTTGTCGATGTTCGTCACCAGAAAGATTAGGAGAAACAGAAACGTTTTTCCAAGATTCCGTAGAATGTAATGGAACCACTGGAAGGGGAAGATTAACATCAGAGAAGGTAGATTCCTCATCCTGTATGACAGACAGGGATGAATAATGACCGTGAGGTGCAGGAGCATCATCCGTTGCCTGGAAAATAGGCAGCAAATAGTCCGGACGTTCGTGAAATTCCGAAAGCATGTTTATGTGGAAAGTTTTATGCTTTCCATCAATATCGACCACATAGTCAACATCGGAAATCCGAGAGACTATTGCATACGGACCTTTCCATGCAATAAGAAGTCTATTTTCCCTACTGGGGAGTAGGACGAATGCTTTGTCACCTGGACAAAGTTGTCGTAGACATCTATTCTTGTTAGCAAACTGTCTTGCCTTCTCTTTAGCAATTTCTGATGAAGCAGTTGCTAGCTTACATGCCTCAATGATCTTTTGTCTAAGAGCAATGACATACTCATATGAGGATTGAGTTTCATCGCTAATATCATCGGCAGTGATGAGATCGTGTAATAAAGACATAGGGCCGCGTGGACGCGCGCCAAAGACAAGTTCGAAGGGAGAAAATCCTGTGTGTTCATTAGGGACTTCTCTATAGGCAAAGAGAGCCGCGGGTAAAACCCTGTCCCAATCTTGAGGATGATCTTCAGTTATCTTACCAAGCAAAGTCTTGAGCGTTCTATTCAGACGCTCAACTAACCCATTAGACATAGGATGGTAGATACTACTGAGAGATCGTTCAATATGTAAGGTAGACATTACCTGTGACATAGTGTCAGATATGAGTTGAGTGCCATGGTCTGACAATATTTCTCTGGGGAACCCCAAGCGAGAAAATATCAACTAAAGAGCATCTGCGATATCTGTAGTAGATATGCTCTTAAGAGGAATAGCCTCTGGCCAACGTGTGCACATATCGACACATGTAAGGATAAACTGATGTCCTCTGGCCGACTTGACCTTAAAAGGGCCAATAATATCTATGGCCATTTTCTGAAACGGCCGAATAGGAATGTCAGCAGCCTGGATAGGCGCAGCATGTCGTGGTCCTCTAGATTTGACCTCCTGACATACCTTGCATGATCGGCAGTAAATACGAATGTCCTTATTGACAAAAGGCCAAAAGAAAGCCGCAAGGACTCTCGACTTCGTACGGGAAAAACCCATATGTCCAGCACATTGCGAGTCATGAGCATGTTGTAATATTTGCACTCTCATGCTCTTGGGAACAAGAATTTGCGAATGTGCCGACGTAGTCGAATCTTGTACCATACGTACAAGTACGCCGTTTCTCATTGCAATCCAAGATTTTCTATTTGTATCCTGATTCGGATCACCTTTCTTCGCAAGAACGAAGAATTTTTTTAAAGAAGGATCTTCTTCTTGCAATTTTATGAAAGAGTCACGAGTAATCACTAAGTGACTATCTTGGCTATCAACTCCATTATCACTATTCAGTGAAGTTTCAGGTGTTTGTAGAGCTTGTGCTCTTGTAACTACTGCATTTGTAGCTTGCATGTTATTATCTTCCCAAGCAGCAATCTGCTGTGGGGTACACTCCCTAACTCCGTGAATACGACCAATAATAAGGTCCGCAATAGGATTAGGTAAGAGACAAGCATGCACATCTCCAGTAAAGAAAGGAGTGGCAATGCGAATTACAGCAGTAGGATATTTTTCTAGAGTGCCGCCAAATGTGACACATTTAATAACCCTTCCTGTAGCACAAGATGGATCTACAAGCGATTGTCTAACACCAATAGTGGTGCATCCGGAATCGAAAAGTAGTGAGACCGGAGTATCATTAACAAGACCCTTATGTAGAATTAAAGAACCCCTCCCGTCATGCGCAACAGCAGCAGGAAGAGCGGGAAGTGGGTGACCACAACTCAAAGTAGTTATGGTACCCGGTTCGAATAAAGTACTGCATTGGGGGCATTTGTTTGCTCTCTCAAAGTCAAAAGCAGAACCAGTGACAGCGTCAAAGTTTTTACTATCAACAACATGATTACAGGCTCCCTCAGTTTCCTGTTGTACAGCATTAGCCTGCTGATATCTCTTTTTTTTTGTGTTGAGATCTACCCCGACTATTATTACCTCTGAAGTTATCAGAGTTATTATTATCTCTGCAGTTATTATTGTCTCTATTGTAATTGTTATCCTGGTTCGAATTCCAGTTTCCACGATTACTATCATGTTCACATTGATGCGAACATCTATTTGTTTGGTTCTGAGGTCTTCGGCAGGAATAACCTCTATTACCATATCCTCTTTTGAAATGCTTATAATTATTAGGGTGATAGTAACGAGTACTATCAGGTTGTCTCCAATTCTTCGAAGAAGAATCACCATGAAATTGGTTTCCATGATTTTGACAGAAATTACCGCTACTCTTTCTATCAAAATTTTGTTGGAATCTACGAGCAAAGTTTTGGCCATACGGAGCTGCCGAAGCAACTGGTAAACCTTCTTTCACCTTAGAGTTACCCATGGTTATGTGTGGGTGCGCAGTTATGTATTGGCAACAGAAATCTTCCATTTCTTTTATTGTTTTAGGTTTACGTTCATGAAGGAAAGCAAGGAAAGACTCATTGACAGACGACATGACTTTGTCTCTAAGTATTAAGTCCATAAGTCCTTCATAAGTTTTTTCCGTCTTAGATAGTTCAACCCATCGTAAGAAAGTAATGCGTATTCTTGCAATAAACTCGGAGAATTCAACTCCATTTTCAGGTAACATGTTTTTAAATTGTAGACGATAGCCGTCTTCGTTAAGCTGATATTTCTTTAACAAAGCGGCCCTGACAACCTCATAATTGTTCTTGTCAGGTTCATCCACCATATTTAATATACTTAGAGCTTTACCTGTCAGTATCCCTGATAACTGATAAACATATTTTGCTTTGTCTATGTTATGAGCTGTACATGCTTGTTCAAATCTGTCCAGATAGAACATTATGTCATCGCTGGAAGGACTAAATGTTGGTAACTTAATCTTAAAAGTATCATTATTAGCCTTACCAGAAGATGAACCCTTGTTTGAATCATTACCATTACTCATGCTCGTCAATTTCAATTTTTCCAACTCTAAAGCTAAGACCTTTTCTTCATGTTCCATTTTTGCTTTCTCTTTCCTCTCATCAGACTCTCTCTGTAATCTTCTTTCCTCAGCCTGAGCCTCTTTTTGAAGTCTTTCATTTTCAGCTTCTTTTTCAAGTCTTTTATTTTCAGCCTCTTTTTCAAGTCTTTTATTTTCAGCCTCTTTTTGAAATCTTTCAGCTTCTAGCTGTAGCTGGAGTTTTCTCTCCTCAGCTTCTGATTCCCTTTTTTGTTTTTCCATTTCCATTTGGAATCTTTTTTCATCCACCTGCATCTGCAGTTTCTTTTGTTCAGCTTCCATTGCTTTATCATATCGAGCAGTTGCAAATTCTTCTAACTTATCACCAGTCTTCCCAAGCAATTTACCCTGCTCAATAAAGTGCTCAAATGTAGACATGTTGTCTAACATATGAGTCCAAAACCTGAAATAATTAACTAATTTATTTCAAACCTAAGTGTAACAAGTCTTAATTAAGCACTTGTATATTCACATCACATTATATTATCCCAGTCTCTGTGGGAAACAAGTCTCCAATCAAAGAACTTGTATATGAAATATCAGCACTCAATTCTTGATCATAAGTGCACTTCTCATTCAATAGTGCACGACACTATTCATCATTCATTTATCATCAGTGTAGTAGTAACAGTGCATTAGCATAGCCCATTAACTAATTACTATAACTGTAAACAATGACTATGTAAACACATGCAGAATGTAAACATTGAAAATGTAAACAATGCAAACAATGTAAACAATAACAATGTAAACAATAACAAAGATCAGCAACAATACAAAAACGTTCGCAGAAATCAACTAAAAATAAAGCAGAAATTAATGAAATATCACAAAAAATGTGACGATATCTGCGCTATAATTAAACAAAATACATGACACCACAGTGTATAAACAAAAATGTTGTATGAAACTAAATTATAGACAAGAGTAGGCTAACAAATACAAACAAATCAAAACAAAACTAAAGAATGCGAAATAATAACGAAAACAATATTAAAACATGTCATCACAGCTAACATAAATAGCAACAGAAGTCGCTTAGCAAATTCCAGTATTGGAAATTTGCAAACCCTACAGAAAACGCTCACAATAGACGACCTCTATGACGTGGCATAATCTAACGGAGACACCACCCAACCGAGAACCCGCTGAAATATAAACATATAAATATACAAATAACATATAGACATATAACATATAGAATGAGATGATACACAGAAGACTCAGCAGAAGTATAAGGGCACAGTTTACATACAAACAGGCCACTTAACTTATAGGCTTCCAATCGTAGAACAGCAGAAAAAACGGATGTCAATCAACGTCCTAAAGAGCGAAGCTCCAACGATGATGGCACATCTGAACTGCTTCCACTGCTAACACGATGGTACAAGAGCTTCTGAAATACTGTGTGTTGAGTTGTTTCGGCACTTGACCTTCTAATCCAAAAGTAAGTTGATGGAAATCGGTACTTGGCCTTCTTCAGAAAACAACCCGTTTCAACCGGCACTTGACCTTCACAAAAACGACAGCACTGGAACCTTGACAGCAGCAACTTGCTTGACTTGCGTAAAAGATAACAGCAGTCCGAGTTATCCGGCAACATGTAACAACGCCGGGTACTGTCAAATTCTTGTTTCCGTCAAAAAGTTGAAATTTTGACTTTTACCGGGCAACGCCGAGTACTTTGAAAATTTTGAAGATGTTGACTGTATTGAAGAATGTTAATTTCTTGAAGGATGCTGATGAATTCTTGTTGAAAATGAAGTGGGTAAGGGACCCCGTGTTTGCTGGTACCAGAATCAAACCAGCTTATGGCCACCAAATGATGCGTGATGCCATATGATGATGGATGGTATCCGCATGTCTGGTTTTGTGTAGTGTGCAGATGTGTTCAGTCAAAACAATGTTCATACAAAAATAACAGGGCAATCCACATAGGACGTCAGTAAACTCACGACGTATAAAGTCAATGATTCTTGAAACAGCCGTTGACGTTTTTCTTCATTATTTATTGTGGACGCCACAGTGACAAAATGGTTACGCGAATATGTAGGCACATCAAACAGTCATTATCACAGCAACATTCAATACAGCAATAGACGGTAGACAGCATTACAATGATGAGTCAGATGCATGTTATATTTCATAGTGCTGTAAATGTAGTCAGGTGAAAAAACTCCATCCTTTTCTATAACAGCCAGGAGATAACCAGATGTATGAGATCAGTTCACTCTCCTTAGTCTGACTTCAGCAAGACAGACACGTCTGCCGAAGTATAAATAATGTCCTCAAAAATATCCTCTAGATAATAAAGGTTTTCCAAACCTAGTTCATTTAACAAAGTAGCAAGTAATGGTCCTTGGGACATGCATCAACCGATGCAGTACAATACAGCGACATGTGAGCTGGGAAAACATCTCGTGACGACGACTTTCGAAGACAGGCTATGAATCGAAATCGCTCACGACCCAAAATCGATAGAGTTAATGAAAAGTCAATTTACCTTGCCTTCAGGAAATACACAGAAATATCACGCCTCCCGACATGTGGGAAACACTAGAGGTATTATCTCGAATAAACGAAATATCCATTAAGAGGACTACACATCCCTGACAGAACAAAAAATAGCGGAGATCCCCTCTTCAACGAGGCATCTCTTTCGCCATTCAAATCGCTCACTCCACTAGTGGTGGGCGGAAACCGATCGACCAAAAAACAAGACCAGTCATGCGCAGTCCAGCGCAAAAAGACCACAGCTCAAAACTTAACTGCATTCAATACCAACGCGGGGAGACAAATGCTTACCGAGAAAAGTGACTATAAATTTCAAGCAGTTGTTGCCCTTGCGTTATAAAATAGATATTGTAATAAAACGATGTTGCGAGAATTTATCACGCAACACATTGCTGTCATCTTCTTGCACATGTTATATTCCTACTTATATTGCTGTCATCTTCTTGCACATGTTATCTTCCTACTTACATTGCTGTCATCTTCTTGCACATGTTATCTTCCTACTTGCATTGCTGTCATCTTCTTGCACATGTTATCTTCCTACTTACATTGCTGTCATCTTCTTGCACATGTTATCTTCCTACTTACATTGCTGTCATCTTCTTGCACATGTTATCTTCCTATTTACATTGCTGTCATCTTCTTGCACATGTTATCTTGCTACTTACATTGCTGTCATCTTCTTGCACATGTTATCTTCCTACTTACATTGCTGTCTTCTTCTTGCACATGTGCCCTCAACTCTTCATTCCATCATGGTCTTTAGCCAGGTGTTATGTCTTTTTTATATGGCAAAATATTTTAGCGGTCTAACTGATTTCCCTCATGTCCCTAATTAATTATCTTTTTATTCCTAGCTTTTCTAGGACCTCTTTATTTGTTTTCTTCTCTTTCCTTGAGATGCATCCCATTCGTCTATATATCCACGTCTCAAAGGCATCAATTCTTTCTTTCAACTGCTTGTTCATTGTCAATGTCTGTACACCATAGAGTAATGAAGAGTATATATAGCACCTCAATCTTTGAAGTACCGAGTACTAGAATGGAACCAGGCCAGGAGGAAGACAGCCGATAGGATAGTCTGGTGCTCTCTCTTCCAAACCTCTACACCTCACAATAGAAGGGGAACGACTAAGTAAGTATATATAACACCTGATGACTCTTGTTTTCAATTTGTGAGTTATTGGTTGAGATATCAGTATTTGTAGTTTTCGCCATTCCTATTCTCTTATTGATTTTGCATCTGCCATCTTCTGTTATTATATGAAGATATGAGAAACTTGATTTGTTCCAGTATTTTCCAATTTATTCCTATCTTTAAAATTAGCTTACCGTCTGCTTTGCCAATTATCACAGTTTTCGTTTTCTCACTATTAATGTCCAATCCATATTAACGATGTACGCTGTTTATATGGCAGGTTACCGTGTTACTATTCTTTACTCCTTTTCAGGTCTCGGCAATAGATGGGCAAATTTATAGATATACTTGCAAAAATACCATGTCTGACAAACATCCAAGGAACCAATCATGTCCATTCATTCATTCTCCTTGTCTGACAAACATCCAGGGAACCAATCATGTCCATTCATTCATTCTCCTTGTCTGACAAACATCCAGGGAACCAATCATGTCCATTCTTTCATTCTCCTTGTCTGACAAACATCCAGGGAACCAATCATATCCATTCTTTCATTCTCCTTGTCTGACAAACATCCAAGGAACCAATCATGTCCATTCTTTCATTCTCCTTGTCTGACAAACATCCAAGGAACCAATCATGTCCATTCTTTCATTCTCCTTGTCTGACAAACATCCAAGGAACCAATCATGTCCATTCTTTCATTCTCCTTGTCTGACAAACATCCAAGGAACCAATCATGTCCATTCTTTCATTCTCCTTGTCTGACAAACATCCAAGGAACCAATCATGTCCATTCTTTCATTTTCCTTGTCTGACAAACATCCAGGGAACCAATCATGTCCATTCTTTCATTTTCCTTGTCTGACAAACATCCAGGGAACCAATCATGTCCATTCTTTCATTCTCCTTGTCTGACAAACATCCAAGGAACCAATCATGTCCATTCTTTCATTCTCCTTGTCTGACAAACATCCAAGGAACCAATCATGTCCATTCTTTCATTCTCCTTGTCTGACAAACATCCAAGGAACCAATCATGTCCATTCTTTCATTCTCCTTGTCTGACAAACATCCAAGGAACCAATCATGTCCATTCTTTCATTCTCCTTGTCTGACAAACATCCAGGGAACCAATCATGTCCATTCTTTCATTCTCCTTGTCTGACAAACATCCAAGGAACCAATCATGTCCATTCTTTCATTCTCCTTGTCTGACAAACATCCAAGGAACCCATCATGTCCATTCTTTCATTCTCCTTGTCTGACAAACATCCAAGGAACCAATCATGTCCATTCTTTCATTCTCCTTGTCTGACAAACATCCAAGGAACCAATCATGTCCATTCTTTCATTCTCCTTGTCTGACAAACATCCAGGGAACCAATCATGTCCATTCTTTCATTCTCCTTGTCTGACAAACATCCAAGGAACCAATCATGTCCATTCTTTCATTCTCCTTGTCTGACAAACATCCAAGGAACCAATCATGTCCATTCTTTCATTCTCCTTGTCTGACAAACATCCAAGGAACCAATCATGTCCATTCTTTCATTCTCCTTGTCTGACAAACATCCAAGGAACCAATCATGTCCATTCTTTCATTCTCCTTGTCTGACAAACATCCAGGGAACCAATCATGTCCATTCTTTCATTCTCCTTATCTGACAAACATCCAAGGAACCAATCATGTCCATTCTTTCATTCTCCTTGTCTGACAAACATCCAGGGAACCAATCATGTCCATTCTTTCATTCTCCTTGTCTGACAAACATCCAAGGAACCAATCATGTCCATTCTTTCATTCTCCTTGTCTGACAAACATCCAGGGAACCAATCATGTCCATTCTTTCATTCTCCTTGTCTGACATACATCCAAGGAACCAATCATGTCCATTCTTTCATTCTCCTTGTCTGACAAACATCCAAGGAACCAATCATGTCCATTCTTTCATTCTCCTTGTCTGACAAACATCCAAGGAACCAATCATGTCCATTCTTTCATTCTCCTTATCACTCCTTTTGGACCATGGAGTAACCACTGCAGCTGGTCCCCTTGCAGGAAATCTGCACCAAACATGCTCTTGCAGTGCTGGATCTGTTTGTTATACATGATGAGATTGCCAGCCCCTTGCACAACCTTATATTAATCACCTCGTATAACACGCCTGAAGGTTCAGTAGTACTATTCTGTCTTCATGTCTTAAGAGAGTCCTCAAGAACTACCCTGGCAGATGTTTAGATTAAACAGATCCATATCCTTCAATTTGAAATGCTCAGGGACAGCCATGTTTTGGAAATCTGACTTTTTTTTTTTTTTTCCCCCAGATGTCGGCCAAAAACACTTTAGATTTTCAGAATATTTAAGTTATTGGGTGTTCAGATTCAAGGACAATGGCCTTGACAAATATCCAGAAAACGGTGCATGCCATTAACACTTCTGAATCTTTACACAACATTTAGCAGGAACAAAGGTGAAGAAATGAAAAAAAAAAAAAATCACACAGAAGCCTGGCCACAATATGGGTTATGTTAACAACAGTACACAAGAAAGGACATAAATTGTAATTCTACTGACGATCTACCTGAAAAGGCATATGGCCGAGATGAAACACTTCTAGAATCTGGGTTCGATAGGTCAATGTCTTCACAGCGCCTGCCACCCTCAGCCATTGTGAATTCTGTATTTAAAAATGTAAGCAGCAGTTGTTAAGACTCAGTTTATGTACAGTGATGATGGCTTGTCATGACCTATCTAAGAGTATGCCACATATCCCTCTAGACACATTTAAATAATGGACAAATGCTTCAAGGCAATCTCTGCATTTCAATAAAGTTCAAAATCACAAACATGAATACCACATACACAGTGGATTCCAATGAGCATTTATGTATGATTCTGGTTACAATAAAGTAACATCTTTAGGAGAACCTTCTGCTAGATACTATGCTGTCACACTATCCTGGTACAAGAGCTGGCTGGTATAAAAGACCAAAAGCTACAAATCACTATTCTCCCTCACACCGTTTGAAAACTAGATACTATTTTACAGAGCAAATCTCGGCCTCAGGTAAAACACTGCCAACTATCAGTCAGACTGCAAAACATTCTGTAGCTGTGGAGCCACAATGGCTCCGCCTTGGTAAACCGACCAGGCATGAGTCATGGCATTGAATACCCACTAAATTTCATCACACCGGTGACAGCCGTCTGGGTGGCCAGTCGTGTGACTGCTCCTTGGTCACATGCTGCAGGGCTTAACTTTACCCATGAAGATAACTCACAATGTACAATCTGTCAACAATCCCCTGACATTTACTCACTCATCAAACAATAAGTCTGACACCTGAAGTAATCTCCTTGTAAGTTACAGGTGCACAACAGATGTCAAACATTCTGTGGCCGTTGATGAACAGGCTGGTCTATTATACCCTACTTCTATTTAGTTGATCATATAGGGTCGTACCTCTGCCCTAATAGTAGGCTGCTTGATGTATAGTAAGAAAACTTTCTTTCAGACGACAACATTACTCAGACCAACAGTTGATAAATGAGTTACGATGACAGCAGGCTTTATGTTAAATGTAGCACTTTATTTACATTAGCCTTCGTAAAATATGCCAAATGCTGGCTCTTGACAACATCTGTAATATAATATGCCAAACCTTCCACCTGAGGTTGGCAGACTTGTACAACAAGATTCAGTAGGTAATAATTTAGTGTCACTCTATCTCTCTCGCTGCTTCATTTATCATAACTGTCTCTAGTGGCTATTAGGACCACACTTTGAGAACCACTGTTGTCATAATTTGATCTGCCATCTATCTCTTCATATGTAAACACACATCTCTCTTATGCTCTGACATATTCTTATGTTTCTGCCTTGGTGTATCTTACTGAAACTGGCCTCACAGCCAGGGGTGTAAATTTACCAAGTCTATCTTCTACTCTCAATACTGTCAGCTGTCTACTGTTCTCATTTACCTAAATGTTCATCGACAGGTTTGGTGTAAACACTACATACCTGGTATCTCGAAATACACACATTTCTCTCAACTGGAAACACTGGCATCTCATTCTCAGAATAAATAAACACTGTCATACACAAACGTGGCAAGTATCGAGATAGATGTCTGGATGATAGTTCAGCTTTTCTGCCACCACAGAAGCAACCCAAACATTGGCTTATCACCCGATGGAACTTCTACTCGCTACCACATCTAGAAGCTAACTCTATCACATCTCGGAGCAAACTGATTTAATCTAAAACATCAATTTGCAACGACAACTATTTTCGAACATTCTAGAACAAACTTTGTCTGACAAACAGCTGACCACTCCATTCAAAACACATGAATTACGATCACCTAGCCCATCTCACTACATAAACAAAGGCATATGCCCTAAAGACAAAGAAGGGATGTAAGATGTATTTTGTCCCCTATTTACATTCTATGTATTCCTTCCCTTTGACCATAAATTAAACTCAGCAAATATAAATCATAAAAATCAATCTCATAAATTAATCCCTTAATTTTCCCTCTTAACCACTCTAACGGTTACTATTCCATGATAATAACTAATTTATACTGCTATATGTTGCATGGAGGCATATCTGGAGTCATTCTTATATGACCACCAGCTATGCTTCTTCTTCTTCTTCTTCCGTCCTTAGCCACCGACCGTCAAAGCAGTCAGTGGCCATTACGCCTAGTGGCGTCTTAGGGCAACAGCAGATAGGTTTTCTTTGCCATTGTTTCCCATCACGCCTATTGGCGTCTTTAGGGCAACGGCAAATCAATCCATTTGCTGTTGTTTCCGTAATCGAAGTGACTGGCAAACGGGTGATCAGCCCGTTGGTACCAGCTATGCACTATGCTATAACATACATATGTGGAAGTGAACCTCTGTCTGTGAGGCTAATTACATCCTCATTGACTCTTGAAATCATCCACACACTTTCAGGGATCCCCCTGTGGTGAAACTTGTTGAGAACCCAGTATTGCACACTAAGCTTGGAGAAGTCACTTGAGCCCTAGACTTAACTCTTTGGCTTTGACATGGTTGACTGCATGTAGGAGGATCTCACTATGGACCCAGTGATAGGCAGGAGGAGCTGAGAAGTGGCTCTGTGCAGGACGTGACAATTACTTGGGAGAGCCCAGAACCAGAGCACAAATTTAGCTCTGCATAGTTGGAGAGCCCCCTTGGATGGCAGAAAATGCACAGTATGCCACATGCTTTTTATTCCTAGCTTGGGACCAGATGTGATGATCCTAGCCATGCTGGAGAACTGGAGCTCATAACTTCAACTCAACTCATTGCGAAATGGCAGAAATGCCACCGGAAAAGCCTAGATCTACAGCGTAGATAATACCACGGAGTCTTCAAATTGGTATTGGCTGCAAAAGAGCAAGAAGCTCAGCATTCCTAGTTAAACAACAACAATACTGCTGTTTGTAAACAAATGACAGCAGAACAATCATCATTTCTCTCTTCCTTCCTTATGGTGCACGAAGCCACCAATGCCAGCTGGTCCACCTGCAAGAAGCCTGCACCAAAGTATGCAGTGGTGGTTTCTGTAACAATTTATTCTACATGACAAGGTTGTCTGCTCCAAGCATTACCTCAGACACGGTTGTCTGCTCCAAGCATTACCTCAGACACGGTTGTCTGCTCCAAGCATTACCTCAGGCAAGGTTGTCTGCTCCAAGCATTACCTCAGACACGGTTGTCTGCTCCAAGCATTACCTCAGACACGGTTGTCTGCTCCAAGCATTACCTCAGGCAAGGTTGTCTGCTCCAAGCATTACCTCAGACACGGTTGTCTGCTCCAAGCATTACCTCAGGCAAGGTTGTCTGCTCCAAGCATTACCTCAGACCAGGTTGTCTGCTCCAAACATTATCTCAGACCAGGTTGTCTGCTCCAAGCATTATCTCAGACCAGGTTGTCTGCTCCAAGCATTACCTCAGACAAGGTTGTCTGCTCCAAGCATTACCTCAGACAAGGTTGTCTGCTCCAAGCATTACCTCAGACAAGGTTGTCTGCTCCAAGCATTACCTCAGACAAAGTTGTCTGCTCCAAGCATTACCGCAGACAAGGTTGTCTGCTCCCAGCATTACCTCAGACAAGGTTATCTGCTCCAAGCATTACCTCAGACAAGGTTGTCTGCTCCAAGCATTACCTCAGGCAAGGTTGTCTGCTCCAAGCATTACCTCAGACATGGTTGTCTGCTCCAAGCATTACCTCAGGCAAGGTTGTCTGCTCCAAGCATTACCTCAGACAAGGTTGTCTGCTCCAAGCATTACCTCAGACAAGGTTGTCTGCTCCCAGCATTACCTCAGACAAGGTTGTCTGCTCCCAGCATTACCTCAGACAAGGTTGTCTGCTCCAAGCATTACCTCAGACAAGGTTGTCTGCTCCAAGCATTACCTCAGACAAGGTTGTCTGCTCCCAGCATTACCTCAGACAAGGTTGTCTGCTCCCAGCATTACCTCAGGCATGGTTGTCTGCTCCCAGAGTTACCTCAGGCAAGGTTGTCTGCTCCCAGAGTTACCTCAGGCAAGGTTGTCTGCTCCAAGCATTACCTCAGACCAGGTTGTCTGCTCCAAGCATTATCTCAGACCAGGTTGTCTGCTCCAAGCATTACCTCAGACCAGGTTGCCTGCTCCAAGCATTACCTCAGACAAGGTTGTCTGCTCCAAGCATTACCTCAGACAAGGTTGTCTGCTCCAAGTATTACCTCAGACAAGGTTGTCTGCTCCCAGCATTACCTCAGACAAGGTTGTCTGCTCCCAGCATTACCTCAGGCAAGGTTGTCTGCTCCAAGCATTACCTCAGACAAGGTTGTCTGCTCCAAGCATTACCTCAGACAAGGTTGTCTGCTCCAAGCATTACCTCAGGCAAGGTTGTCTGCTCCAAGCATTACCTCAGACAAGGTTGTCTGCTCCAAGCATTACCTCAGACAAGGTTGTCTGCTCCAAGCATTACCTCAGACAAGGTTGTCTGCTCCAAGCATTACCTCAGGCAAGGTTGTCTGCTCCAAGCATTACCTCAGACAAGGTTGTCTGCTCCAAGCATTACCTCAGACAAGGTTGTCTGCTCCAAGCATTACCTCAGACAAGGTTGTCTGCTCCAAGCATTACCTCAGACAAGGTTGTCTGCTCCAAGAGTTACCTCAGACAAGGTTGTCTGCTCCAAGCATTACCTCAGACAAGGTTGTCTGCTCCCAGCATTACCTCAGACAAGGTTGTCTGCTCCAAGCATTACCTCAGACAAGGTTGTCTGCTCCCAGCATTACCTCAGACAAGGTTGTCTGCTCCAAGCATTACCTCAGACAAGGTTGTCTGCTCCAAGAGTTACCTCAGACAAGGTTGTCTGCTCCAAGCATTACCTCAGACAAGGTTGTCTGCTCCAAGAGTTACCTCAGACAAGGTTGTCTGCTCCAAGCATTACCTCAGACCAGGTTGTCTGCTGCCAGCATTACCTCAGACAAGGTTGTCTGCTCCAAGCATTACCTCAGAAAAGGTTGTCTGCTCCAAGCATTACCTCAGACAAGGTTGTCTGCTCCAAGCATTACCTCAGACAAGGTTGTCTGCTCCCAGCATTACCTAAGACAAGGTTGTCTGCTCCAAGCATTACCTCAGACAAGGTTGTCTGCTCCAAGCATTACCTCAGACAAGGTTGTCTGCTCCAAGCATTACCTCAGACAAGGTTGTCTGCTCCAAGCATTACCTCAGACAAGGTTGTCTGCTCCAAGCATTACCTCAGACAAGGTTGTCTGCTCCAAGCATTACCTCAGACAAGGTTGTCTGCTCCCAGCATTACCTCAGAGAAGGTTGTCTGCTCCAAGCATTACCTCAGAGAAGGTTGTCTGTTCCAAGCATTACCTCAGGCAAGGTTGTCTGCTCCAAGCATTACCTCAGACCAGGTTGTCTGCTCCAAGCATTACCTCAGACAAGGTTGTCTGCTCCAAGCATTACCTCAGACAAGGTTGTCTGCTCCAAGCATTACCTCAGACCAGGTTGTCTGCTCCAAGCATTACCTCAGACAAGGTTGTCTGCTCCAAGCATTACCTCAGACAAGGTTGTCTGCTCCAAGCATTACCTCAGACAAGGTTGTCTGCTCCAAGCATTACCTCAGGCAAGGTTGTCTGCTCCAAGCATTACCTCAGACAAGGTTGTCTGCTCCAAGCATTACCTCAGACAAGGTTGTCTGCTCCAAGCATTACCTCAGGCCAGGTTGTCTGCTCCAAGCATTACCTCAGACAAGGTTGTCTGCTCCAAGCATTACCTCAGGCCAGGTTGTCTGCACAAGCATTACCTCAGACAAGGTTGTCTGCTCCAAGCATTACCTCAGACATGGTTGTCTGCTCCAAGCATTACCTCAGACAAGGTTGTCTGCTCCAAGCATTACCTCAGACATGGTTGTCTGCTCCAAGCATTACCTCAGGCAAGGTTGTCTGCTCCCAGCATTACCTCAGAGAAGGTTGTCTGCTCCAATCATTACCTCAGACAAGGTTGTCTGCTCCAAGCATTACCTCAGACAAGGTTGTCTGCTCCAAGAGTTACCTCAGACAAGGTTGTCTGCTCCAAGCATTACCTCAGACAAGGTTGTCTGCTCCAAGAGTTACCTCAGACCAGGTTGTCTGCTCCAAGCATTACCTCAGACAAGGTTGTCTGCTGCCAGCATTACCTCAGACAAGGTTGTCTGCTCCAAGCATTACCTCAGACAAGGTTGTCTGCTCCAAGCATTACCTCAGACAAGGTTGTCTGCTCCAAGCATTACCTCAGACAAGGTTGTCTGCTCCCAGCATTACCTAAGACAAGGTTGTCTGCTCCAAGCATTACCTCAGACAAGGTTGTCTGCTCCAAGCATTACCTCAGACAAGGTTGTCTGCTCCAAGCATTACCTCAGACAAGGTTGTCTGCTCCAAGCATTACCTCAGACAAGGTTGTCTGCTCCAAGCATTACCTCAGACAAGGTTGTCTGCTCCAAGCATTACCTCAGACAAGGTTGTCTGCTCCCAGCATTACCTCAGAGAAGGTTGTCTGCTCCAAGCATTACCTCAGAGAAGGTTGTCTGCTCCAAGCATTACCTCAGGCAAGGTTGTCTGCTCCAAGCATTACCTCAGACCAGGTTGTCTGCTCCAAGCATTACCTCAGACAAGGTTGTCTGCTCCAAGCATTACCTCAGACAAGGTTGTCTGCTCCAAGCATTACCTCAGACCAGGTTGTCTGCTCCAAGCATTACCTCAGACAAGGTTGTCTGCTCCAAGCATTACCTCAGACAAGGTTGTCTGCTCCAAGCATTACCTCAGACAAGGTTGTCTGCTCCAAGCATTACCTCAGACAAGGTTGTCTGCTCCAAGCATTACCTCAGGCAAGGTTGTCTGCTCCAAGCATTACCTCAGACAAGGTTGTCTGCTCCAAGCATTACCTCAGGCCAGGTTGTCTGCTCCAAGCATTACCTCAGACAAGGTTGTCTGCTCCAAGCATTACCTCAGACAAGGTTGTCTGCTCCAAGCATTACCTCAGACAAGGTTGTCTGCTCCAAGCATTACCTCAGACATGGTTGTCTGCTCCAAGCATTACCTCAGACAAGGTTGTCTGCTCCAAGCATTACCTCAGACATGGTTGTCTGCTCCAAGCATTACCTCAGGCAAGGTTGTCTGCTCCAAGCATTACCTCAGGCCAGGTTGTCTGCTCCCAGCATTACCTCAGGCAAGGTTGTCTGCTCCCAGCACTACCTCAGAGAAGGTTGTCTGCTCCAAGCATTACCTCAGACAAGGTTGTCTGCTCCAAGCATTACCTCAGACATGGTTGTCTGCTCCAAGCATTACCTCAGGCAAGGTTGTCTGCTCCAAGCATTACCTCAGGCCAGGTTGTCTGCTCCCAGCATTACCTCAGGCAAGGTTGTCTGCTCCCAGCATTACCTCAGGCCAGGTTGTCTGCTCCCAGCATTACCTCAGGCAAGGTTGTCTGCTCCCAGCATTACCTCAGAGAAGGTTGTCTGCTCCAAGCATTACCTCAGGCAAGGTTGTCTGCTCCCAGCATTACCTCAGAGAAGGTTGTCTGCTCCAAGCATTACCTCAGGCCAGGTTGTCTGCTCCCAGCATTACCTCAGAGAAGGTTGTCTGCTCCAAGCATTACCTCAGACAAGGTTGTCTGCTCCAAGCATTACCTCAGACAAGGTTGTTTGCTCCAAGCATTACCTCAGACATGGTTGTCTGCTCCAAGCATTACCTCAGACAAGGTTGTCTGCTCCAAGCATTACCTCAGGCAAGGTTGTCTGCTCCAAGCATTACCTCAGGCAAGGTTGTCTGCTCCCAGCATTACCTCAGGCAAGGTTGTCTGCTCCCAGCATTACCTCAGAGAAGGTTGTCTGCTCCCAGCATTACCTCAGAGAAGGTTGTCTGCTCCAAGCATTACCTCAGACAAGGTTGTCTGCTCCAAGCATTACCTCAGGCAAGGTTGTCTGCTCCAAGCATTACCTCAGGCCAGGTTGTCTGCTCCCAGCATTACCTCAGGCAAGGTTGTCTGCTCCCAGCATTACCTCAGGCCAGGTTGTCTGCTCCCAGCATTACCTCAGGCCAGGTTGTCTGCTCCCAGCATTACCTCAGAGAAGGTTGTCTGCTCCCAGCATTACCTCAGGCAAGGTTGTCTGCTCCCAGCATTACCTCAGAGAAGGTTGTCTGCTCCAAGCATTACCTCAGGCAAGGTTGTCTGCTCCCAGCATTACCTCAGAGAAGGTTGTCTGCTCCAAGCATTACCTCAGACAAGGTTGTCTGCTCCAAGCATTACCTCAGGCCAGGTTGTCTGCTCCAAGCATTACCTCAGACAAGGTTGTCTGCTCCAAGCATTACCTCAGGCCAGGTTGTCTGCTCCAAGCATTACCTCAGACAAGGTTGTCTGCTCCAAGCATTACCTCAGACATGGTTGTCTGCTCCAAGCATTACCTCAGACAAGGTTGTCTGCTCCAAGCATTACCTCAGACATGGTTGTCTGCTCCAAGCATTACCTCAGGCAAGGTTGTCTGCTCCAAGCATTACCTCAGGCCAGGTTGTCTGCTCCCAGCATTACCTCAGGCAAGGTTGTCTGCTCCAAGCATTACCTCAGGCAAGGTTGTCTGCTCCCAGCATTACCTCAGACAATGTTGTCTGCTCCAAGCATTACCTCAGACATGGTTGTCTGCTCCAAGCATTACCTCAGGCAAGGTTGTCTGCTCCAAGCATTACCTCAGGCCAGGTTGTCTGCTCCCAGCATTACCTCAGGCAAGGTTGTCTGCTCCCAGCATTACCTCAGGCCAGGTTGTCTGCTCCCAGCATTACCTCAGGCAAGGTTGTCTGCTCCCAGCATTACCTCAGAGAAGGTTGTCTGCTCCCAGCATTACCTCAGGCAAGGTTGTCTGCTCCCAGCATTACCTCAGAGAAGGTTGTCTGCTCCCAGCATTACCTCAGAGAAGGTTGTCTGCTCCCAGCATTACCTCAGAGAAGGTTGTCTGCTCCAAGCATTACCTCAGGCAAGGTTGTCTGCTCCCAGCATTACCTCAGAGAAGGTTGTCTGCTCCAAGCATTACCTCAGAGAAGGTTGTCTGCTCCAAGCATTACCTCATGTTAATTGTCTCCTACAACATGCCAGAGGGAGCTTCTTCTTCGTCATTCGCTTTCAAATAACCACACCTATCTCTCATATAACCACACCTATCTCTCATATAACCACACCTATCTCTCATATAACCACACCTATCTCTCATATAACCACACCTATCTCTCATATAACCACACCTATCTCTCATATAACCACACCTATCTCTCATATAACCACACCTATCTCTCATATAACCACACCTATCTCTCATATAACCACACCTATCTCTCATATAACCACACCTATCTCTCATATAACCACACCTATCTCTCTTATAACCACACCTATCTCTCATATAACCACACCTATCTCTCATATAACCACACCTATCTCTCATATAACCACACCTATCTCTCATATAACCACACCTATCTCTCATATAAAGCTGGCAGTCCGTCTCAGGCTTCTCTCATCACCAGACAGTTTCTCCCTCAACAACTGGGATGGAGAAGGCCACTCTTCCAACCTGCTACTCTCATGGAACCGACAGTTTTGGAGTACATATTCTACTGTGTTTGTCCTCCATGCATGGACACTCATCTGTCTGTCCGATTTTCAGTTTTGTTGAACAGATGGTATCTGAGTTGTCTGAGTCTGCAATGGCCGTTTCAGTCTGAAAATTATCACTTGATGTCTTCTTGGTAATGAATAGTATGGTTCTGCACTACTGCTAAGGACAGCAAACCCGAAAAAACTGCTTGCTGACATCGGATGTGCCGCCCTCTGAAAGGCGTAGATTATCACAGCCCAGCTGTAAACTATGACATAACATATCTTCTGCTCAAAACAAAAACCTGAGGGAGAAGTAATACTATTCTTTTTTCGTCTCCTCAGATCGCCAAAAACTGCACGGAGCAGAACAGAACAATACATGACTAGAAAAAGCTTAACTGTTGTAGGGCAGAGCAGAACAATACATGACTAGAAACAGCTTAACTGTTGTAGGGCAGAGCAGAACAATACATGACTAGAAACAGCTTAACTGTTGTAGGGCAGAGCAGAACAATACATGACTAAGAAATGGCTTAACTCTTTCAGTCCCAAGCAAAACAGTGGGTTTGGCCCAAACAAAAATGGCCACCCCAGTGCGTTTTTATTATTGTGTGGACATAATTTTTTTTTAAATGCATAAATAACTTTGTTGTTGTATATGAAACTGAAGGTAAATGGATGTACTTTACCCTTGTGCTACAAGTATAAAAGCTTTCATTGGAAAATTATTAGTTATCCAAGGTAAAATGGAGGCTGAAAGACTAAGCCGGTGAAAAGTATTCATAAAAGTATTCATTAAAAATCAAAGTCATCATCGCTATCCTGTGAGTAAACACTAAGTCTGAATTATTATCACTATCCAAAATGTCTTCAAATAACTTCCTAGCTTGGTCTGACGTTAATCTTCTAAGTCTACTAGAAGCAGTGGGCGTGGCCATTTGATCTTATAAAATATGAGCTTAAAAAATCTTAAATTAAAGTCAAACAACGAAAACACATCCTCTCTTCAACACACGAGGTATTTAAAGAAAGTTCTTCCTGTCGGAAATGATGGTTTAGGTTGTTAAAATTAGAAAACAGCTCTAGAAAGGAGCAACAGATACAACATCCAATTAATCTGCTCCTTGGTCAAAAATGAAAACTGATTTATCGGCTTTTGGGACTTAAAGAGTTAAGTGTAATAGCATATTACATCGGAAACAAATGTGCTTGAAATGTTAAAATACAGATAGTCCTCGACTTACAACATCTTATGATGAGGGATTTTAAACGTGCGCAACTTGCACACAGGACCTCCTATTCTTTCGCCCTTATCCGAGAAGGATAGGCATCTGATCTCACTACCCAGGAGATCAGAGGGAGTATGACATCATTAGGACCCACTGGTTGTGAAAAAAAATCTATCAAATGTACTCCCTGTACAGGGAACCGAACCCAGCACCTTTAGAATTTAGAGGTAGACGCTAAACTTCTTAGCACTCTGACCGCTGCAGTAGCAAAAATTTACAAAATTAGGAAAACCTACATGCCACAAAAATATTTATAGAATGTGATTCATGTATACACACATTGGGATCCTCGCCTGTGCTACAGAGTTCATGCACTGTGCTGAGATCCTCCTTGTGTGATCTAAGGGAGGAAATTGGAGCGCTGATGGCATTGTCCATGTGCAGTGACGATGGTCCTTAACATTCAAAACCAAAACCAAAACCAAACCGACTTACAACGGCCACAACAAAATTAAATCTATTCTAGATTTTCAACCTAAGCCATTTTATTTTTCATGTTCTAAGAGCCATTTATGGCTTGGAATAATGTAAACATGCTCATAGAAGACTTGTACTGCATTGAACTTTAAAAACATTGACTGGGTTTGATAATAAACACAAATCTCCGTTGGATGTGATATCACGTCTTCATGCATCAGTCTGCATTATTCATTTGCGTTCTATGTGTGCTGTTTCTCAATCATGCTTAGAATATTTTATTTCAACCATTTTATTTATTGTACAGTGTATGACTTCAACAAGTGATGATATGATGGAATACGGACTTGCAAATATGTAATACGTCAACACATTTAATGGATGATTCGACTTAAGATAAAGTCGTCAGAAGGAACCCTGTTGTAAGTAGAGGACTACCTGTAATGACTATTTGATCACCTGACTAACAATTTAATCATGTAAAACAAAGTACTGCAGACACTACCACTGCAAAGACATATAAAGTGTTTTAGTGATGTCCGTCTGCAAGGAGATAACTGCAATGGTTGTCACATACTCTTTAAGATGTTTTAAGGAAAGAATAGAGGAAACTACCCTGACCATTTTTTCTCTCTCAAAACATCAGCCTATTCCAAAAAAATGTGCCTCCTTTTTTCTGTGTGTGTGTGTGTGTGTGAAGAAAAAGGACACTTTGCCTTGTAAATCAGGATTTTAAAAACAAAATCTCTTTCTTTTCTATTTATCCTTCCACTACTGTCATGGGAAGATGAATGGCATTGTTGACCTGTGCGGAAACTAATGATTACCACTTCTTCACTTCTGGTGAGCTGGTAATGTCCATCATTTTTATTGTGGCCTGGATGTTTTGTCTCCCACTTGCTCATGTATCTGTGCTTGATAAAACTCTTGGCCTCTTCATAAGTTATGCTTGTGTCAAGCAGAGCCGGCTCTACCAACGGGGCAACACGTGCATTTGCACGGGGCGCGGCAAAAAATCTTTTTACTTATTTTTACAATCCCGCCAAAATATTCCGCCTGGGAGCCGCGCTGGTGTAATGGTTACCACACTGCGCTAGCGATCAGGTGTTCAAGGTTCAAGCCCGGGCGCAGGCATTTGTAGGAGTGTCATCGACCGGGATTTTGACTGAATAACCTGAACGGCTCCTGAAATAAACCCTCTGTGGATGGTGTCACGGAGTGTTCGAAGGTTTCGTCTAGATTATTTTAAAATTCCTTACTTTTCTATTCCTTCACATTTTGTCTGTTTTCTCTATGAAATAATTGCACCTGCAGTTTGTTCTTTTGCTGTTTTTCAAGTCTTCACTAATAGTTCTGCCATACGATCCTAATGCTATCTTCTCCTACAAAGGCACTAAAAGGTATTTCTTTAGGGACGTCAGAACAATTTATTCGCTTGGTCAAAACCAGTGGTTCCCAGAGGATTATATTTCCGTGTTCAGTGGTCAACTGAAGACCGCCACGATAAATCTTCCGGCATGGCTGAACGAAAGACGGGAATTAATTAACTTGGAATGGGAGTCAGGAATTTACTTTTTATCGACCGTTCTATGTTGGCGGCTCGAATGTTTCAGTTGTTTTCGAGCGTGCATTCAAGGAAGTTGATTTTGCTCAGTGTTAGTGTGCTATGTGTTACAGTGATAAATAAGTTTTTTAAACGTTTTATGGAAATTAGTACAGTGCTTCAGCCTCCATTCATTACTAAATAATACATTTTATTGTAGGGTTTATTAAAACAGTTTTATTATTCAAATAGATATAATGTCCAATAATAAAAAAAACTATCAGTTGCCGAATATCGGAAACTGGAAAAAGAACGTGATATTCAAAAACATAGCGGGGCTTTACATAAATATCTAAAAACTGAAACAGCTGATGTAGGACAGAAGAAAATAAGCAAATGTACCAAAACAAATGATTCTGAGCTCATGGCAAGTACTTCTAACTCGGACCCCAGTAATGTAGATATTACTACCAATGTCGAAAATGAGACTGATTTGACCATTTCCAAATTCCAGAGATTTAAGTGATGAACTTGAGAGGTACACTGATCCGGCAAGATGGAATCCTTCTTTAAGCGATACCGAAAGACTGGAAATCGTAAAAAAAAGGCCTGCCAGAGAGACCAAAAAATGAGTTCGTTTTTCCGCGCAGCTCTAATGGTCGGAAACTTTCACTACATTTTTACACTAGGGAGCTAAGCAATGGAGAACATATTAATCGATAATGGTTAGTGTATTCAAAAGAAAAAGATTCTGTATTTTGTTTCTGCTGTAAGTTGTTTTCCTGTAATAAAATGTCACTCACTACTGATGGCTATAATGATTGGGGTCATTTGTATGTGTATCTTAATGAACACGAAAAATCTAAAGACCACTTGGAGTCCCATACAAAGTGGATTGAATTATCGTCCAGGCTTAAATCAGTACAGACAATTGATTCAATGCAACAAAAGTTATTAAATTCAGAAGTTCGACACTGGAGGAGCATAATAGAACGCCTAATTGCTATTGTCCAGTTCTTGAGCCAACAATGCTTGCCATTTCGTGGAACATCTGATAAATTATATGAGCCTAACAATGGAAATTTTTTAAAGCTTGTTGAACTGGTTGCCAGATTTGATAGTGCTATGTGTGAACATTTAATGAGAGTAGCTCCTGGATCGACCCAACATTACCTTGGGAAAAACATTCAAAATGAATTGATTGCTCTTCTCTCTGGAACCATAAAAAAAAGAAATAATTTCTATGGTGGAGAAAGCTAAATATTATAGCATAGTTGCAGACTGTACTCCCGATGTAAGTCACTGTTGCGTCCTTTTTGGGTCCTTAACAGTGGTAAAGTAGACATGAGTCTGACTTCTGTTAAGAGGGTACGCATCAACTAATGTGTTAATACGAATCCAGATGATATCAACATTCATGAGCATTTTCTTGGTTTCATTGCTGTAGAAGCCACTACAGGCTCAGCGTTAACCAAATGCATTCTAAGAAAATTGTCAGACATGGATATTCCAATCGCAAACATGCGTGACCAGGGGTATGACAATGGATCAAATATGAAAGGAAAACATTCAGGAGTTCAACAACGTATTAGGGACTTGAACCCAAGAGCTTTTTATATCCCTTGCTGTTCTCATTCTCTCAACTTGGTGGTCAATGATGCCGCGATGTCATCTAGAGAAGGGGTTTTAGTTTTTGAAACGGTTCAGAAATTGTATGTGTTTTTCTCAGCGTCAACACTGCGTTGGGGAATCCTTAAGAAACATATTACAACTCTAACGCCCAAGCCACTAAGTACAACTCGCTGGGAATCTAGAATCGAGGCCATTCGTCCTTTAAGATATTATATTGAGGAATTTTATGATGCATTGATAGAAATTGCTGATGACTAGTCAGTAGACAAAATGGCGAGACATGAAGCTGAAACCCTTGCCCTAAAACTCAGAGATTTTAAATTTTTATGTTGTCTGGTTATATGGCACTATGTTTTAAACGAAATTAATATTGCTAGTAAACTGTTGCAAAGCATAAAAATGGAATTGACTAGTGCCATAACAACTTTGAGAAATGTTCTCCAAAGCCTTAAGAATCTCAGAAATGATGCATCATTTCAAAATGTTCTTGTTGATGCTACAACATTAGCTGAGAAAGTTGAAGCTGATCCTGATTTGATACCAACGTTTGAATGTACTAGAGTGCATCGGCAGAAAAAGCAACACAACTATGAAGCAAGAGATGAACCTATTTTGGATCCCAAAACTAAATTCAAAATTGAATTTTTCTCTTTTATTATTGATGTTGCAACTAATTCTATTGAAGAAAGGTTCGAGCAATTGTAACATCACAGTTCACATTTTTCCTTTTTATATAACATCCCTAAATTGAAATCTGAGACGACAAATGAGCTCTTAAACAAATGTAAAAACCTAGAAGGCGTTTTAACACGTCAAGAAAATAGAGACATTGATGTCATTGAGCTATGTGATGAACTGAAAGTAGCATCCAAATTAGTACCAGAAAATACACCGCCAATTGAAGTTCTTCGTTATATTATTGAAAATAACATTGCTCCTAATGTCGCTATAGCCTTAAGAATATTACTAACTTTGCCTGTAACGGTAGCAAGTGGTGAGCGTAGTTTTTCAAAACTGAAGCTTATTAAAACTTATTTACGCTCAACAATGGCCGAAACTAGATTGGAAGAACTTGCCATGATTTCAATTGAACATGAAATCGGTCAAAAATTAGACTATGCAGACCTTATTTCTGCTTTTGCAAATATGAAAGCAAGAAAAGTGTCTTTTTAAGCAGTACATACTTCAAACAATACAAATTCAAATAATGTGAAAATAGTGCTTAAAAACTATAACATGTACATACTATAGTTAAGTGTTTGTGACTCAACAGTTCATCGTTCCATATGAGAAGAGCATCCCCTATATGTAAGTAATGTAACTACATTTATTTCATATAATTGTCTCTAATAAAGTCAATGGTTTATTTTATGACTATAAAGTATTTTCATCAATTTATCAATACATTATTATTAGTGGTACTATTTAAAATTAGGCTAATGGTCATGAAATTAATGTTGAAGCTTGTTTATCATAATGGTTTTAAAAATTTCAAATGTTAATTTGAGGTTGGGCTGGGGCGGCAAGGTATGGTATTGCACGGGGCGGCAAAATTCCTAGGGCTGGTCCTGGTGTCAAGCTGTCAGAACAGATTGGGATATCACCTATTCAACAAGCTAAAGATAGGAACTACTGATGAGTGTAACTGTGGCACCGATATAATGACTACTGAGCATCTACTTCAAAGGTGTCCAACATATGAGGAACAGAGAAAGCGCATATGGCCATAACCAGCGCCATTCCTAGAAAAGCTTGACGGAGATGTCAACAGCCTCAGATTGACCACTGCTTTCTTTGAACACACTCAAGTTGACGTCTGACGGTGAACAAATAAGAAGAATGGCATTGTTGGACAATGCATGCCACTCGCACAGTGTATTTTCTCCTCCAGAATAGCTTCACGTTAAGAGAAAACTGACATAAGCAAATATGAGTTTATATAAGAATGGCTCTGCTTAATTTTTGCTAGGAGGCGCCTTAGATTGTAGTTATGCCACAGATTTCATAAACTGTAATTTTCCATTTTTATGTTTTGTATAAAGTTCATGTTTGGTCCCCTTTAGAACAGTGTATGTGGGAAAACTCTAAATGATGTGATAGCTTACTTACTTACTTAGTCGTTCCTCTTCTACCGTGAGGTGTAGAGGTTTGGAAGAGAGAGTGCCACACTATCCTATTGGCTATCTTCCTCCTGGCCTGGTTCCATTCTAGTCCTCGGTACTTCAGAGATTATCTAATGTTGTCATCCCAGCGGATCTGGGTCGTCTTGGATCCCTGGCTCTTAGCTAAGATAGCAACTGTCTTAAAACTGTTCACTAAACTTCATTCATTCACCTTTTCACTAATGATGGACTACTACTGTAGCTGGTAGCCTACCCCTAGCAGTGGTGGTGCCTGTAGCATTGTGTTTTATATGATACAGTTGTCAGCCCCATGCATAACCTTATATGTCGCCTGGCAGGAATCCTAATCCTAACCATAAATCTATACCTTAATCCTAGCCCTAACGACATGAACACCTTTTTGAATGGCATCGTAGAACAGGTCTAACTGTTCCTTATTTCAACGGGATTCGGGTTCGTAACCCTTATTACTGCGTCTCTGAATTCTTATTTAAGGCTGTATCAATATGGGAGACTTAATTGGGCTGTCGGATCAAGACCTTTGGGCGAAATTTTACATACGTCTCACTAATGTTCATTTCAACCGAATCTTCTGTTCTACGCAAGTACCAATGTGTGTAAGTCACTAACCCCTTGGTTGTTCTTGTTGCTGTCCAAATTTCAGATCCTTACAATAGGGCTGACAAACTTTCATATGCGGACACTATAATAGCATGCGTTGTAGCGTAGCTGTCACTACAAGTAATGATACGTAACGGTCACTACTAGTAATTCTACCAACTTACCTGTATTATATACAAATAACGATTTCTAAGTTTGTGAACCGTTTCTACGTAGGCTACTTTTTCTCCTGCGTCCAGAAAATGAACGACAAATGCCCTCCTTCCGTTTATAATTAACGATTCGATACAAAATGATATCGAATACATGATTGAATTCAGGGCAATACTGATTATATGCATCCTTGTGTTGATGTCACTGAGGCGAACGGGAATTAATAAAACTACTTCTAATTCAGGCAACTCATAAGAGGGGATTGATTTGAGCTCGTTCATGGACCTGGTGACCTCATGATGTAAAACAATCTGCTACAGAAACTCCGCTGCCAGAGCTCATGAATGCTTTGGTGCATGCTTATTGCAAGGGGATCAGATGCAGCGATTGCTCCATAAAATAGTCCTACAACGACAAAGACCAAATCTGGCATGAAATGGCAATATATCAAGTTACAGTTATTTATGAAAAACCACGGAGGGAAGAAAGTAGAAACAGATTAAGAACATAAGATAACGGACACACTATTCCATTTTATAGCCAAATACTACTATAAATTATAGATGTGAATGGCAAAGAGTTCATTCTCTTTTGATTTTGCAATGGTCAAATTGACATACTAGAAATGTACGAATGATAAATATGATACTTTTTTTCATTGTTGTTTATGCGAATACTAAGTATAATTATGGTTCATAAAATGAGCTTTGTTCTGATTAGCTGTATTTTATATCTCAAGCAATACATGTCTGTAGACGTTATCAGTGTGGTACGTCCGTATTACCGATTCTGATAAAATTTTATGTAAATTTGTTTTTGTGGCATACTAAGATCTGTTAATTGTCTGCTTTATGACTTGTCTTTTGATGCTGTTTTAAATGGAATCTATTTAAACGAGTTCATATTCGAGATGACTATATTTATTTTTATATTTCAAGGTTGCGTTCTGGCTCCAACCTCTTCAGGATCTTCTTTGTCTTACTTTTGAAACACGCATTCAGAGATACTTACTTACTTACTTAGTCGTTCCTCTTCTACCGTGAGGTGTAGAGGTTTGGAAGAGAGAGCGCCAGACTATTCTATCAGCTGTCTTCTTCCTGGCCTGGTTCCATTCTAGTCCTCGGTCCTTCAAAGATTGTCTAATGTTGTCCTCCCAGAGATACAACTGAATGAATATGCCTTCACACTAGGTCAGATGGCCGTCTGTTTAATCTCGCAAGGCTGAAGGCAAAAACAAATATCAGAAGGGTCACTATTAGAGATTTGTTATTCACTGATGACGCTGCAATCATCACTCAAAGTCAACAGGAGCTTCAGAGCTTGATGAATCGCTTCACACAAGCATCCAAGGGCTTTGGCCTCACAATACTTAGGCTACTTGCTTAGTCGTTCCTCTTCTACCGTGAGGTGTAGAGTTCTCGGTCCTTCAAAGATTGTTTTTCACAATAAGTCTAAAGAAAACACACGTGCTGAGTCAGGATGTGGGTGTTGCACCAGTTATCACTATCGATAACTATGAATTGGCATTGGTGCACCACTTCACATACCTGAGGTTTATAACATATCTTCTTCTTCTTCCGTCCTTAGCCAACGACCGGCAAAGCAGTCAGTGGCCATTACGCCTAGTGGCGTCTTAAGGGCAACAGCGAATAGATTTTCTCTGCCGTTGTTCCCATCACGCCTAATGGCGTCTTTAGGGCAACGACAAATCAATCCGTTTGCTGTTGTTTCCGTAATCAAAGTGACTGGCAAACGGGTGATCAGCCCGTTGGGGTTTATAACATATAAGGAAGGGAAACCCGAGGCCTGTAAACAGTACCGTAAATAAATATTAAACAAACATAAAGGTATGTTTTCAAGCACTCGTAAGAAAATAAAGAAGTAGAACACTAGACAACAGTAAAAAAAACAGACGTGAGTGGCTTACCCAGGATTCGAACCCCGGACCTTCCGTACGACAACACCGCTTAGCTATACAAGCGAATCACATTATCCTCCCGGCCAGCTAGGCATCCCCAAAAAAAGATGCTTTGATGACCGGTCATTAGTGCGAAATGCAAGACAATACCTGAGGTCTACCATCAACAGCAAACTCTCTCTCTCTGGACACAGAAATGTAAAGCTACAGCTATCTTTGTCCGTCTCACATCGCCTGTTTGCGCAAAGTCCAAACACACAACGAAGACCAAAGCTGCGGTACATAACGCCTGCGTCACTAGCACACTTCTATATGGCATCGAGACATGGACAACCTATGCTAAGCAAGAAAGACGGCTCAATACCTTCCATCTACGGTATCTACGCCACAGCCTCGGTATTTCATGGAAAGACAAAGGGACAAATGTCTAGGTGTTGTCACGTGCTGGCCTTCAAAGCATGTATACACTGCTTCGACGGTGCAGACTACGCTGGCTTGACCATGTCCGCTGCATGGAAGATGGTCGCACCCTGAAAAATATCTTCTTCGGACAAGTGGCAGATGGCAAACGAACAGTTGAGCGGCCGCAGCCGAGGTTCAAAGATGTGTGCAAGAGAGATGTGAGGGCACTGGGAGGAGAAAACGTCGAAAGGAACAGCAAGATTATAAGCAGCTGAGGTCTTTCACCTCATGGGCGCATTCCCAGAGTCAGTTATGACTGAGGGGCTATTATCATTATTATTATATTATATTATTTCATATTATAGATTTATATTATAGATTGGGCGAAGAGAGGCTCACACAAGAAGCAGAGGTGAGGAGAAAACGTCGAAAGGAGCACCAGGAAAATAAGCAGCTGAGGGCTGTTGTCGTGAAATATTCTAATCCACATATATAAATTAAAAGGTAAATGTAAAGCCTAACAAATAAATTTAATAAAAGGAAGAAGAATGGTAAAGAACAGTGCTGTCACAACAGCAGTACTCGAAATCCCCTTTGTTTTATGCTTCGTCTGCAAATTGGAACGTTTCCACGTTAAATATAAGCCACTGCATAAATACAAGCGTTTCCAAAACACATTAAAACGGGTATTGCATTTCTAAGAAAAACATTGAGAGGCACACTGCGTAATGACCTAAATTAAGCCTAACATTAATTATACTACGTTACAAAAACGAACGAACAGATGGACTCAAATAGAAAGAAGGGAGGGCTGAAAATCAGGAACGCATGCAACACGAAACACGTGTCTCGCTATTAATGCCACCCCCAGCAAGCGTAACGCGATATACAATTACTACTATCACGCGTGTAGGGCCACATGCACTAACTTTTTTTCGGACGGACAGTGATAAAAACACTAACCTTCCCAGAGTTAGGTTTTAAAATCCTGAAAAACGCTTATTAGAAAAGATAACATTAGATGGGTTTACGTTTGAAAACATTACAGTACCCAGACAGCACATCTTCGAAACAGGAGGTAGAAGAAATTGCATATTTTGAACGCAGCCACTTAGCTCTTTTAAATTTGTATATTTGGGTTCCTTAGGGCTTGCTGACAAAGAATATGTAAAACGTTACGCAAATAGTCTAGGAATTAATAAATTATAACCAAAATAAAATAGTGGGGATGCCTGACAGCATGAAATCATTTCTGCTCATAAAATTTTTTTATAACGTGTTTGAAAAAACCTTACGTTACGGAAATAGCCTACCATGTTAACTCCTAATTGATTGGAGCGCAACAAATATAAGACTAAACACGATTGGTCGGGCTATAAATACTATCTTGCGTTGTTATGGGAAACGAATAGAAGGGGTACTTTTTTGAAAAGATGTGGAGACGTGGTTTCATTGGGTAGAGCTGCGAATATACTTGATTCAGAGCGTCTGTTCATTGCCACATCTTGTAATAAACCTACTAAGAAGCAGTGCGTTGATCACCAGTGTATATTTTATGTAAAATAAAGCCTGGAACATAAGCAGATGGGAATTTGTGCCAGTATTTGTGCCAGAATTCATTGCTAGTCAACGTATCTGTGTTTATTTCCATGAATTGTGGTAAGCTTGAAACATTCAATATCTTTTAATGAAAATTGAATGTGAATTGTTAATTTATGCCTGTATATATGTGTAGTTCAGTAGCAAACATGATGTAAAGCCTATAATGCTCCAGCCTGAACAGAAGGTGTCGGAGGAAAGTAAAACGGCATGGAATGGCCAAACAGTACACTGACACCTAGATGATTGACTAGAAAGAAATAATGCTGGAAGTGCAGAGGCGAAGTAACCATTAAGGAGGTTAATACTGGTATAAAGTATTTCAGATGAAGCTGACAGTTGGCCTAACGCTCTGAACTCAATGTTTGTGATGTATTGTGCTCAGTGTAGAACTAGAGTATCAATTAGTTATGAAGTAGAAGGTACATCCTTCTTGTTTTCAGGGACCGTGGTCTTGACGTTATTGAGCAGCACCTGGTCAGAGCTTTGCTGAATCCAGAGTCGGACAGCATACTCCTTGGTCCATTTAGCTATCAGTGAGGTGTCTCCAGAGCCCAGGGGAGAAATCGAGCAGAGGAGTCTTTTCCTGCCGCCATCACGCAAGATAAGCTGATGTGGCCAGATGAGCTCAACATTATGTACCCCCATCTTAAAATGACAGTGTAAAATACAATTAAGAGGGGAATTGAATTGTTTTAATATCAGGAACTGAGAACATCTCCAATACTAGTTCCAATAAAGACAAACTATTGAAGTCATGATGACAAATACCAACAGAGCTTGAACAAAACAAAACCAGTATTACCTCATATTACCACTACACAACTGACACACATAGGATACTATTAAAAATATATGTCACTACAAGATTCATATTGATAAATTCTGTACATATAACTTGTAATTAAAATTGATTGTGATTCCTGGTTCCCTTTGTAATTGAATCAGGACACATATACCTTCATGACAGCACTGAATACATATTGTTATTTGAAAAGTTATCAGTGACTCCTTTAATATATCCTTGTAGAGTGTTTTATGTATGTGAGTGTCACAGTGTTGTCAAGGGTAGTGGAATAAATTAAATTGTTTATCTGTCTGTTGTTGTTATGACTTACACTTCATCATACACATACCCTAGACACATAACGTAGTCATCACACTATTCCAGAATAATTCTGACTGAGATATATATATATATGTGGCAGCAAGTAAGGTTATCTATAATACACTACTCTTATTAGATATAGATACCTTCACAGCTGATCTCAGTCAGTACACTAAGTCCCCTATAAATATTTATAACATCCCACTTCACCACAGCTGTCACCTCAGGGGCGCATTCCCATAGTCAGTTATGACTGAAGGGGCTATTATTATATTATTTCAATAACAGTTGGAACATGCTTTTTTTTTAATTATTTACTCTTCTTCTTCTTCTTCTTCGTTCGCCCTGAAAAGGACGGTGGTTGCGTTGTGTCTGTTTACAACGTAGCTGTGATATCTGCACCTTTCGGTCGACACATCCGACTTCTGCACGGCATTTTTTAGGACCGGGTTTGCCTTCCCATTTCGATCCACACTCGCTCAGCCAGCCTGCACAGCTGCAGACTGTTTCCAGGACCACCACGTGGAGGTGGAGTGCGGTCTTGACCAGCTCTGGTTCGCTGGTCCTGACGCAGGCAGTCAAGCTATGAGTCGCTGACTGCGGTCTCTATTGCTGCGTCTTGAGGTCCCTATTATTTACTAACTGACCGTTATTTTATAAATGCGACAGCGATATGCTTTTAAAGATTTTGCAAGTTAGTATTGCTAATATGGTGTTTTATGTGCGTCAAATTATGATTAAAGCCACAGCCATTTAGTGCTAATACTGAGCATCAACATGTGGTTTCTAACAAGGCCATAGATACGGGGGAGGGGGGGGGGTCACCCCCCTTAGGGTTTGGTGAAAAACATTTTTGGGGAAATAATACTATACCAAAATAGTGCACTAATATTTTTTTAACCCCCCCACCTCCTTTCCCCCCTCCCTTTATTAAGTCCTATCTACGGCCTTGGTTCCTAATGATGTCATACTCTCTCCCCCCCCCCCCCCCCCCCACATCTCCTGGGCAGTGAGATCGGATGCATAGCCTTCTCGGACAAGGGCGAAAAAATAGGAAGAAATCCCGTGTACAGGTTGCACACGTTAAAAATTCCTAAGCAGTTGGAAATCGTAAAGAGTAGGACATAAGGCCGCTACTCTGGCAAAATTTAAAAATTAGGAAACCTACCCATCACAAAAATATTTATAGAATGTGTGATTCCTGTATACACACACACTGGGATCCTCGCTGGTGCTATGGAGTTCGTGCACTGTGCTGAGATCTTCCTTATGTGATCTAAGGGAGGAGATCGGAGCACTTATGGAGTTATACGTGTGCATTGAAGATAGTCCTTAGTAACCAAAACAAAACCAACCAGAACTTTATTAACCTGTTTTGTTATTACATTTTTTCTCCTTTTTATTTTCTTTCACTATTGAATTTCTTGTATTGATTTTTCTTTCTTTCTGCTTTTGTAGATTTACTTACTTGTTTGTTGTACATTTTCCTCGCATCAGCTGTGGGTGTTTTTTTCCTTCCATCTGTTGGTTATTGCTCATCTTATCTGTTTTTCATTTTTGGTGTTTGCAGTGTAGGCCCTATATAACATTTATCTTTTAACCTTACATGTCTTTGTCTCCTGTTAATTATTATTATTATTATTATGTCTCCTGTTAGTAACTGATGCTGATGAAGGGTGAACCCTTAAACGTCCCGTGTTTCCTGTGTACCGTTAATTTGTAAAACTGATTTGATAGCATCTTTTTTTTTTTTTAAATATTACTATAAATGTTATTTAAGGACTCCTTGTTGTTGTTGTATTTGTTTTGTTTTTGTTGCAGCGGGAGTATTTATTGCTATATTCGATTCCACGGATCGATTACTCTCCGGAATTTCCAAGAACTATAAACAGACCATGAGATGACTGGCTCAGGCTTATTTATATCCAACCGGATGTTTCATCATCATGTGACATATTCTTTCCAGAACGTTGTCTCCATTACAGCTGCTCTGAACGCATCATGATTCTGGGCAAGTCGACCTGCATCAGCCAAAGACAAGTTCAGACTCTCTGTGATGTCCTGGGTCCACCGTCGTCTAGGTCGACCCCTTCCCCTTTTTCCAGGGACCATGCCTTCCATCACTGTTTTTTCCAGACTATTATGTCTTTTTATATGACCGAAAAATTTCAGCTTCCTTATTGCGATGGTATTTAGGAGCCAATGTTCCTGTACGTTTAGTGAGTGCAGTACTTCTCTGTTGGTCTTTTTTTCTGTCCAGGGTATTCTCAACATCCTTCTGTAGCATTTCATTTCGAATGGTGTAATCTTTTTTGCAACTGTTTTATTGAGTGTCCAAGTCTCGCAGCCGTATGTTGCTACTGGGAATATACATGCTCTAATCAGTTGTAACTTTGTTTCTTTGCTTGTGCCTTGCCATAGGTTTTTCAACCGGATGTTTAGTTTTTTAAAAAGAAGGTTACCATTTTACGTTGGCAAGAATTAAATGGAAAGGCAGATAACGAAGCCAAGAGAGATGGATCTGCTATAAACCAACTTAATTCAGGGATAAACAGAATATAGATCAAAAATTTAATGTAAAAGAATATTAACAGAATAATGAATAACAGCTTGGAATTTAATACAAATAACAAGAAAAAAAATTAATATATAAACATTAGTGATGTTGTGACGGGGACAGTGACGATCTGGTAAGGCTATCATAATGCATATTGATGATGACAAATGATTAGTGACCTGGGTGTCATCCCAGACACCCCGGGCTTTCCCATCCTCCTCCCCCTTTGTTAACAACATATAGCAGATGGGACAGGGGAGGGCACATTCATACAATTTTACACTTTAGGCTTACCCTATTTGGACTGGAGAAGAGGGGGTAAATGATGTCATATTTAGATATTGGAAATCCAAATTATGATATTGAATTAGCTACACTATTTATAACCTAATTATAATCCATCAGAGGTTGAACGGGTTTTTTTCAAATAAAAAGGAGGGGATCCAAATCTGGAAGCAAGACATAGACTTCAGCTGCTCTAAACGCCAACAAGAACGTGACAAGTATCTCATCATCATCATGTTCCTTTGTGCTTCTTACGGAGCATGGAGACACAGTTGTGGCTGGCCCCCTTGCAGGAAGTCATAACCAAACATTCACATGCTCTTGCAGCGGTCGTTTCTGTTGCAAATTGTTTCACATGATGCGGCTGCCAGTCTCATGAACAACCTCATGAACAACCTCATATTAGTCACCTTGTACACATGCCAACCTCATGTACAACCTCATATTAGTCACCTTGTAGATATGTCAACCTCATGTACAACCTCATATTAGTCACCTTGTAGATATGCCAACCTCATATTAGTCACCTTGTAGATATGCCAACCTCATGTACAACCTCATGTTAGTCACCTTGTAGACATGCCAACCTCATGTACAACCTCATATTAGTCACCTTGTAGATATGCCAACCTTATGCACAACCTCATGTTAGTCACCTTGTAGATATGCCAACCTCATATACAACCTCATATTAGTCACCTTGTAGATATGCCAACCTTATGCACAACCTCATGTTAGTCACCTTGTAGATATGCCAACCTCGTGTACAACCTCATATTAGTCACCTTGTAGATATGCCAAACTCATGCACAACCTCATGTACAACCTAATATTAGTCACCTTGTAGACATGCCAAACTCATGCACAACCTCATGTTAGTCACCTTGTAGATATGCCAACCTCATACACAACCACATACACAACCTTGTATTAGTCACCTTGTAGACATACACAACCTCATACACAACCTCGTATTAGTCACCTTATAGAAGGGCACAACCTCATACACAACCTCATATTAGTCACCTTGTAGACATACAGAACCTCATACACAACCTCATACACAACCTCATATTAGTCACCTTGTAGACATGCCAACCTCATACACAACCTCATTTTAGTCACCTTGTAGACATACAGAACCTCATACACAACCTCACATTAGTCACATTGTAGACCTACGCAACCTCATACACAACCTTATACACAATCTCACAATAGTCACCTTGTAGACATACACAACCTCATACACAACCTCATACACAACCTTATATTAGTCACTTAGTAGACATACACAACCTCATACACAACCTGATATTAGTCACCTTGTAGACATACACAATCTCACAATAGTCACCTTGTAGACATGCCAACCTCATACACAACCTCATATTAGTCACCTTGTAGAGAGGACGTCGAAGTCCTATTATTTATTTTTCTATTCAGAGATCGCAAGGAACTACGCGCGGCTTAATATGAATGTCAAGGTCAGTTATTATTATTATTGGTGATCAGAATCGACGTCATAGCTATCCAGGCACACCCCGCTGATTCTGCATGATATTAACTTCTCCTTTATACTTCATTAGACACTTATGGATTCAATATATAATAAGCGCATAAGCTCCCCACGCTTTTTGTCAATTTGATGTTACATTTTTTGACAGCAAGCTATAAACTCCTTGAAAATTTATTTTTGGGTTTTTAGTGCATTAAAAGCGTGTGTTTAAAATATTTTTAAAAATATTTTTCCGATTATGAGATGAGATGAGTAAAATACATATCTCGTTGACCTGAAAAAAACAAAAAACAATTAGTTTGCACTTAATGACTGTCAACGTGATGATGTATATCCTATGACATACAGATCAAGTATAATGATATTTAATATTAAAAAGGGAAGTAGTGCTGCCCAGGTATGTTCTGTTCACTTTAGGTCGAGTTTTCAAACCGTCCTTTGTCTCGACTGTCTTTACTATACGTGGTTATCAACCGCTTCTGTTACACAATCTTTGTAACAGCTAAGTTCAAAGATTCCCTTCACACATTGTCCTTTTTCTTTCTATCACCGTCCTTCAATTGTCTCGATTTCAAAGGACACTCTTCAATCGAATATATTTGACAAGGGCCTGACCTTCACTGACTTTTTGTTTATTTTAACGAACAAACAATGTTCCTGGAGTCCAGTCACGCTGCAGCAAAAAGAATGGTGTAGTTCCACGTATGCATGATAAACGATCCCGTGTTCGTCAGCATAAGAAAACGGCCTGGACCACAGACAACAAAAGTGGTATGTAGCTAACCGCTGACAATCAGTGTTCGTGATCCTGCAAAACACCATGACGAACCAGTCCATGTTCTGAAAGTTTTTATCACGTGATAACCCATTGTCCAAAAAGACGAATCCTGGAACGGCCACCAAAAAGCGCAGTGTAGCAGTCACCGAATCCTAAACGCAGTCTGATATGCGTTGAGTATTTAACTCGATCTGCTGAGAATCTCTATATCCTCTCGCTGAATTGGCTGTACGCTAAGTTCAGGGCTATGATCTTTGTATAGTGGTGTGGTTCAATTTCGTGTATTTCGGTTGTCATTCGTTTCTTTATTCTTAACTTACTCTGGGCAGATGCCATTAACCAACTCCAGAAGTGGGCTGAGCACAATGAAGTCTTGTATTTGTATACACAAGTATTTTTGTACCTACCTGGACGAGGGGCATATCCAGAGAGTATCAGAAAATCGCGGAGACGGCCGGATATAGTGCTGCATTCTTTAGCATCGCTTCAGGTTATACTGATTGAACTCACCGTGCCATTTGAGTCCAGATTGGACGAGCAACGTTCATTCAAAGCGGCCAAGCATAATTATCTCACCGCGGATCTGTGACATGATGGGTTCACTGCAAGGGTCATGGCTGTTGAGGAGGGCGCAAGATGGCTCGTGGCTGCATCAGTGTATGATTTATTGAAACTGTTGGGGCTGAGGGGACAGTCGAGAACAAGGGCACTGAAGAGGCTTAGTGAAACTGCGGAAAAGGCATCATGCTGGCTGTGGAACAACCGCAATGGGCTATGGAATTCGGGACAATAAACTCTACGGTACAGAAAACATCAGGAATTTTTCTAAGTCCGCAATACGTTGAGTTTTTCGGTGTACTAGTGAAAGGGCTGTGACTTACGGGCAACCCGCGGTGTATATTATAAGAGGAGCTGGGCGCAGGATTTCAGTTGCTATCACGCTGTGGCTAGCCTCGTCGGCTTCTCGCAGGTGTGTCAGTGTCTGTCCCTAGTCATGGTGTGCGGCGGAACGACCACAATAATTTGTCTTCTCTTTGTTACTTTCACAATTGATTCCATGGCAGGCGGAGTTGTGGATTTTAAAAGTTGCTACCAAAGTGAAATGGGTTCATTTTTGATACAAGACAACAGGAGACTGAGACACTTGGGAGTCATGACCCAAGTGGGTCCGCCCCTCTTAGAGTGTAAAGGAGAATAAAGGGCCGAAACACTTGTTCGACAGAGGGACTCCTTCTGATGATCAGATTGCCTCCTGTTGTATCGCTTAGTATAGAGTTTCCTATCATCTTGTATATCATTAAGTGACGACTTGTTCTTTGTTCTTCATACCGGTGAATTTGTTATTTAAGGCAGCAGATTTCAATTTTACTCGAAAATAATTGTAGGGAACAGTGTTCATGTTTCAAAATCAATTCAGAGTTAAATGAACAATGAAAAGTCAACTGTAGCTTGAAAGGTAACAAAAACCTGAAGTCATGCAGCAACAAGTCTCATGATCTTTTACAATTTAAACGTTCGCCAACGAGATAATGAGAAGAAAAAAACAGTCATTCAGAACAGTAGGAGAGGAAGGCATACACTTCACAAAAGTTCATGTCCAAACCTGGATATTTAAAGAAATATCTTTGGACAAAACGTCTGAGCATGCTCTTTTGTGTGATCTCTCACACCTTCAGCCCTCCGGCAGTATCCTTTCTTTTTCTTCATTTTTCTCACTCATCGCTTTTATTTGGCATAAATCATGTCTTTTTATTCGTTATTTTCACTATTTTGCACTATGCTGGACATAGCATGGTGAAGTCTCTAACACGCCACTCCCCTATGGCAGCATTTGCTACGAAAGTATGTGCTTTAGGGCTGTCTTGATCTTGTTTGCCACTCCTCAGACGTGTTTACGCTCCGCCAGCTGAACTGTGGTATTATCGTAACAATACTGTCGTAAATTTATTTTGAGAGAAAAGAGTCTTTGAAATAGTGGTCCGGTTTAGAGTGTAGAATGATGATGAAAGCTCAGTGATAGAAAATGTAGTGAGTAAATAGTTGCTTCACAGAGTGCTGGGGAGAGTAAAGACAGACTTATTTACGACAAATCGTTTCTCTCAATCTTCTCTTCAGACTCTCCTGGTCAAACAATTATTTGCCAGTTTCCAGACACACATCTGCGCTCACACCGATTTGGTGCTTCAAACACACAGACGCACGTAAATACAAACTATATTAAACAAATAGGGGAAATGTTGGGCTTTGGGTATTTCCAACACAGTACTAAATAAGTTTATGATGTTTATTAACCTTAAAAAATCAAATCACAAACAAATATCAAGTGTTACATAAAATTATCATAGGTACAGAAAATACAACTAACAAGGTGAGGGGGGTGAAGAAGATTGGTATCGACTAAGCCCTTCCCGCTTGTATTAGACAAAGATAAACCCAGTCCAAATATAGATAATTATCAGGAACATAGGTAATGTAACCTAACAGTGAAGTTAATTACTCTGAAAGAGGGGTTACAATATTAGGTATGGGTGGTATAAAAAAATCCTGTTATTCCCAATTGGGTTTCCCTTTACTAAGCAAATGAAAAGGGCGGGGGGGGGGGGGAAACAGCGTTAACAAAATATCCCAATTAAAGGAACAATGCAGGGTATACTGAAAATGTATTACCCGGTAGGCAAGTTAACAAATGGTTTTTCAAACAAACTAAAATCTCCTGTCTTTCATGCATGCGCGTGAGGATCCACACTCATATATTCACACACACTTACCGATTGCAGCATCAGACAATCCATAGAATTATATAAACAGAAATTACACTCTAGACATGTGACAATGTCTAGTACTTCGATGTCCCGCCCCAGATGTTGCGAAGTTTGCTGATAGCAAATATTCCCACTTATCGCCGGACTTGAAGCCTAAGAGTTCTTATGTTTTATTATATGAAAAGGAGTCTATGGGATGGCACTGACACAGTTCGACACAGGGGTGAAAATGAAGTGGTGGTAAAATTCCTTCAATGCGTGATGATAGCAATTGACTGGTAAAGTTTTTAATCCAGTGAGGAAAAACTAGGCTCAGTCACAGTCAGGTAAATCGGTACTCTCTCACAGTAGAGCAGTAAATAAAATATCGCTACTGGCACTGTTCATCTTCCAGTTTATCTCACAGATTGAAATTAAATTTGATGATTTATTTAAATGTTCTTGGGTAGGCTTTCTTTCATGTAATTATGATAGCTAGGTTGCATCAGACCGCCACAAGATTAAATTTAAAAATGTTTCATCAATATGTCTGGTAAAGAACCGAGTCTGAAACTCTTTGTATGATTTCTTTATGCTGGGATTGCAAAGGTGATCATTCTATAGAAAAAGATAGAAAACCCATGACAACATAATCATACCTCAAAAATCAAATAATATTCTAACGCGCGATAAATTTATCGTTAAGGCTATTATATACACTCGCGTATTTAATTATGTATTTAAGAAAACACGTCACGAGTCTAATGGTTAAAATACACATCTATATATATAGGACTTAACTAAATTTATTAATTATAAATTTCTTCGCGACTTTAAAAGTTACTTTAACATTAAAGCATCTATTATTTTTGGAAATATTATAATAGATATATCATTAACTTTACCACTGGAATTTTTGGGATGAGTTTAATTTAATAGATTTAAATAAACACAAAATCCAGTAAAATAAAATGAAAGCACTAGACCACTGATCACTTTAACAAATATATTATACCGTGCACAGAAACAGAAATCACTCCAATGTAGCCACCAATTCAGATGGAAATCTAGCAGAATTTCTACTATAGCTAGTGAATCTTAAATCTCTGGCGACCGAATGATAACATGGCTTTCTACGTGGTCTGTATATATCTAACTGAAATGCAAGATGAGTGGGACATGAGAAAATTGACACCTTTTTAGATCTCAGGAGACTTTTGGGGATCTGACCGCCAGACTAAAGAGAGAAGCCGCCCCTGATCTGACGTATCGGCTTTCCCGTTCGCTCCCACTGCGATCGGTTTCGTGTTTAACACCGAGATGCAAAATACCGGCAGGAAACTTGCGTTGCTCGTTTCAGGGACCACTACTGCCTTTGATAGCGCCGATAGTCTTTCCTGAGATCCCTCAGTCTGTTTGATCGTGTGCCGCTACTACTTGTATCTGTTTGATTCTGGCACCGCCCCCACTGGGCCAAGTTAATGAAAATACTGCATATGATTGCTCAAGAGATGTCCGTGGGCGTGATTTAATCTCTCCTTAAATCAATGCGATGACCAGAATGAACGGTAGATAAACTGTCCACATATTAATCAGCAAACGTGTTGACCATCTGTGTGGAACGGTTGCATAGCTAATGAGTCAAGGTGAAAAAAAATCCCGTTAGACGAAAAGTTACCACAATATTCGGGGGCACTGATGCTATACGAAGGGGTAGTTACGAAGGGTCGTACCATATCATCCAACACTTCAGGGGTACCGATGTTATGAGAGGGTTCTTACCGTCATCTAACAAATTCAGGGACGGATGAGTTGTCTGTCACAATCGTCCCCTCTTTTGAGACATGAAAACCTCTTTTCATGTTTGATTTATGACAATGAAGCTGCCCTGATCGGTAGCTTTAGGATGATTGGTATCTTCAACTTCCTCCTCTTCCTCCGTAGTCCATTTCTACTCAGGAAATCAGCCCCGACATTCTGTCTTCCCGGAATGTATTCCACTTTGAAAGAATAAACGCTTAAAAGAAGGGCCCAACGCATGATCCTTGCGTTAAATTCTTTATTGGCACCGAAAAAGGCTAACGGAGCGTGGTCTGTTTGCACCGTGAAAGATGTACCATAGAGAAACTCATGATGGCGTCTGATACCGTCAATCAGAGAGAGGCATTCTCTTTCGACTACGCTGTAGTTCGGTTCAGCTTTATTTAATTTCCGACTGCCATAGGCAACTGGAAATAGCATGTTCAGGTCACTGTCCTCGGCTTGAAGCAGTGTTGACACGATGCCCTGACCTGACGCGTCGACCCGCAGTACAAAGGGTTTCTTGAGGTCAGGCAACCTCAAAATGGGGTATGCAGACAACTGTCCTTTCAAAGTGCTGTACGCGTGTTCGCACTTTTGATCCCAAATGACCTTATCAGGACAACCTTTCTTTGTGAGGTCAGTCAGAGGTGCCGTCAGTCCGTTGAAGTTCTGGATGTACTTCTGATAGTATGCACATAGTGATAGGAAGGAACGAGTGTCTTTCTTGGTTCGGGGCCTTTTTGCTGCAATTATTTTCTCCACGTTTTTCTTAACAGGCCAACTGCATCCGTGAGAAATAGTATGCCCCAGGAAGTCTAACTGTTCAAACCCGATGAGACATTTGCTAGGTCTGGCTGTGAGACCGGTTTCCTGTAGTCTCCTGAGGAGCATAGCAACCGTAGCAATATGTTCTTCGTAGGTTTCCGATGCAATTAATATGTCATCCATGAAATTATGGATGTGGGGACTTTGCAAAGGTTCTAGAAGCTTCCTCATCATTCTGGTTAACACTCCTGGTGCGTTATGCAATCCGAACGGCATCACATTAAATGTGTAATGTCCTTCACTAGTGCTGAAAGCTAACAAAGGTTTAATTTCCTCCTTGACTGGTATTTGATAATAACCTTTATTGAGGTCAATCTTGAAGAAAATCTTTGCTTTGCTGAGCTTGGTGAACAACTCAGGAACCGTTTGGAGAGGTTCGGGCTGGAATTCCGTAATAGCGTTTAGCAGCCGGTAATCTATACACAGCCGAACTTCCTTATTGGGCTTCTGCAACAGCACTACACTCGAACTGTAAGGAGATGTAGACTCACTGATAATTCCTGCCTGACGCAGCTTGTCTATTTCTCCGCGAAGTGCATCAGCTTTAGCGTACGGGATGGGGTAAACTCTGGTTCGAACAGGGGTCTCGTTTGTTAATTTCATATCAAATTCGATGAGATTTGTTCGACCAGGTACATCCGTTAAGACTGCACTGTACTGTTTTAGTAGAGCCCTGGTTTCTGTTTGTTGTTCTGGTGAGAGATTGTCGCCGAACTTGACATCTTTAAAGGATTCTGTGGGTTGCAATGGGTACTCCATGCAACCATCATCATCTTCCTCGTCTTCCGTTGCTATGGCGACGGCCAGGAGATGCTCGAAAGATGGCACCGGTCTTTCCAAATATTTCTTAAGCAGATTTATGTGGAAGACCTTCTCCTTTCCTTTGATGGAGATCTTGTAATTGGTACGTGAGATCTTTTTAAGGACGGTAAACGGTCCTTGCCATCCGATGCAAAGTTTATTGCTTCCGGTTGGAAGTAGCAACAAAAATTTCTCCCCTGGTTGTAGTTCTCTCTCTTTTGCAGCTTTGTTGTATCTTTTAGCATGTTTAGCGCGGGCTTTCTTAAGGTTGGTAGTAGCTAGATCCCATCCTAGCTTTAACCTTTCCTTGAGCTCAGATACATACTTGTTTGCGGAGACGACTGTCTCGTCAGCCTTTTTGTCTGTCAGAGACCGAAGTAAGGCTTCTAGTGGCCCCTTTATAGGTCTGCCAAATAAAAGTGTAACGGGCGGGAATCCCGTAGACGCTTGGGGTACCTCTCGGTAGGCGAATAAGGCAGCCGATATATATAGGTCCCAGTTTTCCGGTTTCTTCTGACCCAGCTTACGTAACATGGTGGTGAGGCTGCCATTAAAACGTTCCACGACCCCATTTCCGGCCGGATGGTAGGGACTTGTGTGGATATGTTTGGCCCTCAAGATCTTAAAGATCTCCTCCATTAACAGGCTACGGAATTGGGATCCATTGTCCGTCAAAACTTGTTGAGGGAATCCCAACCGTGTAAAGATTTGCACGAGGGCTTCTGCGACATGCTTGGAATCTATGCATGTTAGCGGTACAGCTTCGGCCCACATAGTGCAAGTGTCGACTAAGATCAGGATGAACCTGTTCCTTCTTTTGGTCCTTTCCAGGGGTCCAATGATGTCGACAGCAACCCGTTCAAATGGAGTCCCTACTATTGGCATTTGCCCCATGGGTACTGGGGGTGTCAAGTGCTTGGGTGCTACCCGTTGGCACTGGGCGCAGGATTTCACATACCTGATAATGTCAGAGTTCATTCCTGGCCACCAATAGTGGGTTTTTATTCGCTGAATAGTGGCGTCTTGTCCCATATGTCCGCTAAAGGGAAGAGAGTGCCCCATTTCTAAGATCTGGCTTCTGTACTGCGTCGGTACTAGGAGCTGGTTATTTCCTGTGTCCGTGTTACCCGTTCTACGATACAATACGCCATCCTTAGAAAAGATGTCTCCATTGTGTCTGGGGTCCTTAGCCATGGGCAGTTTTCTAAAGCAGAGCTCCAGAGTAGGGTCCTTTTGTTGCGCCTCCTTCAGTTCATTCGGCAACAAATTTGGCGCAGGCCCCCTCTCCTTCTTGGCTTGCCCTCTTGTGGTTACCGCTGCCACAATCGGCTCCTTAGGTCTCCCAATAAACACGTATCTACATCCCAGGATAACTGGGTAGATGGGATCATCCATTATGGCCGCATTAATAACACCTCTGACAAAATCAGAGTGTATTTCTACCAGTGCGATAGGAAGCTGTTAAGGTCAAAAGGGGAGATGATTCTTTGTATACGGGTTGGTCAGAGTAAATTACGGGTTACATCACTTGAAGACTTGATTAACGGTAAAATTGGGTGAACAAATATATGATAGAGGTCATAGGGTACAGATAGCGTCATGAGCGCTGTTCTGTATTGTAGAACTGTGAATAGTTCGCACGGCTAGTCCGTGGAAGGGACTGAGCGGTGGTGAACTGCGAAGTCCCGTGACTGATTAGGCGGGAGTTTTTGTGACCGCTGGCAGTTGGGTTCTGGTGTTGACAGAGTGAAGTCAACCCTGGTGTTTTTTTCAAAGTGTGTTCCCGACCAGTGTTCGGTGAAAATGGTAGAGTGTTTTTTCAATGTGTGTCTCGGTGGAGACTTTTGAACAGGCCTGTATCTGAATATTCTTCCTGCATATGTATTCTCCCATGTGTTAGATTATTGGAGGATGGTATGTATTAATATTTATGACCGCAGTAGATGCAGCTTATGAGTGAGTTGGTTATTGGGCACGTTCTGTGAGAAGTGTACCACTAGTCTATGTAGGCGCTATGAAGAGTCCGAGAGGTAGAGAGACTACTTGGTAGGCCATAGACATTTTTGTGAAGGAGTCTACAATTAGACGCTATGAAGAGTCCGAGAGGTAGAGAGACTACTTTGTAGGCCATAAACATTTTTGTGAAGGAGATTAGGCCATATATAGAGTCTGAGAGGAAAACATGACTTGGTAGGCCATATATAGATATTATGCAGGTTATATTACTGCGGTAGCGTAGTGGTTAGTGCACTGGCTTCCTAGCGCAGTGGTCTATGGTTCGATCCCCAGATGAGGCGGAAAATTTTCAGGCCACAAACGGCTCCTGGGTCGACCCAGCCCCAAATGGGTACCAGAGCTACTCTGGGAAGGTTAAGGCGGCCGGCGTGATGCCGACCACATCACCCCTAGTGTGCCGACGGTCAAGATAATATGGGCCTAACACCATATTCCCAATATGCCTCAATGGGCGTGTAACGGGTTCCTTTACCTTTTTTTTTATATTACTGCAGACTGCTGTGTGCGCAGTCTTTCCTTTGAGGAATATGGTGATGTGCATCTTCTAGAGGAAGTGCACCACTATTCATGATTAGGCCTTGGATATATATAGCTGACGATGATTATTCAACTGCCGGGGAGCAGCCTTGGTGGAGAAAGGGAGGACGTAGTCCTTTGAGGAAAATCGTGATGGTCATCTTCAATGAGAAGTGCATCATTATGCTATAAGTTATGAGGCCATATTTATAACTGCGGTGAGCGCAGTTCTTTAGGAGTGGTGTACGTGCATTTATATGAGGTGTGCGCCATTAGGCGCTGTACTTAAGCGCTGTGGAGTGTGGGAGCTTCATGAATACCTTTATTCAATATCATGTACTTTATGCTGTTTTCGTCTATGTCGTCGATTGTGTGTAACGTGAATAAAATAGTATTTAAACGTTACTCTTCGTTCAACGATACATGAATTCAATGTGTGTCACTGTGATGGATGAATGTACCAGTACACACCTACATTGAGCATTTAAGGCATAGTGACAGCAGTAACCAATATTTATAAAGAGCTCTGTGTGGGCGTATACCTAAATATAAATAGACCAGGATTATCCTGTCCTAAACATTACAGTAAGTAAGTGTCAGTGGTGCCTGTGTGGCGTTGATATTCAAGAATCATCTATCGTCCATTACCACATGAACCTACCACTAATTGACTTACACTTATTTACACTTATCAGTAATGCCCCAGTATGAATCAAAATCTTTACACCTTATCAGAAGCGTCATGGGTGCATCACTCCTGAAAACTCCACTAAGTTTGACGGTTTCCTCTGTCTCCTAGCGACAATACAACTAAAGCTTAATTCAGTGTCAAAGAGACAAGTAGTTGAGGTACCATTCAAAATTACAGTTCCTCGCGTTGAGGGTCGGTCCCCCTCAGGTTGAGAATCACTGACATTGACTCTACCTTTCGAGGCTGTATGCAAACATCCGATGCGGTTTGGACCGGTGTGTTTGCCCTGATCAGACGTTCCTGGTGTAGGGGTCTTCCCTTTTCCTTGACCTTGGTGGCCGCGCTGCCACGTAGGCTTGGTGGGATGATCAGAATTATTATTTGGGGAAAATCGGGTTTTGTAGAATTTCGATTTTTCCTGGGGAGGTCTCTGGGTATTATTTTCTCGTTGGTTATAGTTCTGAGAGGAATTAGAACAATAGGATGACTGCTCTAGATTTTGTTTACGAGATGGCTCATCAGTGGGTTTACGTTTCGTGCTGGGAAGTTCGGCCATTGCATTGGTATAGCGTTCTGCCTTATTGAGGATGTCCTCAAGCCTGACTGCACCCTGTTCAGCCAAAAATCTACGGGTTTCGTTTGACAAAGTTGACTTTATCTGTTCCACAAGAACAAGTTCAAGTAGTCCCTCATATGTAAGAGGTATGTCAGATAATTCAATGCACTTTGTCAAATAGCCCGTGAGACGTGAAGAGAACTGCGGGAAAGTTTCCGTGCTCTCTTTCCGGCTGTTTCTGAACATTTGCAGAAATTATTGGGCGGTCATCTCAAACCGTTCTAGCAAGGCCTTCTTCAGCATGTCGTAATCATGTTGGTTGGTTCCCAGCTTTGTGTACACGTCATACGCATTACCTTTCAACGCAGTTGAGAATTTAAGTGCCCAACGGGAACTCTCTAACCCATACAGATTTAAGAGCCTCTCGAATTTCTCTAGGAAGGTGTCTATTTTTTCATTGGGGCTGGGAAAAGATTCTAAAGCAAAAGACATCGCCGTTAATTGGGCAGATTGAGTGCTGGAGAGATCCATTGACTCAGACTGGGGCGAAGACGGCTCTCCGTTATTCGAAGTAGAGGCGCCCCGACTCTCTAAAGCCTTAAGCGCCAGTTCATGCTGTCTTTCCCTCTCTCTCCTCACGTTGTCTCTCCTTCTCTATTTCCCTGCGGGCCTCTATCTCTGCCTCAATTTTCTTCTGCTCCAATTGACGATCGTCCGCTTCTTTCTTCCTAGCTTCTGCCCTCTCTTCCGCCGCGTCATACCTTTCAAGTTCCCTGTTGACAAACAGGTTCGCGGCTTCTCTTTCTAATCCTGAGTCCTTCGCCTCCTGTCTCAAAATAGATCTTATCCTAATTCTCTCTGCCATGCCAACGAACTGGATGCTTCTAAGACTAGAGAATAGTAAGAACAACCAAGGAGGGAAAAAAACTCAAAGCCGCTACGAGAAAAAACACGAAGTATAAATTTACTTTTTGTACCTCCTACTCTGTAATGTGCAAACTTATCGTCGCTATTATTGTCACTTAAGACTCTTAACGCAAGCGACTATGCCACGTTAAAATGGTAAGTTACACTAGAAAAGAATCTACTTTTACTAACAGTAGAGAAAGATTTATATTAAACAATTTAAAAGGAAAAAAAATTTTTTTCCCCTAAAATATTAATTCTCCGTCAACAAAACTCCGCCCCTGAAGTCAGTTTATGAGAAGAGACGTGTTAACTAGACTTAAAAAGTCAGAACAAGGCGTCTTTAGATAAGCTCAACTCTTTTTAACTTCAAAAAATCTTTATTGACTGTAAAAACAATCACGTAATCCCAGCAAATCCTATAAAGAAAAAATGTAATTTTCTCTGCCAGAGGATAATTTAGCTAACCGAATTTATGATTATCCGTACTTTCTACTGCTGTGGAAAGAAAACAACCTGTAAATATGCTGTGTGGACGACCCAAATACTAAAAGGCGTTGTCTAGGGGTGTAATTAATTTTTTTATTTATTTCCCTAAATCACAAAGACAGTTCATTCACACTCTATCTAGTTAGACCCAGACTTAATCCGACTCAAAAATATCTTTATCCCGGCTATGCGATTGCCTCAAATGTAGCTCAAGATCCCAGGACCAGCCCACAAATATTGTAGTAAATTTATTTTGAGAGAAAAGAGTCTTAGAAATAGTGGTCCGGTTTAGAGTGGAGAATGATGATGAAAGCTCAGTGATAGAAAATGTAGTGAGTAAATAGTTGCTTCACAGAGTGCTGGATAGAGTAAAGACAGACTTATTTACGACAAATCGTTTCTCTCAATCTTCTCTTCAGACTCTCCTGGTCAAACAATTATTTGCCAGTTTCCAGACACACATCTGCGCTCACACCGATTTGGTGCTTCAAACACACTGACGCACGTAAATACAAACTATATTAAACAAATAGGGGAAATGTTGGGCTTTGGGTATTTCCAACACAGTACTAAATAAGTTTATGATGTTTATTAACCTTAAAAAATCAAATCACAAACAAATATCAAGTGTTACATAAAATTATCATAAGTACAGAAAATACAACTAACAAGGTGGGGGGGGGGGGGGGGGGAAGAAGATTGGTATCGACTAAGCCCTTCCCGCTTGTATTAGACAAAGATAAACCCAGTCCAAATATAGATAATTATCAGGAACATAGGTAATGTAACCTAACAGTGAAGTTAATTACTCTGAAAGAGGGGTTACAATATTAGGTATGGGTGGTATAAAAAAATCCTGTTATTCCCAATTGGGTTTCCCTTTACTAAGCAAATGAAAAGGGGGGGGGGGTAAACAGCGTTAACAAAATATCCCAATTAAAGGAACAATGCAGGGTATACTGAAAATGTATTACCCGGTAGGCAAGTTAACAAATGGTTTTTCAAACAAACTAAAATCTCCTGTCATTCATGCACGCGCGTGAGGATCCACACTCATATATTCAAACACACTTACTGATTGCAGCATCAGACAATCCATAGAATTATATAAACAGAAATTACACTCTAGACATGTGACAATGTCTAGTACTTCGATGTCCCGCCCCAGATGTTGCGAAGTTTGCTGATAGCAAATATTCCCACTTATCGCCGGACTTGAAGCCTAAGAGTTCTTATGTTTTATTATATGAAAAGGAGTCTATGGGATGGCACTGACACAGTTCGACACAGGGGTGAAAATGAAGTGGTGGTAAAATTCCTTCAATGCGTGATGATAGCAATTGACCGGTAAAGTTTTTAATCCAGTGAGGAAAAACTAGGCTCAGTCACAGTCAGGTAAATCGGTACTCTCTCACAGTAGAGCAGTAAATAAAATATCGCTACTGGCACTGTTCATCTTCCAGTTTATCTCACAGATTGAAATTAAATTTGATGATTTATTTAAATGTTCTTGGGTAGGCTTTCTTTCATGTAAATATGATAGCTAGGTCGCATCGGACTGCCACAAGATTAAATTTAAAAATGTTTCATCAATATGTCTGGAAGTTTAAAGAACCGAGTCTGAAACTCTCTGTATGATTTCTTTATGCTGGGATTGCAAAGGTGATCATTCTATAGAAAACCCATGACAACATAAATCCTACCTCAAAAATCAAATAATATTCTAACGCGCGATAAATTTATCATTAAGGCTATTATATACACTCACGTATTTAATTATGTATTTAAGAAAACACGTCACGAGTCTAATGGTTAAAATACACATCTATATATATATAGGACTTAACTAAATTTATTAATTATAAATTCCTTCGCGACATTAAAAGTTACTTTAACATTAAAGCATCTATTATTTTTGGAAATATTATAATAGATATATCATTAACTTTACCACTGGAATTTTTGGGATGAGTTTAATTTAATAGATTTAAATAAACACAAAATCCAGTGAAATAAAATGAAAGCACTAGACCACTGATCACTTTAACAAATATATTATACCGTGCACAGAAACAGAAATCACTCCAATGTCGCCACCAATTCAGATGGAAATCTAGCAGAATTTCTACTATAGCTAGTGAATCTTAAATCTCTGGCGACCGAATGATAACATGGCTTTCTACGTGGTCTGTATATATCTAACTGAAATGCAAGATGAGTGGGACATGAGAAAATTGACACCTTTTTAGATCTCAGGAGACTTTTGGGGATCTGACCGCCAGACTAAAGAGAGAAGCCGCCCCTGATCTGACGTATCTCCGCTCGCTGCTTTCGCATCGGCTTTCCCGTTCGCTCCCACTGCGATCGGTTTCGTGTTTAACACCGAGATGCGAAATACCGGCAGGAAACTTGCGTCGCTCGTTTCAGGGACCACTACTGCCTTTGATAGCGCCGATAGTCTTTCCTGAGATCCCTCAGTCTGTTTGATCGTGTGCCGCTACTACTTGTATCTGTTTGATTCTGGCACCGCCCCCACTGGGCCAAGTTAATGAAAATACTGCATATGATTGCTCAAGAGATGTCCGTGGGCGTGATTTAATCTCTCCTTCAATCAATGCGATGACCAGAATGAACGGTAGATAAACTGTCCACATATTAATCAGCAAACGTGTTGACCATCTGTGTGGAACGGTTGCATAGCTAATGAGTCCAGGTGAAAAAAAATCCCGTTAGACGAAAAGTTACCACAATATTCGGGGGCACTGATGCTATACGAAGGGGTCGTTACGAAGGGTCGTACCATATCATCCAACACTTCAGGGGTACCGATGTTATGAAAGGGTTCTTACCATCATCTAACAAATTCAGGGACGGATGAGTTGTCTGTCACAAATACCCAGTCGTCAGACTGGTCACCTGCTGATCTCTTTGAATCCGTCTGACCACCTGTGGAAACGTGTCAGTCAACCATTTGACCCCGTTGGAAAGCTGTTGATCATGTTCACACAAGCTTGTATTGTGCGTACGATGAAAGAAGACAACACTGTCTGACGGACATCTGTCTGGCGGAAGCATGCAGATTGTCACGGCACTATTTCGCAGTGCATCTGTTGTACGAAAAGTCAGCCGGGCAACGCCGGGTATAGCAAAACCGGCGAGTCAGGTGACTACCGGAAGCCGAGAAATCAGGTGCAAAGGCGATCAGTTAGAATCTAGCCATTGTCCTGGTAGGACGGACATTTTCCCTTTGGCCAGCAAGCTAGCTGTGAAGTTCATGTTATGGACTATGTGTTTTGAGTGCTTGCCATATTCGGCCTTGGTGGATTGTTATATGGTTATTCTAGTACAGTGTAGTGTTTAGATTGTATAACTTTCAGGCCGTAGATTTATAAGTTGACAATGAGTTGAGTATTTTTTTGTCACAGTATTGTTGCTCAGGTGAGCGATAGTCATTGCAGGGTTGTTTCAGTGTAGGTCGTACTGTCGTGTATAATACTGATAGATCAAGCTGTTAAGGCAAGTTACATTGGCATTTCATTATTGTATTTTGAAATGTTTATTGGCCGTGTGAGGCCTTTTGTATTGTGCATAGTTATTAAAGGGAAGTACCTGTAAAAGGTGTTGATTACTTATGTCAGCCATTGTGTCATACTTCTAGAAGAACGCGCTTATTATTGTTGTTACAAATCCACACTGCAGTGGTGCAACCATAGTAAATTGGTTCTTGACAACTGGGGACATCGTCTATACAGTTGTTCTGACACAGATAAAGGGGATAATTTGATAATCTGTCGGGGCAGACATCTGGGCGGAAATCATTACGCCAGAAACACAGTGTCACAATATTGTGATCGACAGAGGTGCGCCGGAAGTCTTATGTAATGATTTGACATCACTGTTATAAGAGGCCACGCGTGTATATTACATTTAATATTTTCAAATACGCGTGGGATGAGTAATGATAAACTTCCCCACCCAAACAGTGCTAGATAGATTTGAATGGTTCGCCAGAAGCTACAGTGAATTGATTGGAACATTCAGCAGGAAACACAGCTGTGATTTGAAACTCCGGATTTTGAGATATACTGTAGAAATCAGACACAGAACAGCACAGACTGCATCGTAGCTTCAACTAAACACCCCCTACAAGCCAGAGGAAAGAGGATATGACTTACAATTCCACTACTATAAGTACCAGATCGAGTATTGGGCAACTTTGGAATTTAGAAGTAAACCCGCAATTTTAATACAAGACTGGAAACTTGGGAATTTTATCACAACGAGTCAGAGAGGAATTTTAACAAAAGTTTTCCCAGGCAGGATTCATAGAACACCAGCCGTCAGAGGAATTAACTCATATTTCCCAGACCCAGTCATAAGAGGAATTATACCAAAAGTTTTCCCAGGCAGGATTCATAGAACACCAGCCGTCAAAGGAGTTAACTCATATTTCCCAGACCAAGTCATAAGAGGAATTATCCAACAGTTTTCCCAGGCCAAGAATTCGCAGAACACCAGCCGTTAGAGGAATTAACTCATATTTCCAGACTTCAGTGACTCGAACAGCATCTAACTACAGGGATGTGGGTCCATTCTAATCTGTGCTAGGAGAAGTGTGTATTCCCAAAATTTTGGGGTAAGTGTAAACAATTTTTTTACGAATGTAAATTCTACAGGTTTCTTGCTAAGTGGTTATATATATATATATATGAGGCTGGCAACCTCAAAATATGAAAATAGTATATTCATGAACCACTACTACAAGAGCTGGTGATTGTTTCTGACTAGTCGTGCGGGAAACCCGACAGCAGAGATGACCACAGAACTCAGACGGGTGTAAGGATGAGTAATGAGTGATGATTACATCTTATGTGCCTAACGTGTATAGAATCAGTTTGTGAAATTTACGAGTGTAAACCTGTTTAATTGTAATTCAGGCAAATCATTATTCATGCACTCCAGGCGCAACTTCCTAGTTAATACCCAGAAGAATAATTGTGAATTTTCATCGTATTTCCTGAGTTACATTGTGTGCTCGGGAATTTAATTCTCATTAGTGGGTGGAGCGCAATGTTAGTTTGCGGAGAACAAATGTACTGAGGCAATTGTTTCTTTATAATTTGTCACAGTTCGTGGTTACAAGCCACCAGACGACTGTGGTAATAACGCCGCTAGTGTGAGAGAAGAGCGTCACCACCAACCGCCGAAATCGGACAGACTGAGTGAAGAAGTGATCTCATCACCAAGAAGTGACGTAAACCACAGCTGCAGGACTCATCTGGAGCTAAGTTTTATATAACAGGCTGCAGCAAAAATACGGACATTATTAACGCCCATTCTAAACCTCAGTGAGGAAACCTTAATTTCAATTTTCACCCAATTTTACATATTTATTTTCCCATGTTAAAGACTAATTGACTATTAAATTTGTTATGTTATTTTAAACTAAACAATAATAGTTTATTCAGTTTATATGTACGAAAGCAAACGTGTGAGCCATTGTTTCTTGATCAATACATATAAATGACATTCGTTGGATTACTCCAACTGGGGGCTTGACGGGCCAGAATAATTGCGTAACCCCTTCACAAAAGGCGATGGACCAGATAATAAGTTTACAAATTTGCTCAGACCCGCAGCGTTTGTTCTTGACTTTTGGGAATATCTTATGAAGGCTCTCATACGGTAGAAGTGCCATTCATCTTCTATCTACATCTTTGTCAAGAGTAATCTTGCGCGAAGATAGATACCGGTACCTTGGACGACCAACTTTTAGATACGCTTGCGTTGTGGCCATTAGTGGACAACTACTGCAAAGCAAGGGGAGGCAATCCCGTGACACCGGGCTCGCTCCCAGTACAGGGATTATAATTGTTGGAATTTTTTTCAGAAACAGTAGTTCCTAATGATGTCATTACCCCCCCCCCCCCCCCGAATCGCCTGGGTAGTGAGATCGGATGCCTAGCCTTCTCGGATAAGGGAGAAGAAATAGAAGGTCCTGTTTGCAAGTTCTGCACGTAAATAATCCATCGACAGTTGGAAATCGTAAAGAGTAGGGACTACGAAGTTTGTGCACTGTGCTGAGATCCTCCGTGTGCGATCTAAGGAAGGGGATCGGAGCACTGAAGGAGTTGTCTGAGTGCAATAAAGGTGGGCCTTAAAACCAAACCTCTCCAGGATGGTTTCAGCTTGCATAGAATCGCATTTAGGCTGGTTTCAGCTTGGATAGAATCGCATTTAGGCTGGTTTCAGCTTGGATAGAATCGCATTTGTTTGTGTTGTCCTTGCCTAAGTTCGGCTTTGCTCTTTTAACATTAATAAACAGTATTTGTACTGTCACTGTCTGTAATTCCGCCAATTAACTGCTGGTTTCTGTCTGTTATTAAGTGTTTAGTAGCCCCTTCAGTCACACCTGACTATGGGAATGCATCCCTGAGATTTTAGCCCGCAACTGTCTTTTTCCTGGTACTCCGTTCGGCTTGTTCTTGTCACTTCTGCTTGTTGCTAGAGCTTCTTTTCGCGCAATTTGAGGTGGCGCTGTAGGGAGAATTGACATTTGGTACGATCGGTAGCATATTTTTGAACCTCAGCTGCTGTCACCCGACCGCTCTTTTGCCATCTGCCAGTTGTGCATAGAAAATATCTTTGGGGATACGACTATCTTCCTTACGGCGGACATGGCCACGCCAGCGTAGTCTGCGCTGTCTCTAAGCAGTGTATACATGCTTTGAAGGCTTGCACATGACAGCAACATTAGTGTACAGTATTTGTTCTGTCACTGTCTGCAGTTCCGTCAATTAACTTTGATGGCTTTTGTTTGCTATTAAATGTGTCGAGGAAGTTGAGGGGGATGTGTATATTGCACCGATGTGCGAGAGCGAATGAAGCAGAAGAATTAGAGGCTTATCTGTATGTTTTTCTACATTTTCCGGTCAATTTTCAACGTTTTCCTAATATTCATTGGACCACTGCAGTTAAAAAAAAAAAAAAACAAACAAACTTAGCCCTGTTTCTCTTCTTATAGAGCACGGAGCCACAGTTGCAGCTGGTTTACTCTGCAAACTCGAGTGCAGGAGTGTTAAACCGCAAGTCTTTGGCATCAGATCAAGCTCTTTGGCATCAAATGTAAGACTAGCAGGAATGGAAGTATGAGAGGATGTATCAAGCGTGTATACAACTTTTCAAAAAAAATTTGATGATGAGAAATATCCTGTTCAACCTCTGATGGGTTATAATTAGGATATATATTTTGTTTTCAGTTCCAAATAATATGAACAACAGTAACAATAAGAAAGCAAGTATGCATAAAAAAAAAAAACCAACAACATATCACGAAAAGTCTCTTCTTCTGTCTAACTCCCCTTTCTATCTTTGTCTTTGTGTGTGCAGTGTTTGGGCGTTTGTGTTTGTGGTGAGAGCGTGTATCTATATATTTGTAACACATAAGGAAGGGAAACCCTGCGGCCTGTAAACAGTAAATACATTTTTGTCGCACGGAAGGTCCTGGGTTCGAGTCCTGGGTAAGCCACTCACGTCAGTTGTTTTTCTGTTGTCTAGTGTTCTACTTCTTTATTTCTTACGAGTGCCGGAAAACATACCTTTATGTCTGTCTAATATTTATCTATATATTTGTGTATGTTATGTTATATCTTTTCACTCCGTTTGATGTTGCGATAGACAAAATGGGCAATTTAACAAATGGGGCGAGAGAACCCGAGTTTCTGCGTTATGAACACTAACAATATGGCGGCACCCATCGAGTGCAATGTGTGATTTATGTAAAAGTGAAAACTGAAGGTTTGGCCGCAGTGTTATAGTTGTATTTAAATCTTTAAAAACAAATTGCGGTAAAGGGGAAGAATAGTGGAACAAGGTCAGCCATTTTGCCCGAACGTATCAGCCACGTGAACGTATCATTTTGACACAGTGTAGCCTAAAACATCCACTATTAAACTAGGCCTAAACAAATTTCAACTAAAATGAACAAAAAATATCCATTTCAACATCTTACAGGTTACAATTATGATATCTAATGCCTCAAATTTCTAATTCCATAATTGGTAATTTCCTATTACTCGTACCTTTTTGCTCCGCAGTGAATAGGCCTATGTGTAGTTAGTTATGTGTTCTTTCGTAGCAGTTAGGGTCAGGTTTAGGGTTAGGACCTAACCCTAACTGCTACGAAACATATTCACTGCGGAGCTAAAAGGTACGAGTAATAGGAAATTACCCCATAATAAATCATGCTCACGAAATGTATGTTATGTGCAAACACACCGCACCACACAAAATACACCATACAGTCACAATATGGCGGCGTCCAGTTCACTATGCTTCCCTTCGGCCCAAATGACTTAGGCCCTATCTCAGGCTATTTGAGTCTGGTACTGTGGAGAACTCAAAACTGCAGGTTTGATTTGGCAGGAAAAGTGTAGCCTGACGGAACTGTTTCCACTGACGGGAGAAGGGGCGAAGGCTAGTCACTGGCGCCTTAAAACCAGCAGCTTCGGACAGATAGGGCTCGTGATCCTTGGTTAGTAGCCTATCTAAGAGAAGGTAAAACTATGAATTCAAACCACTGCTGCCTAGCGGGAATATCCGTTTACATGAAAGGCTTTGGGAGTAAACCCTGAGGACCAAAGCTGTGGTATATAACGCCTGTGTCACCAGCACACTTCTATATGGCAGTGAGACATGGACAACCTATGCTAAGCTAGAAAGAAGGCTCAGTACCTTCCATCTACAGAGTCTATGCCACATCCTCGGTATTTCGTGGAAGGACAAAGTGACAAATGTCGAGATGTTGTCATGTGATGGCCTTCAAACAGTTGGGCAACTGCAACTGAGGTGGACTTTCGTGTGTGGTTACTGGTTGTGTTGCTTGAATTCTGATCGTGCTAATATTCGTACGCGAATGGGGTGAACCTCACCTTTGGTTTGTCATAATGCCTGAACTTGGCATCAAGATGTAACCAACTGTTCATCTTATTAACTCAGCAACTTGATATAAAATACATAATTCATAATGGTTGAATGGTGTAACGTGATTCAACGAATAATGCCTCCGGTTCGAGTCCTTCACAATTTAATATGGATTACACACATACATAAACAGTTCAATTCACACATGAGGTACATGCATCAATCAATCAATAGCGTAGACTGCTGTTTTACATGTCAATGTCCGTTTAAGGATACAATGCAGTAATTGTCGTCAGAACATCACAGCTATATGCACGCGCAGATAGAATGGCTACCTGCCGACAGTGAGACTGTGAGTCTAATTACTTCGTATAAAGTAGACGATTATCTTTCTCCTTCCAAGGATTTAGTTAATCACTAACCTCCATAAGTTTCCTCTCATGTAGAGTTCTAGGACTGACCCTGGTCCATCATAAATGCACATATAAATGGCTATATCATGCCATTGAATTGGAAGGTTAACAAAACGCAGCTATTCAGCTTGGCGGTCAAGTAACAAAGGGTAGCGTCTCCTAGTTACCGACTGTGACCCAAACAACGCTAGACACGTCATAATCGATCGTGTATGGAGCGTTCAATAATTGAAACATCTATCGCAATATATTAAATGTCTTAACCTTTACATTTGCACGTCCGCTAACCTTTAGCAGACGGCGTTAATATCATATACCGTAACAATTCCCTGTACACCGGGGAAAAAAAAATCGATAGATTTTTTTTCAAGATCTATCCGACTTAACAATTTTTCAAAAAAAAAAAAAAAAATTTAATACAATCGTGACATATGGCCGACGATGTTCTGAGTAGAACCGTGTCGCGGTCATGTCAACTAACTATTTGTCATAGTCATCTAACATTAATCACATTATATATCAATATTATACATATTATTATATCAACTAAATAAAATGTCCAATGTTAATAGTGAATGATAGAATTAAATTAAAGTAAGGTCTGTCGTATTAGTATGTCATATAGGAATTAATTTGACTAATTAAAATTAAATTAATTAATTAAACTAAGAGTTAAATTATTAAGATTCTAATGTAACGCGATGTTATGAGAGAAGAAAAGACAAAATAAGTGAGAAGAAATAGAAAGAAATTCGAATATAAGTTTTAACTTAATTGTGTGTGTTAAGTGTTAGTGAATAATAACTATCTAATTTAACTAACTAAATAACGTATAGGTACATTAAAAAAAAAAATATTAATCTAATACTTGTGTGAGATTTATTTTCTCTTTTCATAATTTCTTCTTTTTTTATATTTCGTTCTCTTTTTTTGTTCTTTCATTTCATTTTTTTTCTCACATTTCATTTTATTGATAATAATTCAATTAAGAAGTTAAGTTAACTAATTAATTAGTATAGGATATGATGATCCATCCGTAGTCTTGATCCTGATGAATTCTTTTAGGCAAAAATGTTCAAACGTTTACGTTGGAAAGAAATGTCATTTATCCCAGCATCCAAGAATTAAGTGCACATAGGATAATAAGTTCGACTTGTCGTCAGATATTGTTCCATGATTGTTCAACGAATATTCATATATTGTGTATGGACGTTAGACGAAGTTTCAATGTCAATATGTATACCTTGATTGTCTTTAGTTCAATTCTGTGATGCATATAGCGTTTATAAGTATTAAATTGAAGGCAAGGTTAGTTCCCTTATAGTTGATACTTCGTTATATCCAATGTAGTGATGATTGACGTGTTTTAGGAATGTCAATGTTGATCATTCGTCGTCAATAGGATTACGTGACAACGCATCCGCCACAATATTTTCAGTGCCAGGAATATGTTCAATGGAGAATTCAAATGGCTGTAGGATGATTGCATATCTGGCGAGTTTTTGGCTCTTGTGGTTAGATCGACGCAAAGATGCTACAGCACGTTGGTCAGTTTGTATGGTGAATGGAGCACCAAGCAAAAACTTTTCAAGTTTAGTTATTGCCCATATAACTGATAAAAGTTCCTTGTCCACTGTGGAATACTTTGTTTCTGCCGGCTTTAGCTTTCTTGAAATATATAAGGTAGGATGTAGAACGCCATCATGGTTCTGGAGCAGGCATGCACCAATGCCGTAGTTACTAGCATCTGTTCGTAAGAAAAATCTTTTGGAAGCATCGGGAAGTCTTAAAATTGGTTCATGCGAGAACAAATTTATAATTTTGTTGAAAGTTTCATTGCATATACCAGTCCATGTCACCTTCACCGGCATGTCTTTTTTTAACAATGAAGACAATACAGCCGTGATGGATGACAAGTTTGGTATGAATCTACTGTAATATTGAACAAGTCCTAACAAACTCCTGACCTGTTTCTTCGTCTGAGGAACTGCTATGTTTAGAATTTTGGAGACTGTACTAGGTAACGTTCGGATATATCCCGATCCAATGATATGTCCCAAAAAGGTTATCTCATTACACGCGATCTGCACCTTTGTAGGTTTAGCAGTTAGATGATAATTCCTTAGAGTGTCGAAAACATATCTAAGTCCCGAAACATGTTCCTCAAACGACGAACTAAACAAGCATATGTCGTCAATATATGTAATAACGTCTGGTCTACCTGATAAAATTTGTCGCATCAGGCGAATGAAGGTAGCTGGCGCATTAACAAGCCCAAAAGGCATCACATTCCACTGGTATAGACCTTGTGGAGTGGAAAATGCGGTGTAGTACTTAGCCTTTTCGGTCAGTGGTATCTGCCAATAACCTTTAGTTAAGTCTATCTTACTAAATATAGTTGCGTTGGATAGACGTGGCAGTAAGTCGTCGATAAGTGGATGTGGTTCGCTGTCAACTATAGTCTTAGCATTTAATTTCCTATAATCAACACATAGTCTGATGTTATTGTCCTTCTTCCGGACAATCACTAATGGAGAAGAGAATGGCGAATTACTAGTCTCAATGATTCCCAGAGACAACATCTGTTCAAGTTCCTTAGTAGTTTTAGCAAGGAAATGTAAAGGAACCGAATAGGGATGTACACGAATAGGTGTATCATCATTGAGAGTAATGTCATGACTGATAGCCGATGTGCGACCCGGGACGTCGGTCAACACATCTGGATAAGATTGTAATAGATTAGCAATCTGTAGACGCTGTTGCGGTGTAACCGTTGAAGAGATGGTTACATCCCGCCAAGATTCAGTAGGTTGAACTACTGGTACCGGTAACGGTAACTGTACCTCAGGAAAAGAAGATTCTTCTTCCTGGATGACGGATAAGTTGGAATAATAACAAGTAGATACTGTGTTGTCATCTAGTTCATGAAAAATTGACTGTAAGTGTTCAGGACGTGTATGAAATTGCTTGAGCATGTTAATATGAAATATCTTTTTGTGTCCCTTGATATCTAAGACGTAATCAACGTCGGAAATTTTATCAATGACTTTGTAAGGACCATTCCAAGATATCAATAATTTATTGTTATTGTGAGGAAGTAACACATAAGCCTCATCGCCTGGGAATAATTGGCGTAATCGTCGAGACCTATTTTGTAGAGATCGAGCCTTAGCTTTTGCAGCCTCAGAAGAAGCTGTTGCCAACTGGCAAGACTCAATAATGTTCTTCCGAAGATTAATCACATACTCGTAAGATGACTGAGTGTCCTGAGTCATCTCCTCGTCAATTAATAAGTCTTTTATTAGTCCCATAGGACCTCTTGGGGGAGCACCAAAAACTAATTCAAAGGGAGAGAAGCCAGTTTGTTCATGCGGTACCTCCCGATAAGCAAATAGAACAGCTGGGAGTGCTCTGTCCCAGTCATGAGGGTGCTTAACAGTAACCTTATGTAGTAGTTGTTTAAGTGTACGGTTAAGTCTTTCAACCGCACCATTACTCATAGGATGATAAATACTACTTAAATTCCTATCAATGTTCCAAGTTTTCATGACTTCCTTCATGGTGTCAGATATGAACTGTGACCCATGGTCTGATAAAAGTTTTCTAGGAAACCCTATTCTAGAAAAGATGAGATGTAGTGCATCAGCTACATCTGTGGTAGTGGTGGTCTTTAATGGGATAGCTTCTGGCCATCGTGTGCACAAATCAATGCACGTAAGGACGAATCTATGTCCTCTGGCCGATGGTAGCAATGGACCAATAATATCTATGGCCATCTTGTCAAACGGTCTTACTGAGATATCGCAAGCCTGAATAGGCGCCGTGTGAAAAGCTCCACGTGCTTTCACTTCTTGGCATGTAGTACAGGAACGTACATACTGCGAAATATCTCTTGACACTCCTGGCCAAAAAGAATGAAGACAGTACTCGAGATCGTGTTCGAGTATATCCCATATGTCCAGCACAATGTGAGTCATGTGCATGTTGAAGAATGTACCGTCTAAAAGTATACGGGACCATAACTTGTTGTTTCATTTGTGATTTGTCATGAAAACATCTAATCAATATGTCATTTTTAATAACAAACCAATGTTTGTTATTATTACCTGAGGATAGATTGTCAACTTTATCAACCAGCTTAAAAATTTTTTTTAAAGATTTATCCTCTTTTTGTTTGGTTGCAAATGTTTCCCTGTCAATAGGTGAATTGACTACAAACTCCTCTTGGTTGTCTGCATCCATCTTATTATCACTAAATTTCTCCATGAGTTGAGTCTGCGCTCTAGTCGTCACGGCGTTTCCAGTGCATAGGTTATGTTTCTCCCATTCTATGATCTCATCTGGAGTACAATCTTTACTACCGTGTATACGACCAACCATCAGATCAGCTATAGGCTTTTTTAGCATACATACTTTTACATTCCCTGTGAAAAAGGGTGTTCTAATATGAACAATAGCTGTGGGGTAAAACTCAATAGTTCCACCAAATGTCATGCAGCGTACATATTCTCCTGTCGCACAGCTAGGATGTACCAGCGACTGACGTATACCAATCGTCGTGGATCCTGAATCCCTCAGCACTGAGACGACGGATCCATTAACTAATCCCCTGTTAAAAATTAGTAAGCCTGTTCCATCGTTGACTGCAAGACCTACCTCTGGTGTAATATGTCCGCAGTTAAGCACTGTTTCTTTCGCCTTCTGAAAAATAAGATTGCATTGTTGGCAACTATTTGCCACATTATAATTAATAGCAAAACATGCAGCAGAAGACTGTGTTGTATTATTGTCAAGTGGGACCTGAGCTATAGGGGTAGTATTATTTGTAACTGCCGCCCCTGTATTATGGTTGTAATGAGATGATCCCCGAGAATGAGATCGATTCCGAGTATAATTGTTAGAATTATCTCGTCGTCCTCTATAGTAACTATTATCTCGATGTCTCGAGCCATGATTATTACCATTCCAGTTATTGTTATTATTGGGAGTATGTGATCGATTATAATTAGTGTTATGTTGACCATTGTGGTAGTTTGTTTGAGGTGAATAATTTCTATCTCGTGATCTACCTCTGTTGAACTCATTTTTATTGTTGAAATCATTATTATGTCCCTTCTGAAAGTTAACATTGTGATTTCTTTGGAACCTACTTCTGTCTACACTGTGATGTCTTTGTTTGTTATTATGATTGTAGGCCATATTAGACGCCACAGGTAGAGGTTCTCTTAATGAGGAGTTAGAAATGGTTGCATTCGGATGTGCCGAACAGTAGTTTAAAGAAATTTTTTCTAACTCGTCGATAGTACCTGGTTTACGCTCCTGCAAATATGCAAAAAATGGCTGGCTAACCGAAGATAATACCTTATCCCGTAGTAGTAAATCAACTAATTTGTCGTATGATTTGTTGACTTCTGCCAGTTCAACCCATCTATTAAATGTATTGCGTATGTTCGCAATGAATCCTGCAAAATCTTTTGGAGATTCAGGTAAAATTCCCTTAAATTTCAACCTACAGTGTTCCTCGTCCAGGTGAAACCTTCGTAAAAGCAAGGACTTAATAGCACCGTAGTTATTTGCTATTGATGGGTCAGCATTTTGAGAAGCCGTCAATGGTTCTCCAACCAAGAATTCATTTAACTTGAGTACCCATGACTCTTCAGGCAAATGATTTGTTTTGCAAGTCTGTTCAAAACGTGACAGGAACGATGAAAGGTCGTCCACGTTTAAGTTGAGAGTGGGTAATTTAAAGTTGTAGAAATGTTTAGTTTGGCTGGATGACGATCCATTTTGTGCGTTATTATTCTGGTTTGCATCAGCACTTTGTGCTTGTAATCTTGCTGTCTCCAATTTAATACGCGCCAATTCCATTTCTTGTTGTAAAATAATTTCCTCTCGTTTCAATTTATTCTCTTCTTCCTGTTTGGTAATTGCTCTTTGCTCTTCTCTTTCACGTTGAGCAATCTCTCTTAATCTATTTTCCTTGGCAATTTGCTTCATCTCACGTTCCTCCTCCTCTTTCTTTAATGCAGCCTTTTGTTCCTCTATTTCTGCTTTATGTTTTTCCAGTTCTGCCTCAGCAAACTGACGAAGTTCTTGGGATTTATAACCATATTCCTTACCAATTTTAACGAAATGGTCTATAGTAAGCATTTTGACTTTTATATGGTAAGTAATTATTGGTAATTACTGATTAAAATAGTCAATAGTAGCTTCAGAGTAATTATTATACTTACTCAACTTAGGAATATTCAATATAAATAATCACAATAGTACTGAACTCGTATGTCTAAGTTCAACTAATAGACAATATTTTGTAACAATATTGTATCTAAGTACTAACTATATCATAAATAGTTATGATATCTGTTAACTATAATGTAATTACATCACACATTTAATCTTAATATCCAATAATGTTGGGTATGATTCCTAGTAATTATATTGTTCAATGTACTAAGTCACTCTCTTAGTACTAGAAAAGTATATTAAATAATATACAATGGGTCTATTACCTCAAAGGTAGACTATAAGATTATTTTATTTGGTCAATATATATATTATATTATTATGCCCTAGGCATCTCTTATAAATTGCAGTGCTAATTTCTTGGACTATCACTGCATAATTATGCAATGTCCCATATTAACCTTAAATGTCAGAAAAAATTAATTAAATTAAATTACAAGTGTATTATTGAATATAATGTTATAGTATTAATGTAGTATATAATATATATCATGAGTACAAACAAAACAATGATGCAACTAAAGGGTACAAACAATGTCAAGACGCAAACAAGACATTTTCACAATTAAAAATGAATTTATGAACTAAATAAAACAAGCGGAAGTGTCACACGGAAAACGAAGGGTCAAAGATTGACCCGAGGTCAACTGAATATGCAAAGTACACAAAAAAAAAAATGACTGCAAAAAATGATGACATCACAGGACTCATAACGGACGAACATTTAACAATCATAAAATAAATTGATAGTAAGAGTAGACTGGACGAAATAGTTAACGAACATGATACAAAACTGAATAAAAATGTGAACTTAGTACAAATAAAATACACCAGTTATCTACGGAACGGCACAGCTAACACAAATCGTCAGACGACAGCAGATTTGGACAGGTAGTCCAATGGCAAACCTCAATGGGGCTTCCAAAAGTGCAATCGTTTAACTGCCCTAAGAAACGACCGAAATCAATTCAGGCATCGTGAGAGCCACAGAATCTAATTTCGGTTCATCCTCCGTACCGCCCACTAATTAACAACACATTAAGACAACAAAAAGTAAATTAAACATAGGTAAAAACATGCCGATGTAGGCAGAGGGCATGGACTCAGTTAGCACTGTCACGTTAACGACAATAGTTATTGAGCTAAACTTATCTTTATTTGCTGCTTCACTTGATGCTCGTTGTCGTCGATGGCTAGGCCTGTGCCTTTGACTGTCTGCTCCTGTAGTCCATATCGTGTGTTTGCTTCAATGGCTCATGTTTCCCCTGGTTAGACTTAGAAACGGCTTTGGTTTCTCCGACAGTTCACCTACACGACTTTCGGTGACGTCACGTTGTTAGGCATTATAATGAGTACTGCGTCATCTTCGACTGGATCATGTGATCGAAAATTGATCGTAAATATTTGTGGTTAACATGTGCGTAAGGAACAGAAGTTTGTTTCTTTTTTCTGTCGTTCCCCGCATTCGGCCGCCACTTTTGTTGAAGGACTTTCTTGTGTGGTTACTGGTTGTGTTGCTTGAATTCTGATCGTGCTAATATTCGTACGCGAATGGGGTGAACCTCACCTTTGGTTTGTCGTAATGCCTGAACTTGGCATCAAGATGTAACCAACTGTTCATCTTATTAACTCAGCAACTTGATATAAAATACATAATTCATAATGGTTGAATGGTGTAACGTGATTCAACGAATAATGCCTCCGGTTCGAGTCCTTCACAATTTAATATGGATTACACACATACATAAACAGTTCAATTCACACATGAGGTACATGCATCAATCAATCAATAGCGTAGACTGCTGTTTTACATGTCAATGTCCGTTTAAGGATACAATGCAGTAATTGTCGTCAGAACATCACAGCTATATGCACGCGCAGATAGAATGGCTACCTGCCGACAGTGAGACTGTGAGTCTAATTACTTCGTATAAAGTAGACGATTATCTTTCTCCTTCCAAGGATTTAGTTAATCACTAACCTCCATAAGTTTCCTCTCATGTAGAGTTCTAGGACTGACCCTGGTCCATCATAAATGCACATATAAATGGCTATATCATGCCATTGAATTGGAAGGTTAACAAAACGCAGCTATTCAGCTTGGCGGTCAAGTAACAAAGGGTAGCGTCTCCTAGTTACCGACTGTGACCCAAACAACGCTAGACACGTCATAATCGATCGTGTATGGAGCGTTCAATAATTGAAACATCTATCGCAATATATTAAATGTCTTAACCTTTACATTTGCACGTCCGCTAACCTTTAGCAGACGGCGTTAATATCATATACCGTAACAGCGATGCTATCTATGGCGTCACCTCAGATTGGGCGAAAAGAAGCTCTTGTGGCAAGCAGAAGAGAGGAGAAAACGTCAAAAGGAACACCAGGAAAATAAGCAGCTGAGAGCTGTCACCTCAGGGGCGCATTTCCATTGTCAGTTATGACTAAAGGGGCAGTTATTATTATTAGTTGTTTTTTTTTTTTTTTTTCCTACGCCCGCTAATACTCGAGGCGAAATCTCAGGTTATTATTAATGTCTAACCTGACATTGATTTTTACGTGAGTATCCCTTTTTTTTTCTTGTACAGAGACAGGTGTCCCTCGCCATTCAGGCAGATACTTGCCGATTTCGGAGGTACCCATTAGAGCTGGGTCGGCTCAGGAGCCGCCAATCCCTGGTCGACGACACTCCTTCAAATGTTCTCGCCAGGTCTCGAGTTAATCCAGTCCAAATCCCGGTCGACGAAAAATCCTCAAATGCTGTCGCCCGGGTTTGATCCTGAATCACCCGGTCGCCAGAGCGGTGTTGTAACCACTACGCTAGCGCAGCTCCATTATTAGTTGTGTGTAGTCTTGTATTTATGGGCTAAACATTTTAAAGCATTTTATAGAAAGCCTAGACAAATAAAATTCAGCAATACCTCACTAATACCCATGCATCAAGACAAGTTAGTGGATTTGCTAGGTGGCAATGGCAGTAGACAATGTCCGCCTTGTTGGTTTGAAGTGAAAAATAGGGGGACGTGTTCTTCAGTGTCATCATACTAAGTCGCCAATGTCGTTAGGGATAGGATTAAGTTTAGGGTTAGGTTTAGGATTCCAAATATTACTGCGTTTGTGAATTCTTTTTTGAAACCGTATTGAACACATGGCCCACCATCTTCATTTCAACTCCATGTTGCCCCATATTCCCAGACTTGCTATCCATATTTACGTTACATCTAGTCTCTGTTTTGGTCTTTGTAAAACAACTAGCAGTAACCCAGCACTAACCCTTATTCAAGCTTTTTCAAAATTAATAAATCCCGACAAACACCGGCCATTTAAAAAACATACAAATTCCAACTTGAAGCACAACTCTATGTTTTTGGATAATATGGCGGCCTCCTGTCTACCATCCCAGACTTTAGCCATGAATGTTTATTAAATTAATTTTGCATGTTGTTCAATAAAAGTTGGAATGAGATATTGACTGCCAAGCCCAAAATCAAAGATAGGATTGTTAATAAAATATTACAAATTTCTGTTGAAATGAAGAACAATAAAACATGGGCCCCATTTTGCCCAAATGTTTATCAATCCTGCAATCATTTCAGTTGCCTTCATCAATATGGCCTGAATAAAAAAGAATTCAGAGACGCAGTAATGAGGGGTAAAGTTTAGGAATCCTAATTCTAATGATGAAGGTGACTTAATTGGTCGCTGGATCTATAGACATTTGAGCAAAATTGAACAGACATCCCACTTTTCTTCATTATGACTACTATTTCTGCATCTATCTTCAGTAGTGAAAGAAATCTCCCCATATGTCTTCGGTAGCACATTGTTCATAATGTTTGTTTTGTCCATGTAAGTGCCATCTCAGTGAGCATGAAGTACACAGTACTCTAACAAATAAAATTATTTTGCATTTCAGCACAATTTGTAATGCATTGTATAGTAGACACAGTCCGCCATGTTCCCAGAGTTGCTTGCGATATGACCATCTTGTCACTTTGATTCATTGAAAATAGTGGTTACAGCTAATGTGACCGTACGTTAGTCATTTTTGGAAATTATACTAAGAAACAAAATAACTTATTGGTAAATCACCATTTAAACTGAAACAGAGGATAGTTTGTGTAATAAAAATTTAGTATAAAATAAACTGCTATTTTTATGAAAACAGACTATATTCGTAACTTAGATAAAAGACAGTCAAGAGAAGGGGTGATGATGGAAAATAGCGTTTGGCAGATTCTTGACCAATGAATAGGCTCAGTGAGCTGGCCGACGCCATTCCCCGGCGGAAATCTCCGGGAAGCTTTAGTTAGTCCGAGCCTAGCCTTAGAGGCAAGCAGAAGTGTTTTTGTGAAAGTCTTGAACAAGTGGTTCAAGCAAGTAGTAATAAGCAGATTACGCTATTATTCAAATACTGGATTTCAGTCAATCAGTCAGAGTGGTTAGCCTGAATAGAACAGATGTGCTGTAAATTATACTAAAATAGATTGCAGAGATGAAACTGTGTATTTCCATGTATTCCAACCAGACTGTAAGTACACATGCTATGCTATTTTCCTTGCCCCAGCTCGCTTTGAGTTATGTCTAAGAGCCACAGCAACCATTTCTCCAAGTAAGAAGAACGTTGATGGAAAGCAAAGTAAATGATGCAAATAAGAAGAAAAACGAGAGAATAGAATTATGCCTTTGAGGCATCACCTTTTGATAACTCAACGTATTATAACGCCATGCAAGATATAGGCCTACTATGAAAAATGATTACGTTGTTGTAAATGCTGTAAATACTCGCCCTGCATTATTTTGTTGATTTGAGTTAAAAGTGAAAATAAAATCAGTTCTTGGAAAAAGCCTACATGCATTTATGAAGAAATTTTTGAATGAGCTTTGGACTGTAAAGAGGTATAGTTCAACCAGATATTTTGCATAAGAACACATGTAGAAGAGTATGCTGGTTTGCTACAAAATCTCGACCTTTATTTGCTCTGCCCATAACATCTAAAGAGGACCACTAAGAACCTGGTTTTTCCAAATATAAGAGAGGAATAAACACCTGGCGAATAGGCCAGTTATACAACTCACTCTCTAGTCATCAAACAAAACAGGACAACCCCACACTGTCACACTAACCTCAATCATGTGTCGAGCTTTCTTACAAATAGTAATGTCTGACAAACATTGAGGCCATATGTTAAAGAAAAAAAAAAGAAATAACAACAGGTGATACAGCTAATATATTCACTGTCTTAGTAGCCACCTGGCCAACTTAACGTCAGCCATACTGTAATTGATGACTGTCAGCTTTGGATTGATTTGATCACATTTATGAGGTCTTCTCAACCTTTTGGAAATAAAGTTTGCTCATTTGTTCATCCTCTTCCCATATGCATTTTAGGTGGTGGAATGTCTGAATTTTGGTTATTTCCTTGACAATAAATCTACCGATCTTTACTGTTTCTCTTCAGATAGATTAGTTATTGTAGGGTTAGAATTTTATGACATAGCATTAATTGTTTTGTTCATAAAGTTTACACTTAATTGCTTGTAATTTTTTTTGCCCCCACTAGTCAGTTAAAACTGCACGTGATTTGTCTGTAAAGAATATAAGATGTCTGAGTCTGAGCAAGTAAAATTTCTGTAGTTTTCATATCTGTTTTATTGGGGGAGAAAAGAGTAGGGGAGGGTTAGATGAATGATTAAATAATACGTTAGTTTATTTGTTCTTGTGACTCAGCAGAATTGTTCCTTCCATTTCTGTTGAATTTAGTAAAATATTGTGTACGTTTTAACAAATGCCAATTGTAAACATGACGTTCTCAACTGCTGGGCTTGTATACGTTAATTATTTATCTGACAGCTTATTGCTTCCTTCTGCATGATTTGTTTCATTATTTGCAGTTGTGTTGAGTGATTTAAGCATTTTGCCTTGGCCAGAGCCGAGCTACTTAGTTTCAGTAATTTATATCAGGCATCACATATTTTTTTGCTAAAACTGTATTGATTAACTGCCAGTATTTTCTGTTTTGAGTTGCACAGTTTGTTTTAACCTGTTATTGTTTCTCATCCACAGATCAGATTCATCTGTGGAAATACTAAATGCAGACAATAACTGGATTCAAGAAATGGTAGGATAATATTTGTTACATGTATTTTGTTTTGATTGAGTTTTTAAAAAGTGCCTTGTGTAAGTTCCTGGGAATCTCAAGAGAGAAGGAATGACTAGGACTACTGCACCAACAGCCTTGTCAATCACTGCGGCAAAAATGAGGTAATGCAACCTCATCGTACAAGACAAACTGCTGCAAGAGCATGTAACTGCTTGGTGCTGGCTTCCTACAATGGGACGAGCTGTAGTAGTGGATCCATGCTCCATAAGGAACGTAAAGAAAAATGATCATAAAGGAAAAAAGAGTCACTATTGTGTGACCCAATTATTGTTTGTTACCCCAATTATTGTTTGTGACCCAACTATTGTTTGTGACCCAACTATTGTTTGTAACAAGTCATGTGATAATGTGTGCACTGCTGTAAAACTGATATTAATTATTTTTAATAGACAAAATAATATGAGTGACAGCATAAGCGTATATAGAATGTGCTGAGTAAGTCCAGGAATTACCAACACAAAAGAAAAAAAGTGCACTTTACTCTCATCTGTCATAGACTGTATTAAAGTGTGGTTGGTTGTGTTATCCAGTAAGCACTGGATTTTGTCGTACTGAAAATTGTAGAAGATTGTATATGGAACGCAAAAGAAGTGGAGGAGTAAATAGTTACCATAGTTAGTTGACAATGCTTCAGAAATATTGACAGAAAGGCACTCAAATAGATGCAGAAATAAAGCATATAAATTTTGACTACATACAAGACATACCCAGCTGATGGATAGGCAATAAGAGATTTTTAAAAATGTTGGAGGGATATATACACACAAAAAAAAAGGGTAGACAGGAAATCAATGACTCCAGACACCACCAGTGTAGAGAGTATGAACACTTTGGTGCAGGCTTCCAGCGTTGGTAGCTCTATGTCCCATAGTGAACAATGAAGGAAAGGATGATGAGGATTCTTACACTTAAACCAAACATGTCAGCATGTGTGTTAACTGACTTTTATGTCCTTGACCCTGTTTTTATAGCTTCTAAAGAGTATTGTACTAAATGTGAATTAAGAAACGGTGTGAGATGTATTACATTTCCAGATGAAAATCTGTTTTTTGGTGCTGTCATTTCTTGATGCTGTTCACATTTCACATAATTTTTTAACAACTGTTATGTCTCTTATAATTACATGTCTTTAACTCTTAGTATACGAGCGGCCTTTTAGAAAGGCTGATGATCGATCCCTGTCAATAGCGAAAATGTATAGGTGAATGCATGTTTAAAACCACTGAACAATTTAGTTACGTGCATGATATAGGGGTTTCATTTCTTCACATTTTGATATATAACACTTTATGTTATCTTTATAAATAAATTATTTAGTGCAGATCGATCATCGGCCTTTCTAAAAGGCCGCTCGTATACTAAGAGTTAATATGTATCTTATAATTACATATGGTTGGGCATGGGGCTGGTTACCCCATCCCGTAAAAAAGTTTTTACCAACATGGACAAGTCAAATGTGGACATGACAATGATATAAATGTTTTTGTTCTTTTTCTGTCAGGTTTTTCTAGGATATAACAATGGATCAAAAATAGAAGCCTTACTTTGGTGCAAAGGTCGTCTGTTTGCAGGCGGTGTGAGCGGAAATGTTGTGGAGCTTGACTTGAGTACCCAACTAGCTAAGGTATTTTATTACTTTGATGAGTCACAGTAAACAACAACCAAAAAGCTACAGGCATTGATAAATGGATGCTTGCATAAAATAGGATTGAAGTGGTGTGACAAGATGACAAATGTGGAACTGATGACAAGAACCAGACAAGGAGCCTGTGGGACAAGAGATGAGAAGATGCTGGCAATGGGTAGGGTGCACACTGAGGAAACCTATTGATAGCATTACAAGGCAATCCTTGTTCTGGAATCCCCAGGAAAAGAGAGGCAGAGCTAGACTAAAAAAACACATGAAGAACTAGATACAGAAGTGAAAATGATGAGAAAAATGTGGAAAGAACAAGCAGATGGCACGTGACAGGAGGACTTGGTATGTGTTTGTTAAAGACCTATTCTCCCTGGGGAGCTAAAGGGTATTGATTGATTGAGTCACAGTGTTAACTCCTTCTATTAAATAAGAGTGCAAATATTTGCTAAGACTAGCATATTATCAGCATTTGAAAACATGCTTAACACTTAGGTAACAGGAGAGAAAGAAAATAGTAAAACATTGTAGCCTACTAGGGCAGCTCTACATAAAACCTCTTCCTGTCCATCAGAAAGAAGGTGCAGGTGTCAGCATCTTTGCTAGATAATCTAGTGCACTGGTTCCCAACCTTTTTACATTTAAGGACCACTTTTCCACCTACATATAAGTTGCTGACCATCAGCTTATATGTAATATCGCAATGCCATAAACACTTAATTGTTTTTATTCAACAGATGAATAGGCCTATATTCAATAATACAAGTTGTTAATTATTTACCAGATGACAAGGAAATTGTAAGGCAATAGTAATGAAAAATAAATTATACATACAATTTATTGGTTACATACATATTGGTTAAATACCAAATATTCATACAATTCAATGGTTAAAATTATAAAATATTCACTGGGATCCTTTTGCTTGCATTTTGCTGACTAAATTTTTAATATTAGGCTTCATAGAAGTTAGAGACAGTCTCACAGCTGGTTCTACTTGCAAACGGTTTCTGTGTTTTGTTTTTATAGCAATAAAAAACGTAGGGAGGATCATAGCAAATTCAAATCACTTAATGCCAAATTGATAACACAAACATCGACCATATTGGTCCACGGACTACAGGGTGGGAACCACTGATCTAGTGCATTAATGTAAATGTGCTAAAAAGGAATTTTGATATATTATTTTTTGGTTTCTTTCGAATCACCACACACAACTGTCGTGGTGTTTTTGGTTATTGGGACTCCAGAGTATGTCTGTGTTTGTCTCCCTCTTCTTTTAATTAAGCTTGTTGGGCGTCGGCACACCGTTTTGAAGGTTATTATGTCTCTAATAATTCATATATATTAATCTATGTCCGTGTATTAAAAAATGCTTGTTAATGAAATTATTCTCTGGTGTTGACATTGAAAAGAAGATCAAAAGAAAGAACTTAATAGAAGGATGGGCAGAGAGATCTTAACTCTTTCAGTCCCAAGCAAAAAGGTGGGTTTGGCCCAAACAAAAATGGCCATACCAGTATGTTTTTATTGTTTTTGTTTGGAAATAATTTTTTTTAAATGTTCATATTCATAAATAACAAAAGTCCATAATGGATGGCTATACTTTAAGAAGATAGCGTTTTTGAGTTGTCAAAATTAGAAAACAGCCCTAGAAAGGATCAAGAGATACGAAAGCCAGTATACTGGCTCTTGGGCCAAATGGGTCTAGCGGGAAGTACAGTATACTGGCTCTTGGGGCTTAAAGAGTCAATTAATGAATAAATATTCTCTTTATAATCTTATTGTGGGAGCTGCGCTGGTGTAATGGTTACAATGTTGCGCTGGCGACGACCAGGTGTTCAAGGTTCAAGCCCGGGCGTCAGCATTTGAAGCAGTGTCAACGACCGGGATTTTGACTGAATAACCTGAACAGCTCCTGAGATAAACCCTCTGAGATAAACCGGGTTGGAAGGAAAGTCCATAGGCTCCCCAGCCTCGCAATGACATGTCATTGGGCCGAAGGGCTGAAAGCCCAAGTGCCGCTGGTTAAGGGGGAAAAAAAAGTAATAATCTTATTGTAGATAATATTTTTACTTAAAAAGATTTACTCGCTTGTTGACCAAAGGTCACAACAAATGTTGGTGCTGGCCAGTAAAACTGAAGATGAAAGGTAAAGATAGATATGAAGTATATACTGCCGTAGGGGGAGTGAAGTGTTAGAGACTTTGGTGTACTAAATCCAGTTTTATGTGGTGGGGTGACCAGGTCCCTTTATCGCCTTCCTTTGCCTTCCCTATCTCAAGAGCAGATTCAGGTACCCATATAACAGCTTGGTTGACTGAGGCATAACACTAACAAGTTTTGAACCAAGAACCCAGTAACTTTGATGCAGAATGCAAATGCTCCAACCACTCTGCAAATTAGATGCTCATTGAATTTAAGACAGTCTAGAATGCAAATGTATAGACCAGTGTGTCGCCGCGCCTATCAAAGTGTGCCGCAAAAATTTGGTAAATGTACTACATGAAGTATATTTTTAGTGATCATGTAATATAAAACTGATCTTACAGCTTGAATTCATTCAATAATAATTGAAGCTATTAACTTCTTTGACCAAAATAGATATACTTCAAAGTTATTTTAAACAATTAAAAGAAAGTCGAACTGAGAGTTTTCTTTATTCTAATATACTCAAAAATTAGTGTATTTAATTAGTATAATTCACTGTAATTCAGATAGGTATACCGCAAATTTTTAGAAAATTGAAAAGTGTGCCGTAAACACAAAAAAGTTGAGAAACACTGGTATAGACAGTGTAAAATAGTAGAGATAAGAAACTATTAGAGCAGCTCAGCATGAGATCAACTGATCAGAATGGATTACGCCTCCCAAGTGTTAACTCAGTTTATGTGTTTTTAGTAGGGCTGGGATTGGTTTTTAAAAAATCTTAATCGATTAACCAAATTTGGTAAATCTGAGATTAATTGATCAATTTAAAACAATTTGAAAAATTGTAAAAAATCATAAGTAACATTTTTTTTTAAATTACGAAGGACTTTGTTTATTTGACTGTAAACTCGGGTCTGTGATGTAGACAAGTAAAGAATGGGATTACTGCTGGCTCAGGCATGTTGTAACAGGCAAGTAATAAGAGGTTGCCCCTGGCAACTGGTAACCTCATTATGTCAAACATATGGCCACATAAACTACTGCTGCATGAGCACATGATGGATGTGGTGCAGGCTTCCTGTAAGGAGACCAGCTGCCGTGGTGGCCCCATACTCCATTAGGAGCAAGACAGAGAAATGAATGAATGATTCCCTCTACCACACAGTCATTAACTCTTAGTATATGAGCGGCTTTTCATGACTACCATTACAGATTTTGCAATAAATAATTTATTTATAAAGATAACATAAGTGTTATATATCAAAATGTGAAGAAATGAAACCCCTATATCATGCATGTAACTAAATTGTTCAGTGGTTTTAAACATGCATTCAGCTATAAATTTTCGCTATTGACGGGGATCGATCATCGGCCTCTCTAGAAGGCCGCTCGTATACTAAGAGTTAAAGACAATACTGCACAGTCACAACTTGCTGATAGTCCACATGAATGAATGATTAACTCTACCACACAGTCATTAAAGACAATACTGCACAGTCACAACTTGCTGATAGTCCATATGAATGAATGATTCCCTCTACCACACAGTCATTAAAGACAATACTGCACAGTCACAACTTGCTGATAGTCCATATGAATGAATGATTCCCTCTACCACACAGTCATTAAAGACAATACTGCACAGTCACAACTTGCTGATAGTCCATATGAATGAATGATTCCCTCTACCACACTGTCGTTAGAGACAATACTGCACAGTCACAACTTGCTGATAGTCCATATGAATGAATGATTCCCTCTACCACACTGTCGTTAGAGACAATACTGCACAGTCACAACTTGCTGATAGTCCACATGAATGAATGATTAACTCTACCACACAGTCATTAAAGACAATACTGCACAGTCACAACTTGCTGATAGTCCATATGAATGAATGATTCCCTCTACCACACTGTCGTTAGAGACAATACTGCAGTCACAACTTGCTGATAGTCCAGAATCACCACAAGTACCACATACAAAGATCTCAGTTGATAACTGACAAGCATATTTGGGGCACATGTTGTTAACATATGAAGCTATTAGTTAGTAATCATTTATTTTATTTTCTTTTGTCTTTCCCTCTAGAACTCGGTGTCATCAAATGCTGGACCAATTTGGTGCCTAACAAAAAACTCTTCTGGAGACCAGATAGCAGTAGGTTTTGATTGTATATTGCCAGGAATTATGGTTGACAGTTACAATTTATATATTTCTATCAACAATTTCTTTTAAAATCACTAAAATTTCATCAGCTTTTTTCTGCAGAAATGAAGTCTTGCTGCATCATGGATTGAAGTTTATCTCAGCAGTTACAGATACTTTGATATTTATTTCTTCAAAATTCCTCTTGTATAATGGGAAAATAATTATTTTAAAATGTGTCCTAAAGTATAATTTTTATTGTGTATAAAGTCTTGGTATAAGCTGCCTGAGAAAACTGCAGTGGATATGATGTACAGATCTGTCCCTGATTTTCACTTGCACCTTTCTTCTGAGTATGACAAGCTGGCAAGTGCTAGTGCATGTTATTTATCGACAGTTCTTATTTATAGAAGGCAGTGAATTTCATGGTTCAGAGGTCATAAGTATCAGAATAAAAGGTAAAGGTCGCCCTATAACAGATACAGCCATTGTGAAGTGAAGCGTTAGATTCCACCTATACTAGGTCTCAGCTTTATGAGGTTGCGTTCTCTTCCTCGCTGCCTTTGCCTTCCCTAATTCAAGAGTAGAATCAGCATTCCATATTTCTTTTTTTAAACATACGCCCGCTATTACTCAAACTTTCCATTTAAAACCGTGCAAACACAAATCTGACACTACTATTAATACATTTCACAGGCTGGCACAGACGATGGATGTGTAGCCCTATTTGATGTTTCAGAGGGGCTCAAATTTCTCACAGGTTTTAAAAAACAAGAGGGTGAGTTATGTTGTTTGCTTCCTTTTTTCTTATAGCTTTTCATGTTGTTGTTGTTTAACTAAGGCTGCTAAGCTTGTGGCTCTGTCGCACCCAGTACCAAGTTTAAGGGAATTTTTCCTGCAAGAAAAAGAGTTGGTCTTCTGTTCTGCAACCTTTTCTGAAATTTGCCGGACTATCTACATTGACTTTGTTGCATTCCAGCCAGTAAGTTTTCCTATTGCTTAGGTCATTGAGATTGGTCTGTAATTCCTGGGTTATTAACTCTATTCAATTGACTTTTTAAGGTTTTTTTGTGTGGTTTTTAGGTGACATTTTTTAAAAGGATGTAAAATATTTTTAAATGTATTAAACCTATCGGTATTATACATCAGTGTGTTTAGAATTGAATGGACTGTAGTAAAGTAGTAGTTATTTTTTTGATGTTTTTGACCTTGGTTGAGTAACAAGTTAATTACCTAATTAGAAATAGAAAAAATAACTAACATTTGCATACACTGAAATATTCAAAGAAGGACAAAAACTAGCAAAAGCAAAATGTACAAGACTGGCTTTTATTTAATAGTATGTCCAATTTTGTATAAGATTTGAAAAAGTTAGACAAATCTGATCATAAATTAATGAATAAAAAAATAATTAAATACTTGTAGTTACGTAAAAAGGGGTAATAACTGGGCATTTGTACATGTTTATTGTGACATTACAAAATAACATCTAAAATCTTTTAAAATGCATGAAACCAATGCATATTATGCATCAATATGTTAGAAGATGAATAAACTGTGTGTTTGTGGTATTTATAGCAATAATTTATTACAATGTAATTATCTAAGGTCAAAATAGTAGCAGAATTGGTCATAAAAATGTACATAAACTGAGATATTCAAGAATAAAACAACTAGCTCATTAAAATAATACAACAAATGTGCTTTTATTGAAAAGGTTATCCAAGAATGTACATATTTTGAAAAAAATTAAAAGATTCTGATAATAAATAAATTAATTAGAGAATAATTAAAATTGGTACGTAGAAGTGGGCACTAGTGGAAACTTTTTAATTAAAAAAAAATAAACCAAGATTTTTGAAAAAAATTGAAATTCATAAACATATCAGATCAGTTGAATAAAGAAATCGAAGATATCAAGAATGTCGCGGTATTCAACTAGGCAGTTTCTATATTTCAGGAATCAAAGAAAGGTGTTGCATGTACTACATTTTGTTTGCATGTTTTATTTCAATACCTAGAGTTGCCCAACAGTATTTAAAATTGTGCCTGCTGTCAATACATTCTGGTATAACTAAGTGTGTGGTGCTGATTTTATTTTTGATGACATTTTGTGAAGAAGGAATATTCTGTTCTTTAATTATGCTATTTTTAAGTCCAGTTCTTCAACCAGATTCTTTTCCATTAGCTAATCCTCTCGTATTTTAAATCTATTTTTGAAGTTAACAATTTGGTCTTTCGGAGGTTCTTCAACATCCTGGTGATCCAAATTTCTCCCGGTCGACGAAAAATTTCAAAAAAAGTAATATCGCCAGAGCGGTGTTTAACCCTAGCCCTCTCCACTTTAAAAAAGTAATATAGCTGTTAACCCTAGCCATGTCAAGACAATAATAAAATAAGGAATTCAAAAATATTTGTTTTCCCAAGAACATGTTATTTATTTATTAATTTGTCAATTTTATCTACCCCATCCATATAATTGTTATATTGTTTCACTATATTAGACTGCTTAACTTTTAATTCTATGAATTCCTCATTAACTTTTGTTCTTCTAGTAACTTCTGAATATCTATTAGCTGTCGTAAAATTAGACATGATAGAGACTGTTTTATTATCCCTCCCCTGAATTGTTAACATCTCTCTCTCCCTCTCCACATGTAAGCCTACCTTGCCGTGGTTGGAGAGCTTGAGCGCCTCAATGATCCCGGGAGCTATGCCGGCGGGAGTTTTACTCCTGGCAGGGTCACCCAAGCCGGACAGGTCCTGGGTGAGGGGCCAGACTAAATGGGCTGAGGAGTGGGTGGAACCCTATAGGTGTAGATGCAGAACCCACCGGCGAGTGGTACATGCTCTGGTCTGCACCAATCCACCCCCACTTCATGGGTTAAATGCTTTCTTGCCTCATTCTTCACTGTTTGTCGTCTATCACGCCCATGGCGACCGTTGCCTCAATTGGCTGTGTGTGGTGTACCCGGAAACGGGGCCTCCCAGTACTGAGGCAAAGTTAAGTCCCCGATGTCACTTATCGGTGCAGAATTGAGAGAGATGGCTGAGCATCACAATCCCTCCTGTGTTGCAGCATGATGAGAACCCAGCATTGCACACTGAGCTTGGGGGGATCACTTGGGCACCAGACTTAATACTGGCTCTTGACTGGATGGCCGCATGCAGGAGATTTCTACAATGGAGGGTTGGCAGGTGGTGGGTATCGGGAAGTGGCTCTGTGCAGGACGTTAGGATTCCTTGGGAGAGCCCAGAACCAGAGCACAGCATTGTGCAAGCTCTGCATAGTTGGAGAGCCCCCTGGATGACGGGGAATGCACAGTGTGCTACCCCACCTATCCCCAACTGCTAACTTAGAACCAGAAGTGGGGTCCTCTGTATGCGTGCCAGGCCAGGATAAAATGCCTGGGAAAGAGACTGGAGCTCAGAACTCCCTAACTCAAAGTTGCAGGATGGCAGAAAAGCCACGGGAAAGACAGGGCTATTTTGAAGATAACGCAACCATATTTTCACCATACGAGCTCGGACGCCGCCTCGGTAAACAAGGTCCGCGCAGAGCAGTGACACCCCCAGGCTGCTTGCGAATAGTCTACTACTGGGAACATAAACAGATTAGGGATGAGCCCACTCTCCCGTTGAACAGGTGCTAAAGTCGTAGATACTGGGCCAGAAGGCGCACCGGAAACCACAGTATCATGCAACTCGCTTTTTTTTTTCTATGGAGAGTACACCGTCAAATAAATCTCGTTCTGGTGCTCGCCCTGTGGAGCTCCACCAGGCAGGTGCAGTGCCGGGCTCTGAGCCTCGACAGAGCCCACCCTCAGCTACTGGAGGACCCTCTAGACCGTCTTGTGGAGTCAACAGACGGCGGAGGAGAACTACTGACCAAAACAAAACAGAAAAAGAGAAACCCAGAGTGCCACTTGTCATGATGCACTGGAATGCAGAGGGAGTGAACAGCAAGCAGGCTGGATACAGCAAAAAGACAGAGCTGGAAAACATCTTGTATGAGAAGCAAGTCAGTGTTTGCTGTATCCAAGAGACTCACTTGAAAGCAGATCAAACCTTTAAAATAAGGGGATATCAATGCTTCAGATCCGACAGACAAGATAGACGAAAAGGAGGAGTACTTACTCTTGTAAGGAATAACATTCCTGCACACGAAAGGAAAACCTTCATGGATGGAGCAGAATATCAGCTGCTGCAGATAAAGGTAGACAAGATGGAAATAGAACTCCTGAACTATTACTGTCCGAACAACAAACCCCTGAGTCTCAGCTCTATACAGGTACCAGCCACCAACTTTATAGCAGTTGGAGACTTTAATAGCCACTCCCAGAGCTGGGGCTATAACCATCTGGATCACAGAGGTGAAGAGGTTGAAACTTGGCAAGATGATCACTCCCTAATCCTAGTCAATAATGCCACAGATACTCCTACCTTCTACTCCAGAGGATGGCACACAACCTCAACACCAGATCTTGCCTTCTCCACACCAGATATAGCTGGATCTATTAGTAGAGAAGTAGGAGACCAACTAGGGGGAAGCGACCATCGCCCAATCTTTCTTACTGTCCAGAGTGCAACTCTCAGTACAGGCCCAGCCATTACAAGATGGAACTACAAAAAAGCCAACTGGGGTTTATTCAGGCATCAGGTGAACACGCTGCTGTCTACCCTCAAGGTACAGAACAGAGACATTAATGAAGTGGTAAAAGACTTCAACAGATGCATACTACAAGCTGCAAAAGAAACCATTCCCAAAGGATGCCGGCGTAACTACATACCATACTGGTCCAGCACACTCCAAGAACGTCAGGAAGCTATGGACAAGGCTAGAAAGGACGCAGAGTCTCAGCCTTCACTTGAAACTCACAACAAATGGAAAAAGGCTGTAGCAGAGTTTCAGAGAACAAAGCTAGAAGAAAAGCGGAAAAGCTGGAGAACTAAAACGGCATCGCTGAACCTTGAGAAAGACGGCAGGAAACTTTGGAGATTAGTCAAGTCTCTAAATGAAGAGCATTCCTCACCAAGGCAGACTATCACATTGGATGAAGGTGGCAAACTTTTCAGAGGAAAACAAGCTGCAGACTTGTTTGCTAGAAGATACAGTTCAGAAAGCAACTTACCCATTAACATAGACCATCAGAGAGAGATAAGAAAAGAAATACTGGCAACCATGGGACAGACAGATACTCCTGCCCCAATGAGGGAACCCATCACACTAGGAGAACTACAGAAGGCTATTTCCAAGCTTAAGTTTCAAAAGTCACCCGGCCCAGACAAAATCAGCAACGAAATGCTAGTAAATCTGAACTCAGCAGCAAAGACAAAACTGCTTGAGATATTCAACCACAGCTGGTTGAAAGGAACGGTACCCCAAGTATGGAGAGAAGCCATCACAATACCCATACTAAAGAAAGGGAAATGTAAGACCGAGGCTGCAAGTTACCGGCCAATCAGTCTCACAAGCTGTGTTGGGAAGACTATGGAGCGAATAGTCAACCACAGATTGAAATGGTATTTAGAGTCTGAGCAGATCCTGGTGCCGGAACAAGCTGGATTTAGAGAATGCTACAGTATAGAAGACCAAGTTACTTACTTGTCTCAAGCAATAGAAGATGCCTTCCAGGAGAAGAAAAAGGTCCTAACGATCTGGGTCGACTTCAAGCAGGCCTTTGACAAGGTGTGGAAAGATGGCCTCATTGCAAAACTTAGGAGAAGTGGAATCCAAGGCAACATGATGAAATGGATCCAGTCATACTTGCATAACAGGAGAACTAGAGTCACTCTTGACGGTCTGCAGAGCAGAAAAGTGTTGCTCCATCAGGGGGTACCTCAAGGAGGAGTAATTTCCCCAACACTCTTCCTTGTTTACATCAATGACCTGGTGAAAGATCTCCCTGCAGGAGTTAAAGCTGCCTTATATGCAGATGACCTAGTACTCTGGTGCGCTGATGAAAATGTCACCACAGCAAATTATAGAATGCAGCGGGCAGCAGACATGCTAGTGTCATGGGCAGAGAAATGGCTTATCACAATAAACACAGACAAAACCTCCACAACACTGTTCTCCCCTCGCCCCCAAGGACAAATCAGCTAACATACACCTAGGGACAACCGTGATCAAGGAAGAAAGCTACCCCACCTATCTTGGGGTGACATTTGACCAAAGGCTTACATGGAATAAGCATATTGAAAAATGCAGAAGGAAAGGCCCGAAGACGACTAGGCATACTCAGAAAATTAGCAGGTACCAACTGGGGAGCAAATGAACGAAATCTAAAGAAGATTTATAATGGAGTAATAAGACCACACTTAGAGTTTAGCTCAGCAGCATGGTCATCAGCTGCTAACTCACATCTGCAGTCTTTGGACAAGGTGCAAAATCAAGCTCTCAGGCTCATTACAGGAGCCATGAAAACTACACCAATAACAGAGATGCAGAAGGTTGCTGGATTACAGACATTGTCCCATAGAAGAGACACAAAAAACCATGATCCAGATGGAAAAGTACAACAGTATGCCAATGCACCCAATGAAGGCAAGACTAGATGATCTGGCATTGGGACGTCTAAAGCGTAGCAGCTTTGTGCATCGGGGGAAAAGACTTATAAGACAGCATCAAGAAGACCTATCCCTGAAGACAACACCACTGAAGCCCACCCTATACCCTGTACCATGGGAGCAGGCCAGCAGTGCCCTCCAAATTAATACAACAGTCAGTGGTCTCACAAGTGATGTGAGTATAATGATCTGCAAAAACGAACTGCTACATTGAGTATGATCCAAGAAAGCTATCCCGATCAATCATGGATACATGCCTATGCTGTTAGGAATGGAGGTGCCGGTATCTTTATCTCATATCCTGACAACCACTATGAGACTAGGCACATTCCCACTGGTAAATTCTGTTCCAACTATACAGCTGAGGTTCAAGCTCTAGAGCAAGCTGCAAATATGATTTATAACACCAACTCTGACTGCCACCAGGTAGTCATCCTCACAGATGCACTGTCTGTCCTGCAAGCTCTCAAGGGTGGTAAACTCCCGCATCTGAGAAATGAACTAAACAAGGTAGCTGCCAAAAAGAGAACCATACTTCAGTGGGTACCATCTCATTGTGGTGTACCCGGAAATGAAAAGGCAGATAAACTTGCAAAAAAGGGAGGAGAATGTGAACAAGAAGATAATGAAGTCACATACTTTGAGAAAAAAGAGAGCTATCCAGACTATCAGAAGAGAACAGAACCAACCCAAAGACGACTATCACACTCTCGACCGGCAGGGACAGACAACTATTTTTCGACTCAGGACAGGGCATAACAAACTGAATAAACACATGCACAAGCTACGATTGTCTGCTTCACCACTGTGCACATGTGGATTAAACGAACAAACTGCTGAGCATGTTCTACAGGACTGTCCTCTGTATGACCAGTTAAGAAAGATATACTGGCCCAATGACTCAACACTAAACTCAAAGCTATATGGAGTTAAAGAGGAACTTCAAACAACAGTCGAATTCATCATGAGAACTCGTCTGACGGTGTAATCATCAAAGATGCGATCGCAAGAAGAAGAAGAAGATCTCTCTCTCCCTGAAGCAACACGTCACCGCGAGCTGATTATGTTTTAAAATGATTTTATTTCTTTTAAAGACTTTGGAAAACCTTTTCTCTTTTTTTTTTTTTTTTATAATAATCCCCCATGCACAACAGCTTTCTTTATAAGATATTTGAAGAGTTGTACACTAGTGTCAAAATTATCAAAAAATAACCTTGATTAATACGAGACTTTATTAGTCGCATAACTACATCATAAGCCAAACCAAATGAGGAAGCTTAGGTATCCTTACCAAGGTAACTTTAAAATCATATATATATATATACACACTGTTTCAGCCTCAGCAAGGATCCATAATTTCATTCCCCGTTTAGTTGGCTTATCTCTAATATACTGCCTAAATAATTTAGGATACCTGCCTTTATTAGTAACCATCCATTAATTAGTGCAAACATGTTGTTGAGGCTGATAAAGTTTCTGGCATTTCTTATGAATGAAATCAAACAGAAAGCATACTTTCCTCCTTTAGATAAACCTTGTGCTTTCAACAGGGTAGAAACTTCAGAACTGACACAAGGGCTCTACCATCCAAATCATTATAGCCTTTGGATCTGTAATGAAAGTATTTAACATATTGTTAGTTACAGTTTGAGAAACTAAGGGTAATTTTGTTTTTTAATCACTCATTCTATATTATTATTTAATCTTAAAAATTAAAAAAATACAATAAACAATTACAAACTTTAAATATTTTTACACATTATAATAATAATAATAGCCCCTTCAGTCATAACTGACTATGGGAATGCGCCCCTGAGGTGACAGCCCTCGGCTGCTTATTTTCCTGATGCTCCTTTCGACGTTTTCTCCTCTCTTCGGCTTGTTGTGTGAGCTTCTTTTGCCCAGTCTGAGGTGTCGCCGTAAATAGCATCACCACTTGGTGCGATCGGCAGCTTCATTCGCCCATGTTGCTGGATTTATGTCCAGTGCCCTCATATCTCTCTTGTACACATCTTTGAACATCAGCTGCGGCCGCCCAACTGTTCTTTTGCCATCTGCTAGTTGCCCGTAGAAGATATCTTTTGGGATGCCACCATCTTCCATGCGGTGGGCATGGCCAAGCCAGCGTAGCCTGCGCTGTCTAAGCAGTGTATACATGCTTTGAAGGCCAGCACATGACAACACCTCGACATTTGTCACTTTACACATTATCCCTACTAAAAAAAAATATAACTTTCACCACTTTCTGGTCTGTTTTATTTTTTTCACTGTGTATCTGTTCGTTTTTGCAAATATAAATGTCCTTAGCAACCGTTGCTATGGACGGGTAACCTATAAAAAATTACGTGAAGAGAATATAGTTTACAATAAATGTTAAAATAATTACCGATTTTAATAGAAAATAAGTTATCATCATCATCAGTTGCCATCTCCACAACGAAGGTTGGCTGTAATGGATCTCCAACGTCTTCTGTCTCTTGTCTTGGTGGTGCACTCTGATAGACTGTTCCTGTCCATCTCTTGATGTTATCTTCCCACTTATAGCGCTGTCTTCCCCTTGCACGTTTGCCTTCAACTCTCCTTTCTGTTATGGTCTTCTGCAAGGTGTTATGCCTTTTTATGTGGCCAAAGTATTTTAGCTGCCGAACCTTGATTTCCCTCATTAGTTCTCTTTTCATACCTAGATTTTCTAGGACCTCTTTATTTGTTTTCATCTCTTTCCATGAGATACGCCCCATTCTTCTATATATCCACATTTCAAGAGCCTCAATTCTTTCTTCCAAATGCTTATTCATCGTCCATGTTTCAGCACCATACAGAAATGCAGAATATATATAACACTTTATGATTCTCAGTTTTAATTTGTGAGATAACTGTTTAGATGTCAGTATATGTTTCATGTTGTTGAATGTAGCTTTGGCCATTCCTATTCTCTTCTTGATTTCTGTTTCAAATCTGCCATCTTCTGTTATTATATGACCAAGATATACGTAGCTCTTGACTTGTTCCAGGATTTTTCCATTTACGCTTATCTTTAATGTGGGTTTATCGTTTGTTTTGCTAATTATCATAGTTTTTGTTTTCTCAATATTAATGTCGAGTCCATATTCATGACTTATACTGTTCACTTGCTTCACTAGTTCTTGTAAATAAGTTATAGTAACTATTTAAATACAGAGCGAAAAGGTAAATGATGATGATGTTGATCTTCCAGTCAAGAGTATTTTATATTCATTGATTGTTTTCTAAGAGATGTTCCTTTCTTACCCACCTTTTCCCTGTAATCTTCCACTGTATTGGTTGTTTTTCTACCCTTGTCCACACAGATAAAATTTTGTCAATAGCATGGTACAATAGAGATGATGAGAATGTGATTGTGACTGGAGGAATCAATAACATTCGGCAGTGGAGTGTCAAGTCTGGACAGCCAATCAGCCGAATGACACTTGGGCGGAAATTCCAGAAAGATACTATTGTGTGGTGTATTGCTGTAACAAAGTAAGTCATCTAAAAACTTTTCCTGTAATGTGAGTTTGAGAGGAACAATTATCCATAAGTTGATATTTGTACCAGGCAGGTTAACATTTTATTGTTGCATATATTTTTGTCAGTAATGAGGATGTCCTGAAACAGGCCAATGCACAAAGGAAACTTATTTCACAAGTTAGAAAGAAGCAATCAACTTTTTTTTGGACGTTATGAGAAGAGGTAAGCTGGAATATATCATAACAACAGGTAAGATTGAAGGACAAAGAGATAGGGGAAGACAAACAGAGCAAATACTGGACAGTTTGGCATCGTGGCGTGGAAAGAAGTCAACAACAGAATTGATAAATTGTACTGGAGACAGGAAGTTGTGGAGAGACATGATCTCGTATTCCACAAGACATGGTATGTGAAGAAGATATTTTTGTGAAAGTGAGAAAAATTTAGAATAAGTATTTTATGACATGAGTGACATTTTTCGTCATCTTTATCCTAATTGTGTTTTATAGTCACCATATGAATAAAAATGAAAACACTACAATATGAGGCACTTTGAAGTAGATAGAGATGAGATGGAATGGTACAAGACCTACTGTGGTGAATATTTATTGAAAATGAAACTGTGATTAGTTCCTGCGGGTCTGGAAGGAGACAAAGAAAGTATAGGACACTACTGTTGTCTCAGGCATGTCGTAACATGCAACTAATATGAGGTTGTGTATAGAGGTTGGCAACCTCATCATGTCATACAGTCTTACACAAAACCACTGCTTCAAGTTTTTACATCTGTAGTGGTGGCCCATTTGTAGTGGTGGCCCATCTGTAGTGGTGGCTCATCCGTAGTGGTGGCCCATCCGTAGCGGTGGCCCATCCGTAGCGGTGGCCCATCTGTAGCGGTGGCCCATCTGTAGCGGTGGCCCATCTGTAGCGGTGGCCCATCTGTAGCGGTGGCCCATCTGAAGTGGTGGCCCATCTGTAGCGGTGGCTCCATGCTCCATAAGAAGTAAAAAAAAAAGAGAGATGATAACAGTGATGACATGATGACCTTGGGCACACAAGAGAGGGTGACCTTTATGGTGGCGCCAGAAGCAAAGAAGGCACTGTTGAACATGGAACCAGTGTTACTCAGAATTATAACAGCAAGATTTCAAGCAAGAGAAAGAAGTATCACACACAAGCATTCCATATGATACTGCAGGTCTGTATCTTTTTATCCGAACATCTGAAAACCGAAATAGTCTTAAAACCAAAGGTTTTTTTTGGCGATTTTCTAACACATTTAGCGACTTTGGGTAATTTTGGGCTACTTTTTTAACGTGATTAGATAAACATCTTTGCATCTCGGCTTTCACAGTTCTCCGCCAAGTTGTTTTTGGTCGGCCTCTCTTTCGCTTTCCCTCGGGGGTCCATAGCATAGCTGTTCTTGTGTTCGGGCACTGTACGAAGGATGGCCGCCAACAGAGCAAGGTGGAATCAATTTGTTGCTGCCCTACAGGACGCCACCAGGCGTGATGGCCACTGACTGCTTTGATGGTTGGCGGATATGGATCAAAGAAGAAGAAGAAGATAAACATCTGGAGGCAGCTGTCCCCAGCAGATTCAGAGGAAAGGATGAGGACCTATATTTAAAAATACTTCTATAACCCCCAAAGAGTATTTGTTAAAACACCTTGGTTAGACATTAAGATACCCATGACAGATTTGAATGCAAAGGTCGGGACCTCAAGACGCAGCAATAGAGACCGCAGTCAGCAACTCATAGCTTGACTGCCTGCGTCAGGACCAGCGAACCAGAGCTGTGCAGCTGTCTGCAGCTGTGCAGGCTGGCTGAGCGAGTGTGGATCGAAATGGGAAGGCAAACCCGGTCCTAAAAAATGCTGTGCAGAAGTCGGATGTGTCGACCGAAAGGTGCAGATATCACAGCTACGTTGTAAACAGACACAACGCAACCACCGTCCTTTTCAGGGCGAACGAAGAAGAAGAATGCAAAGGTCACCACTAATAACAGCAACTCTGAATTGATTATGGGAAAGAATTATATAGGAAACAGAAGTGAAACTGGGGAAATCTTTGTCAGTTTCTGTGATTTCAACAAGCTAACCCAGGGTTCGTAGCGACCTGGAAAAACCTTAAAAAACCTGGAAAACGAAAGAAAAAATTCCAGGCCTTGAAAAGCCTGGAAAAATGGCTAAAAGCCTTTTTTTCGCAACAACAGACGCGACGAGTCTAAAAATAAATCTGCGTTTACGCCATTAACGCAAAGCGTCGAAAACGAAACCGCCGAAAACTTCTGGAAATGGAAGTGCGCAAAGGGAAGTAACAATTGTAAAGTTACCGTACAATTTTTACTTCCCTTTGCGCAAAGTACCCGTACAATTTTTACTTCCCTTTGCGCATTAAATCCATTTCCAGAAGTTTTCGGCGCTTTGCGTTAACGACGTAAACGCAGATTTATTTTTAGCACTCGTCGTAAGTAATAAATTCATTTATCTCATTTATAAAACCTATTTAAATAAGTCCAGTTTATAGATAGACCTACTGTACTTGCGTCTGTATTTACAATGTAGGCCTATTTACAGTTTAATTTTTAACTATGGCCAAAATTAGCCTATAAGCAAGCATTTGAACGAAATTTCTTGGTTTACCTCTGCATACGGGAATATATTTGACACAGTTTAAGATGGTCAGGAATAGAAATTGATGGCGATTCCATATCCTATAGCCTACCCTGTTATCAGACCCATGTCCCACTGTTCATTTCAACACAGTTTTTGGCAATAAATATATTTTGAATGCTTTCTTATTATATTTATGATGAAAAGACTTATCCCGTTCTACCTCTGAAGGGTTATAGGCTAATTAGGATAGGCCTAGGCCTACATGTTTTCAATTTCAGATAACATGAATAACCACCGATACACGAAAGTGGCATCACATCTGTCAAATCACTGTAATTAGGATAAATGAAAATCAGCAATTTTGTGGATAGGCCTATGTTATTTAAAATTTTTAAAAAAAATTAAATTTTAAAAAAAAATCTAAACAAACAAACTAAACAAAACCCAACAAAAATAGTAAAGATGGTGGGGGGGGGGGGGGGGGGGAGAGGGGGGGGGGAGGTGTGGGGGGGGGGAGGGGGGGGGGGGGGGTGTGTAAAGGTCTCCAGTTAGATATTTAATAGATTTTCACTTATCATAAGTATTACCCTCCCAGTTACTATATATATATTACCTTTTGTTCTAGTTAAATATTGTTTGACTATTATGTATGCATTTAGAATTTTGAATTGGTAAATATACATTGCTTAGGCCTACTCATAAGTTATATGTGTTCCCTTTTTTTTTTTTTTTTTTTAAAACTAACACTACTAGGAGACCTACAGATGTGACATCATTTGTGACCAAGGAAAAAACTCTTGAGAGCTGAGATTATTTGGACTTTTTTTTTTCAGTGAAAAGTCACCATAGTTTTAATTCAAATTTCATACGCAACAAGGGACATATTCTCTTCTGTGGTAGTTTTGATTCAGCCTTCAGCTTTATTTCAAGACCTGAAATTCGGATTGGTGCATTTGGAACAGTAGCGGAAAATAGGAAGCATTTTCCTGTAGCACTGAAGAAAAAAACCAACTCAAATTGAAAAAGACAAATCATCCTGTGTTTTGTGCGACAGAAGATAAGGCATGCCGACAGTCACCTGGCATGATACGAAAAGATTTAACCTTATATCCACTGTTCACTCCAATGATAATATAAACAAGACAGTTAGAAAGACAAATTCTTTAGGGCAGAACAATTCAGAAGCCAGTGCTTGCAGAAAAATACAGCAAAAGTATGGGAGGTGTGGAAACTTCAGCCAACTAGATGCAAGCTACCCCTACCCACACAGATCCTATTTTTATATTATTTCTTAGTTCTGCTTCTTCTTCTTTCGTTCGCTTGAAATATATTGTCTATATATGCAATGTTGCTTCTTGTATAAACTTCACTGTCTTTTGTAGTTCATACAGCGGTCCGTATAGTTTTGCTTCCAGTGTTGTTTCTCTGGGCCAGTGGGTTTGCCTCAATATATCATATTCGGGGCAATCTTGAAGTACGTGCTCCGCAGTCTGGGGTGCCTGTCCACATGTACTCATGGCTGAATTGCCAATCTTGAATTTTGTATACATGTGGCTGCATTTCTTAGTTGAAACTGCCCTGGTCAATGGGCACATAACCTACAACACTGCCAACTCTACAAAAAAAGATCAAAGCGAAGATCAGGATGTCAGTATGACTCTTACTGAACCTGCTATTCTTCGACACAATGTGACACCTTGAAAACCACAGGTCACAACAACATGACTTACTGAGCACCACTTCATTGATAAATATGAAAGGGCAAGGTACAAACCAGACTGTAAAGTGTGTAAAGCTGCAGGGAACAGAAGCCAGACTTGCATGTACTGCCCAGATTGCAATGTACCTCTATGCATGATACCCTGCTTCAAGTTATACCACACAGTCAAGGATTATCAACGTGGATCGTTGACAAAGACTCTTGCAGAGGCCTACAGCTACAACTTCAACCCCAGTTAATGAAAAAAGCAACTCAGACTCCAACTAGAGGTACTTAACTACTCAAACATTTACAAACGCTCATTGTCAGATGCCACAGAGGCAGAATACATTAAAAAAAGACAAACACGAAAAATACAGGTTTTTTTTAAACATTTTATTCCAATTTTATTAGCCTTTTATGTTGATATACGTGGTTAATCGTTAAATCAATACGTGAATCAAGCTTATTTTATTCATTACCATTCATGTCACTAACATTTTATTGCGCTGATGTTGAACAAATTCACTAAAAACTTGGAAAAGATGTCTGTTTTTCAATCTTTTATGAATTAAAAAAAAAAAAAAGTTCTTTTTAAAGAAATCTGCAAACACCCTTGGTAATGGGAGACGGTAATGCTCCGGATTGCTGATCAGCAAAGTGATAATTATATCTGAGAAAATTAGATGAGGAAAATATTAGAGTTTCCCATCCTTGAAAATCACGTGCTGGACCTGGAAAAAGCCTGGAAAATGCTTGAAGAAATTTGCTATGAACCCTGCTAACCATAAGAGGAAACATTTTTCCAGTACCAGAATGTACATCAGGCCAAATCAAGCTCACGAGATGGGCATACAGAAAACCAGATTGACAATTTCACCATAGATAGGAAACAGAGATTGGCACCTGGAATGTTCGCACTCTGTGTGAACATGGGAAAACTGCACAGGTAGCAGCAGAAATGAAAATTACAGGATTGATATCCTGGGTCTCTGCGAGACACGGTGGAAAGGCATAGAGAAGAGGAGATTGATCACAGGAGAAATGGTGTTGTCCTCAGGACATGAGGAGGAAAGAGCCCACCACATTGAAGGGGTGGCTCTAATGCTGTCTAAGGAAGCACAGAAGGCACTTATAGAATGGGAAGCAATGGGATCCCGAATTATAACAGCAAGGTTTAAATCAGCCAAAAAGAAAGTAAATATAAACATCATCCAGTGTTATGCACCAACAAATGATAAAGAAGAATCTGAGAAAGAAGACTTTTACACCAGATTACCAAATGTCTTGGGCAGTAAGAAAAGAAAGGACATCACAATTTTGATGAGGGACCTAAACGCGAAAATAGGAACAGACAACACTGGCTTTGAAGAAATCATGGGAAAGTATGGATTAGGTATGATGAACGAGAATGGGGAACTACTAGCTAACTTCTGTGCTTCAAATCAACTAGCTATAGGAGGAAGCATATTTCCACATAAAAGAATACATAAAGCAACATGGATATCACCAGACTACAGAACTGAGATTGATCACATATGCATAAGTAAGAAGTTTAGGTCATCATTGCATGATGTGAAAATAAGTAGAGGAGCAGATGTTGTATCAGACCACCATCTTATGTTGGCTAAAACAAAATTAAAACTCAAGAAATTTACAACAGTATATAGCTAGCCTATAGACAACAGTATAATGTGGGATATTTAAGAAATCAGGAAATAAGAGAACAATTTTCAATCACAGTATCCAACAAATACCAAGTACTCCAACAGCTGGAAGATGAAACAGATACGGAAGACCACTGGCAACAAGTAAAAAATATATGGAACAAGACTTTTAAAGAAGTACTGAGAAAAAGAGAACATCAGCACAAAGCATGGATAACATCAGAAACCATTGGTAAGATAGAAGACAGGAAAAACAAGAAAGCAGATTTAAACAGAACGAACGAACGAACTTTATTTTCAAAGGGTTGAGAATTGGGCACGCAGGCCCGTCTGACATTCTGCCCTTCCTTTCTCTCGTCTTTTATACTGGTTTCATTTATTCTCACATACATTTTACCCATCAATTCAAGGAATTCAACGTTATAAAGGTAAAATAATAGCATACTCACATTCACAGTATCTAATTATAAACATGAAATAAAGTATGTTGAAAGAAGCAAAACCAGAGGCTCCAAAGCCAAGGCTCATGAAGTGAACATAGAAGCAAACAAAGAAGTAAGAAGAAACATAAAAAAAGACAAGATGAATTATACTGAAGAGTTGGCAAGGGAAGCAGAGGAAGCTGCAGCCAAAGGAAATATGAGGGACCTGTACAACAACACAAAGAAGCTAACAGGGAAATATAAGCAAGCAAATGGCCTCATAAAAGATAAGAATGGAAAATTGCTTAGTAATATACAAGAACAAATAAAGAGATGGACAGAACATTTTGAGGAACTTCTCAATAGACCATCTCCAACTAATCCCCCAGACATCCAGCCAGCAGAAGAGGAGCTACAAATCAGCTGTGAATGACCAAGTAGAGAAGAAATAAAGAAAGCTGTAGTGGATTTTGATGGTATTGTATGGTTGATGTTACCTAGTGTGATGTATGAGGTCAGCTGTGAAGGCTCCTGAGATAAATGTAGATGTGAATTACAGAAGGCCCTTCTTACTACCACTTACGACCTCACACATATCTTTTTTTCTAATGAATGTGGCTACGTTAAAAGTCTAGGGTACTGATATGCAATGTGTTGTGGTAGATTACACACACACACACACACAGATAATTAAGAAGTCTAATACTATTAATAAACTTTATAACACACTGAACTAACTCAGGCTGTTTTAGTTTTAAAATTTAAATCTTTTGATAAATTTATTTGTTCTGAACCAATTTTTTAGTTGGTCAGAACATAAGAAATATTATGGAGTTATAAATGGAATGCATAATCATATGACATAATAAAATGGAAAATGTGTACCTAATTATTTCAAATGACTGGTTAATAATAATTATATTAAGATAGTCCCAGGAGAACTTATTACTAGATATGCTGTTGGGGTGGTGTCATCACTCCCAGTCTATGACTACCAAACATTGTCCATCGACTTAGGGGATGAATATATAGTTTAATTTCCCACCAGGGTATGTCTTTATTTGATGGTAACTTAGTTGATAGGTAGTGGGTAATTTGTTGAAAAATCAGTTGGTGAACGTCCAGCAGGCCAGATATCACTTATCTCGCCTGCGTCGATCTAGTACAAAAGTCTGGTGGCCCCTCCTCTCCGTGCTGGGGGATAATATACGGCTGCTCTGACACAATGGTAGACTGCACTGGTCCACACTTGTATATATTACTACAGCATTTGACACCGCTTTGGTGCCAAACAGAAACTCACAATTCTGAAACAAAAGTATTGGGTCATGTGTCAGAATTCTACCTCCTGAACCACTTCTGCACACAACACTACACACAACAACACCACATAGACTGGGTCAGATCTCTCTGACCACACAGCACATCTTACCTAGTTGGTTTCACATAGTACTAGTTCCCCAAGACTACATTGCATCTGAGATATGTTCAATAGCTTCCTGCTATTGAATAAGATAGGTGATATGTTCCACTGATCTCAACACTAGATCCTTTTTCATAGTTTCATTTAGGCGTTCCTATATATCTTCTTTGTATGTATGTCTCTAGACCCTGAACTTGGGCTGGGGATCTAGAGCGAACACTTACTTGTCGTAATCATTTTTATGATATGGCAGTATCAATCACTCGAATTATTAAAATATACAAAATAAATATTGTTCATTCTTACCAGAATTCAGAATTGAGAACACAGTTAAATTTGCTAGCAAAACTCAGCTGAGCTGCTGGCTGTATGATGGCGTCCCACTATATATTTGTATTCTTCAGGAATCAACACCACTCTTAATTTAAACTGCGTCTCTGAACAGACTTATATCAAATGGCAAAATTTCACCTCTCTGTTCCGCTACTATAAAATGCGTTGACCAATCGCCGACTTCCCCCCTAACTTTCAAATTACAACCAAAAAGTCACTTCAGTCAAATCTCAGTCAAGTATGTATTTCGGTCTGTTAGTCCGTCTGTCTCTACTTGTTTTTTCATAAAAACACACTTGGTTTTACATGTATTTCCTACACGAATCTGCCTCCTAAGTTATTTTTAGCTACAATTCTCCACCACTTCCCCTCTCTTTAATTACAGCTCGATTTTTACAGTTGCATGCTCAAGGCCAAGATTTTCGAAACTTTAGTGACATGGGTTAACAGTGCAGTCGCTCGTCTGCTATGAACAATACAGTCTTTTGTCAATATCTTCCTTATTATCTATCCGTCTGTATAATTGGAAGCATATTATTTCTCTGCTCAAGATGGGCTATCAAACTAGCTAGGTTTTATTTTTATAACTCTATTATTAAGAAAAAAACATATTTTTTTTCAAGTTTAGTTTTTGAAATTTGTTCGAGAACCTTCTCTCATGTGTTTTGCCGCGGCATTCAAATATAGACCAAGTATCGAAAAACGTCCAAGAAATGACTGTCTCGAATAAGAGCTAAGGTCCTTTTCTTGTCCATTTCCTTACTTGTGTCAACTAGGGACGTGAATTTTTTTCCTTTCACCCCCCAATTGCGTCTTTTAGCCTTGCGATCTTCAAACACGTGTTCAGTCATATTTTTCCTTTTGGTGTCCTCCGTTCTCTCCCGTCTACAAAGGGTAAACGTTTCGTCTGCACTTCTAACTAGATAATTTGAATGGTGGCTGGAAAGGCTGGCATGGGTGAGCATGTCTCCTCGTATCTTACGCATTATTTTTAATCCTACATTTTATCATTAAATTTGGAGATATTTTAACGTTGTATCATGGTAAAATTATCACAAAAGCCATAAAGCTTCTGAAAGATGGAAAAGCAGCTGGTCCAGATGGAATTGCAGCAGAGGCCATTAAAACAGATATTGACACCTCTACAGAGATATTATACAAACTACTTGGCAAAGTCTGGGAGAGAGAACGAACGAACAAACTTTATTTTCAAAGGGTTGAGAATTGGGCACACAGGCCCGTCTAACATTCTACCCTTCCTTTCGCTCACCTTTCATACTGAATTCATTTATTCTGATATGCATTTTACATATCAATTTCAAGAAATTCAACATTGTAAAGTAAAATAATAATATAGCACACTCATATTAACATTAATTACTTATAAGCATGACATAACATATGCTGAAAAGTACATACATCATCATTAGAACCTACAGTTGATGTTATAAGAAAAGATAATCCGATTAGGGGGGCATGTAATCAGAATTCAGAAAGTATTCAAAAAGTATGATTGTATGAATAGGGACTGAGGTTGTTTCTTAGAAAAGTATTAAACAGAAACATCCTTGAGAAATTAAAAGAGTCCATAGACAATCAACTGAGAGATGAACAAGCAGGTTTTTGACAAAACAGATCATGTACAGACCAGATAGCCACATTGAGAATAATAGTTGAACAAAGTCTGGAATGGAATTCACCGCTATACATCGGATTTGTGGACTATGAAAAGGCATTTGACAATGTAGACAGAGAATCGCTTTGGAAATTGATGAGGCATTATGGAGTTTCCATGAAGATCATTAACTTAATAAAGAAGACCTATGAAGACATGACATGCAGAGTTCTTCATGAAGGACAACTTACAGAACCGTTTAGGATTAGAACGGGAGTGAGACAGGGATGCCTCTTGTCTCCATTTCTTTTCTTACTAGCAATAGATTGGGTTATGAAAACATCAACATCGAAATGGAATTTATTGGAATCTGACTAAACAGCTTGATGATCTGGATTTTGCAGATGACTTGGCTCTTCTGTCCCATAACCATAATCAGATGCAAGAGAAAATGAAAATTCTCGATGAGATGTCACAACAAGTGGACCTGAAAATACACAGGGAAAAGACAAAGATTATGAGAATAAATGCAAGAAATGATAACAAGGTTGAACTTGAAGAAACACCACTAAAAGATGTAGAATCGTACACATATTGATTGAGGAAACAGAGACTGCCTTCAGGATTCTAGGGTTAAAAAAAAAGAGGCATACAGATCAGATCACCACCTTCTCTTAGAGACTGTAAAAGTACACTTGAAAGTTCCAGCATATATTCTTACAACTTCCAACAGTGTAACATACATTTTTGTTGTTGTTTAAGCATGATATTATGGTGATATGTTGTTGTTGTTTAAGCATGATATTATGGTCATATGTTGTTCTTTAAGCATGATATTATGGTCATATTTTGTTGTTGTTTAAGCATGATATTATATGTTGTTGTTGTTTAAGCATGATATTATAGTGATTTGTTGTTGTTGTTTAAGTATGATATTATGGTGATATGTTGTTGTGGTTTAAGTATGATATTATGGTGATATGTTGTTGTTGTTTAAGTATGATATTATGGTGATATGTTGTTGTGGTTTAAGTATGGTGATATGTTGTTGTTTATGAAAGTCTGTAGCTTTCATAAATGGGTGCTTGCGTAGAATAGAGGGATTAAAATGGTATGACAAGGTTACCAACGTGGAACTGATGACAAGAACTAGACAAGTGCCAGTGGAACAAGAGATGAGAAGAAGACGATGGCGATGGATAGGACACACACTGAGGAAACCTGTTGATAGCATTACAAGGCAGTCCTTGTTCTGGAACCCCCAGGGCAAGAGAGGCAGAGGTAGACCAAGAAGCACATGAAGAAGAGAGCTGAAACAGAGATGAAAATGATGAGGAGAACATGGAAGGAACTTGAGATGATGGCACGTGACAGGAGGACTTGGCATGTGTTTGTTGAAGGCCTATGCTCCTTTGAGAGTGGAGGGTTATGAATGAATGAATGTTGTTGTTTAAGCATAATATTATGGTGATATGTTGTTGTTTAAGCATGATATTGTGGTCATATGTTGTTTAAGCATGATATTATGGTCATATGTTGTTGTTGTTTAAGCATGATATTATGGTGATATGTTGTTGTTTAAGCATGATATTATGGTCATTTGTTGTTGTTTAAGTATGATATTATGGTCATATGTTGTTGTTTAAGCATGATATTATGGTCATATGTTGTTGTTTAAGCATGATATTATGGTCATATGTTGTTGTTTAAGCATGATATTGTGGTCATATGTTGTTGTTGTTTAAGCATGATAATATGGTCATTTGTTGTTGTTGTTTAAGTATGATATTATGGTCATATGTTGTTGTTTAAGCATGATATTATGGTCATATGTTGTTGTTTAAGCATGATATTATGGTGATATTTTTTTGGGTGAAGTTTCTTGGAGTCTGTTATGGGGGAAATAAAGAATAGGAATACTACTCTGTCAAGCGTGTCGTACAACGCGGTTAATATGATTTTGTGATGGGGCTGGCAAACTCGTGATGTGAAACAAACTGCTACAGAAACTACAACTTCAGGAGTACACGAATTCTTGTATGCAGGCTACTTGCGAGGGAACCAGCTACAGAAGTAGCTCTATGCTCCGTAAGAAGCAAAAAAGACAAGAGGGAGCCATGTCTTCCAGGCTTCAGAGAGCAGTCCAGTAGGTTCCCAGTATACTATATAAAAAGGATCCTGTTACACACCTATTGAAGCATATTAGGAAAATGGTGTTAAGCTCATATTTTCTTGACCATCGGCACACTAGGGGTGATGTGGTCAGCATCACGCCTGCCGCCTTAACCTTCCTAGAATAATATACCATAAAAGCATTATCTAATCATAACGCAGTCTTACAATAGGGTTTAAAGTGTTATTGTTTTCTTTTCCAGTTCAGGCTGATTAGCTTATTTATTTATTTTTGTGCCTTGCTAATCACAGGGACTTTACTGTCGTAAGTGGAGACTCCCGGGGTGTTGTTACTTTCTGGAATGGAAAGGAGTCTACACAGTTGAAGGTATGAGCAGTTCACACTTTCCATCTTATTAAAAACTGTTTTGAATTCGAATAACATGTATGCTGTTCAGTTTTTAAAAATCAGCATCGCTACATAGCTTTTGTAGGGTAGCTGTCATATAATCTACTAGCTTCTGGAGGGCAGCTGTCACATAATCTCCATTTACTTTCTGGAGGAAAGCTGTCATATAATCTCAGTTTACCTTCTGAAGATCAGCTGTCACATTATCTCTATTTATTTTCTGGAGGACAGCTGTCACAAAATCTCTATTTATCTTTCTTCAGAACAAGTAATAAAATCTCCATTTATCTGCTGGAGGACACTTGTGTTTGCCTCAATATATCATATTCGGGGCAATCTTGAAGTACATGCTCCGCAATCTGGGGTGCCTGTCCACATGTACAAATGGCTGAATTGCCAATCTTGAATTTTGTATACATGTGGCTGCGGAGTCGGTTGTGTCCTGTTCTGAGGCGCAGTAAGACAATTTGTTCTGATCTGTTCATAGCTTGGTAGTCATCCTGCGTTGGTGTTGGTGGCTTTCTGATTGATTTGATCATCTTTTCCTTCTGATGATACGTAACTGGTACATCCGGTTGCTCGTCTGCAGCACCTTCTTTAGCCAGTCAGTCTGCTCTCTCGTTTCCTGGTATTCCACAACGAGACGGTATCCATTGCATAGCGACCCTGCGCTGGTTGCACAGTTCAGAAAGTAGGGCTTGTATACCTGGCAATTTTCTGGACTGAGGTGCTTGGAGTGCTGATCTTGCATCTGTCAGGAATATCACAGGCTGTGGACCGAGATTGGTGTTCAACAGTTTCTCAGTTGCCACCTTGATTGCCTGAATTTCTGCATCATAGTTGTTACAGAATTTTCCCGTTGGTACTCTGACAGTATCCCTAGTGTTGTTTGGGTATTCTATGTACACTCCTGCTCCTCCATTCTTGACTGCATTCTGTGCTGACCCATCCATGTATACTCGGACCTAGAGGTCTTGTGGGATTCATCATCCAGGAAACTGAGAGTGACTGTCCTACGTTGCACGCTGTTCTGTTCATCCCTATCGAATATTCCTTTCACTTTTGTCTGGATGTGTATTGGTAGTCCAGGCTCTTCTCTCCAAGGGGTTTGTTCTGGCACAGACTTTAGGGGGCTGTCAACTTCAGGCAGGTCTGAGGTTTGTCTACAAAATCGTTTGGCCTGGTGGATGAAGCTGCTTCTTTTCAATCGCCCCATTGCTAGGTTTTGTAATTTGTCCATCATTGGATGGCTTGGCATACAGAGGAACTTTTCTGCCTGTGTTAGCACTTTCGTGTCTCTGCGTTCTCGCAGTGCTTGTATCCTCCCCATTTTCTCCGTCTCCACTATAGGCATTGATTTCATTGCCCCTGTGATGACCCTAAGCGCCTGGTTTTGCACCTTATCTAGCTCTTGTAATGTGGTGTTTGATGCTGGACACCACGCAGCTGACCCATATTCCAGGTGTGGTCATATGCCCTGCTGGTACACTTTACTAAGTGTTTTCCTGCTGGCTCCACATGTGGTTCCACTTAGTTTTCTCAGGATGGCTAACTTCCTCCTGGCCTTTGTTGCTGCCTTGTTGATGTGCTGCTTCCATGTCAGCCTATCATCGAATGTAACTCCAAGATAGGTAGGTTGTTTTATCTTCTCTCAAGAGCTCTTCATTTATCTTGATGACACAAGCTTTTTGTTTGGGAGAGAGGGTAAAGGGCGTAGTGCTGCACTTGTCTGTGTTGATGCTGACACACCATCTATTTGCCCATGAGGTTAAGGCATCTATAGCTCTTTGTAGCAGTTTGGTGGCCACTGTTGCATGCTCATCTGTGCACCATATTACCAGGTCATCAGCGTACATTGCCACTTTCATTCCGTGTGGTAGTTCAGCAACCAGGTCGTTGATGTAGACTAGGAAAAGTGTGGGGGACAGAACCCCTCCCTGAGGGACGCCATGACGCAGTAGAATTTTCTTACTCTTGAGGCCATCTAGTTGTACTCTGGCTCTTCTGTTATGCAAGTATGCTTTCACCCATTTGTACATCCTACCATTCACTCTACATTTTCTCAGTTTCGTCAGAAGCCCTTCTTTCCAAACCTTGTCAAATGCTTTCCTTAGATCTATCCATGCTGCTAGTAGCAGTTTCTTATCTTGGAACGCATCCTCAATCTCTTGGGAAAGGTAAGTTGCCTGATCTTCGGTAGAGTAACACTGCTGTGGTACAAGAAGGTTTTCACTTTCAAGGTACCACTGTAGCCTGAGGTTGATGATACATTCCATATGATGTCTAAAATTGTCTTTATTCCTGTGTGTTCTAGGGTTTGGGTGTTTCATACCCCGTCTTCCCATTTGACTTGAGTGCTTAAAGTTTTTTTTTCTATTGAATGTTTTTTTGTCTCCATTCAAGATCAGAGTTTTTATGCTGGCTTAGTAGTCCCATAGTAGATATTGATTTAGGGGAGTGAAGTGTGAGAGGTTTCACAATACTAGATACAGTTTTGAAAAGTTTCTGTATAGTATGGTTTATCACTCCTGGTTTTTCTTGTGTGTTGCTGAGTAGATTTGTAACGTTAGTGTCATCAGTGGCTTGACATGTCACATGTGCAAGATAAGGCTTTACCTGTTTTACAGTAATTTGTGAATGATGGTGAGAAATGATGAGTGATCAAATCTTTGCCATTTCTGCTTCTTTTCTGTTTTAGTCCCTCATGGAGCATTGTAGCTTATTCCCTTGTACGAAGCCTACATCAAAGGTTTCATGTGCTCTATCAGTCATAGTTTCTGTCATAGTTTCTGTCATAGTTTGTTTTATTTGATGAGGTTGCCAGCCTCATACACAGCCTCTTGTTTTCCATTTCATAAAGATAATATTTGCTACCACAGCCTCATGCCTCAGTCATTAGCTGCCTCAGTCATTAGCTGCCTCAGTCATTAGCTGCCTCAGTCATTAGCTGCCTCAGTCATTAGCTGCCTCAGTCATTAGCTGTCTCAGTCATTAGCAGTAATAATAATAAATTCTTTAAGCACCAAACACAGCGCATACGGCAGAAATCAGTGCTCTCCAGGTTATTCGTTGTGACGCCACTCCTCTTAGCTCTTGCACATTGTTTAATCCCAACGTTCTTCCTTCTCTTATTATTGTTCTTCTAAGTGTTTCTTTTGGTCTTCCTTTTTTCCTCTTACCCTCAGGAACCCAAGTGAGCGCCTGCAGTGGTATTCTGTTGTTTTGCATTCGTAGGACATGACCGATATATGACCATCGTCTTTTCCTTATATAGTCGGAGACATATTTCTGCCTAGAGTCTTCTCTTATTTGTCGATTAGTCTTGAATTCTTTCCAACTGATGTTCATGAGTTTTCTAAGACATTTGTTCTCGAATGTATTCAGCTTGTTCTCCAATGATTTTGTTATTTTCCAACTCTCACAGCCGTATGTTAACACTGAGATAACATTTGAATTAACCAGACGAAGCTTGGTATGTATATTCAGTGATCATTAGCAGTAGTGTTTGTTTTAATTGCTTTTATGTAATCTCATATAGAAAATGAAAGTGAAGATACACCAAATGATGTAAGCTAGAATTCATTTATTCAGATAAGAGGTCGTCTCTTATGTTTTGACTTGAGCATAAATCTGAAATCAAATCCAGCACAAAAATCAGAATCTTCAAATGTCAAGTCAGTTCTATTGTTTGACTCTGTAACATGATCAACGACAAAAGCAACAACCATACATCTACAGACTTTCATAAATGGGTGCTTGCATAAAATAGAAGGATTGAAGTGGTATGACAAGATCATGAACATGGAACTGATGACAAGAACTAGACAAGTGCCAGTGGAACAAGAGATGAGAAGATGTTGCTGGAGGTCAATAGGACACACATTAAGGAAACCTGTTGATAGCATTACTAGGCAGTCCTTGCTCGGGAATCCACAGGGTAAGAGATTTACAGGGGGATGAAAGAACACATGGAGAAGAGAACTGGAGATAGACATGAAGAGATGAAGAAGATATAGAAAGATCTTGAGCGGATGGCACAGGAAGACTTGACAGACGTTTGTTGAAGGCCTATGCTCCTTGGGAAGCTGAAGGTTGATGATGATGATAATTCTTGGTAAATAAGAAAAACTTTTTTTTTCCATTTTTTCTGCTTGACAGACTTTTCAGTGCCACAAAGCTGATGTGTTATCGCTGTGCTTGAGTGATGTAAGTACACACATGATTTTAAGCTCATTTAGGATGAATTATTCTTCTTAAAGTGCCATACCGACTGGCGTAGGCAATAATGTCACTGCCCCACTTCTTATCACCATTGCTGTTACTGATGTCTGTTCTTGGCGTCTTTCCGTGTCATGATTTTAAAATGAATTAAAAGTTTTTACGTACATTGATTGTTGCCACGTATAGTTGACCGGGGTCTCTGAAGAGAAGAAGGAAAAGGACTGCTAGTCCCTCAGGCATGTCATACATAACTAATATGAGGTTGTACGTGAGGTTGGCAACCTCATCGTGTCAAACAAATTTCTATAGAAACCACCACAGCAAGACCTTGTCAATGTTTGGTGCAGGCTTTCTGCTAGGGACCAATGGTAATGGTGATGGTTCCATGAGTAGTGAAATGGAAAATGATGATGTACATTGCATGTGTAGTGTAAGTATGTACATTGTGTTCAAATCCACTTGGGAGTGATGAACATGTTATTGTAATTGTGTCCTTAGTCCTTGCCCACATAAGCATATTTGCCATTTCTGTCATGAAACTCACAATTCGTGTCAGGTTTGTCTCATCAAAATAGTTTCTTTTTCAAATAGCTTAAGAATGGCCTTGTTATCTCTTTGTTTTGGAATGTTCGTTCACTTTGTCTCTGTCTTTTCCCTATCTATTTCTCTGTCCCGGATGTTTCATCTCTTGTGAAATTCTGACTTGTCTGTTGGCCTACATTGTTGCATTATGACTTTCCTGAATGCGTGCTTATACATGTCTCATGGATCGGGCATTACTGTCCCATATTAAGGTATTCCTCTTGTCCCATATTAAGGTATTCCTCTTGTCCCATATTAAGGTATTCTTCTTGTCCCATATTAAGGTATTCTTCTTGTCCCATATTAAGGTATTCTTCTTGTCCCATATTAAGGTATTCCTCTTGTCCCATATTAAGGTATTTCTCTTGTCCCATATTAAGGTATTCCTCTTGTCCCATTGTTGCGTGCATATTTTGACGCACATATTACAAAAATACGATATGGCTATTTAATATGGAAAATATATATTTGCATTCATTTGTGTATGAAAATGCTTCCTCTAGTAAAGCTAGATAATTCATGATTGATTTACACTTTTGATTATATGAGTGATCTTTCTTGATATTGACTCGGCGCATGGATATTGTATTCATGTCCGTTCTTATTTGTTTGGGCCAGAAAATAGATTAATTTTGCTTGTTATGTTTATGGCCTGAATTCATGTGTACCACTTGTCTTGTGAAAGAAGATTCAGTCGTATATTGTATACCTTTGTATGTTCAGGTCGGACTATATTCTTTCTGCCGGAATCTAGCGCAGGTTTTCGTAGTCCTACTGGGTTGTGAAGAGTTCCGATAATGTCGCCAAGATGGCTGAGTGCTTTTTCCAGGGCTGGCACTGTTTAAGGTTTAACAGTGATTCATAGATGTTTTTCTAGGAGAAGTTTATGTCTCTGCAAGAGTCTATTTGTCAGAGATCCTCCTCATATGTGTGATTCGGACTCCAGGTATGCCAGACCCTATTTTTGATGATCTCGAGTCGATTAGACCTAGATGGAACATTGTGCTTCGTATCGCTAGGGTCGTGTTTTGTATCGACGAAGATGATAGGCTTTCCTACAGCAGTTATGTCTACATGAAGTAACTGGATTACTGTAGAGCTGTATGGAAAACTTTATGAAATTATTTATATGCACATTCTAAATTAACTTTGGCTTATATCTACCTTCCTACGAGTGAGTGAGCGACAACTCAGGAAGGCGGCCATGTTATATTTCTGTCATCATATTTTTGATCACTGTCAAGAGAACAGATTATGTATCCTACTATCGGGCAGTGGTATCGAGATCTTGTTATGAGGTGAAAACCCACTATCGTGGTTTATGATTATTATACAAACATTGGACATATTTCAGCTTAAGAACTTAGCCATGAAATGAAGGTTGGGCCAATGACTTTTGTATGTTTACCGATCCTCATTGACGCGTTCAGTCAGTAGAGGATACGGTGATTAGGTACCAGAACAGTGAATGCTACCTTAGGTTGAATGTTATTTCACTACTACATGAATGTATCATCCACGATTCAAATAACCAATGAATGTACGTCAACATGTACCCATGACTGTATCCGTGCTGTCCAGTGTTCGTGCCTTCATTAAACTATTGAAATGTCAGCGGCAGTTCAAGTCGTCATTGCATTACATGAGAGTGTGTGAGAGGTATTATCAAGTGGTCTGTTACACCGAACTACTACACCATTCGCGTTACTTGACACTCCCACTCAATGTCAATATGACAGGTTCATTCGATGATGCAGAGGTAACTGAAGAAGACTTTCTTCAGTGATGATCAGTGCATGACTCTAAACATAACACCCGCATCCAGATATTCTACAGTGGTGGCGAATACACAACAACACGTTTACTCTACAGTGGTGAACCAGATTCCTGGGGTTATGATAACCAGACCATCCCTGACGCCACATACGATACGCATGAACACCAGTGTACAAGTTACAACGGGGCAGTCGATGTCAGCTTGACCTGTATTACCGATAGGATGCTGTATCTAGGTCAGCGCTTGTTGACATTTTTTCGCTGTACAGACGGTATTATACAGGACAGTTGTATCAAGAGTATAAAATATCGGGAGCAGTACTGTTGACATTTCTTATCGTACAGAAGAAAGAAGTGATTGTTGATCCTCTACAGAAGAATCATAGTGTTGTTGAACATAAAGTGCATATTTCATCGTTGGATCTTCATATGCTCAAAAGAATTGAACATTGTAATAAGTTAATTCAATAATTTAATAACTTATTAAAAGTGAAAAATTATTTTGAATAAAAGATAAGCCTTCTCTGCAACACATCCTTTCTGCGACACTCTATTAACATCACATTGCCATATTATTTAATCATATTATGTATGCATTTATGCTATTAAGGTTTACATGTATTTATGTTTATATGTTATTTGTTGTGTGTTAAGTTAGTTTGTATTCTGCGGGCCTGGATGGGAGGTGACTAGAACAAGAAATACCAAGTGACATTGGTCTTGCTCTAGCGTTCTATAGGGAGCAAATTTCTTAATTGAAATTTGCATGCAACATTGTTTGCAAATATTTGTTAGCTGTGACGATACTGTCTTTCTTGTTGTTTTTGTAATATTTCTATGTTCTTTAGTTTTGTTTGATTTGTTTGTATAATTGTAGGTCTCATCTTTCCTTTCATTTCAGTTCTTTACACCCTTATGTTTATACACTGTGGCGTTATTTGTCTTGTTGATTTCATTGCGGTTATCATCACAGATTCGGTGATCATTATTTTTTGATTTTTTCTATTTGATTTAATTTGATTCCTGCAATTGTTTTCATATTGTCTTTTCTTGTTTGTCCTTGTTAATGTCTTTGGTTGACAGATAATATATAAGGTATATTTGAATATATTTATATTATAGTACAGACCAGTACTTATGATCATTGATTACATTAAGAAAGTGTACAAGACCTTTGTAAGGTTTGTCTCCAACAGTGATTGGGATAGAAAATATTATTTTCCACAGGTACTCAAGTGATCATTGATTACATTAAGGAAGTATACAAGACCTTTCTAAGGCTTGTCTCCCACAGTGTTTGGGATATACAGATATTGTTTTCCACAGGTACTCAAGTTATCATTGGTTATATTATAAACAAAATAACCATACAAGTTGTTCACTAAGACTAAGTCTATAGTATAGACTTGTCTCCCATGAAAGTGAAATAAGGTAATTTATTTACTTTTTCAGGTTTCTGATTTAATAAGACAGGATGTCTACATTAGATTACTTTATTACACAAGGGAAATCCCTTGATAAGACTGGTAAAGATTTAGAAGAATGGGCAACTGCTCAATTCTCTATGGTATTGAAGGCAGAAGAAAAAAGATTAGAAGCTGCTGCTGAGGAAAGAAAAGCTGCTGCAGAAGAGAGAAAACTTCAAATAGAAGAAAAAAGATTAGAAGCTGCTGCTGAGGAAAGAAAAGCTGCTGCAGAGGAGAGAAAGCTTCAAAAAGAAGAAAAAAGATTAGAAGCTGCTGCTGCTGCTGAAGAGAAAAAAGCTGCTGCAGAAGAGAGAAAAGCTCTGGCCGAAGAGAAAAGATTAGAAAGAGAAGCTGATGCTGCTGCGGAACAAAAGAAATTGCAGATGCAGGTGGAGGAAAGGAGATTTGTGTCAGAACAGAACAAATTAGAAGCTGCTGCTGCTGCAGAACAGAAAAAATTAGAAGCTGCTGCTGCTGCTGAACAAAAAAGATTAGACAGAGAAACTGAACAGAAAAAAATTAGAAGCTGAAGAGAGAAAAGCGATAAGAGAACATGAATTTGAGTTAGAGAAATTAAGATTGACAAGTATGACTAATGTTAATCAGGCATCTGGTGGTAATGGTAAACCCTTTAATTATAAGGTCAAGGTGCCAGCGTTCAACTCTGCCAGTGATGATATAACATTTTGGCTTTCTAGATTTGAACGTGCTTGTCGAGCTCATAATGTTGACAAATCACAGTATGTGAATCAGTTGTCTGAAAATCTAAAAGGGGAGTCTCTGACTAAGTTATGTTTGGTTGAAGAGGCCGACAAAGATAATTATGATGCTATTAGGGCAGCTTTGATAAAGAGATATCAGCTGTCAGAAGAAGGTTATCGTCTTTTGTTTAAAACAATGAGACCTGAGGTAGGTGTAGAATTCTCAGAATTCATTTCAAAAGCACGACTTACACTATCACGATGGATTGAATTATCCAAAATAGAGAAAACATTTGATGGTCTTACGGATTTATTGCTAAGAGACAAGGTCATGTCTTCGGTAAATAAACCATTCCTAGAGTTTTTACATGAGCGTAAACCTAGTACATTAAAGCAAATGGAAGAATATTGTGACCAGTATGCCACGGCACACCCTGACATGATTCTTAGTAACACTAACATTAAAGAGGGTATGCCAGTTGCTTCAGCAACGGAATATAATCATAATTACTCACACAAATTCCAAGGAGCTCAAAATAAACTTGATAAAAAGGTTAATTGGAATAAGTATCAAAACCAAGGTAACCACGCAAATCAGGGTTCTTCTTCGAAGAACTGGAATCGGGCTGACAGTCCTCGATACGCGAGGGGTGCTCATAATTATAGAAATTTCCGAAAAGGGAGTAACCATAGGAACTACCCAAGTTCTTCATGGAAACAACAAAACCAACATTACAGGGATACTCATTATAATGAGCATGATGATTATGATCATGAATATTGTGATTCAAACCCAAATAGGGTTATAACAGAGGGAATAATAATTACAGAGGCAACAATAACCGAGGTAGATCACAACACAAAAGACATGGTAAATCTCATTACCAGGCTAACTCTGCACAACAAGAGTTTCACGAAGCCGGTAATCAAACCAATGATAAGAAAGACTCTAATAGTGTGGGATGTTCTGCTTTCGATTTTGACAGAGCATTTCAGTGTTCCCAATGCAAAACATTATTCGAGCCAACCACAGTTTCGACTTTAAGCTGTGGTCATCCTCTTCCTGCTCTTCCTGCGTCAGTCGCGCATGATGGAAGAGGTGCTCTTGTCTTTAATAGAGGTCTAGTAGATGGTACTCCGGTCTCAATTCTTTTCGATTCCGGGTGCACAACCATTGGAGTGAGGCAGTCACTTATAGATCCTTCTCGAGCCACTGGCAAGATAATCAAATGCATAACATTTGGTGGCACATTGGAGAAGTACTCCACTGCCATTATCAACATCTCTACTCCCTTCTTTACAGGAGATGTGCACGCATGTCTGCTGCCGAATCCGATCGCTGATCTTATCGTCGGTCGCATTCATGGTGCGAAAGAATGCACTCCGCAACAAATTGCCGAGTGGGAAAGTGATAATATGCATACTGCAAATGCTGTGGTCACTAGAGCTCAAGCTCTAAACATGCCGCAATCTTCGCCTTCTGGAGATAATAATGACCAGAACCAAGGTGATCTCTTGGAGATTTCGCATGTTTCCTTTATAAAACAGCAGGAAGATGATCCTACTCTAAAGAAATTCTTTACTCTGGCAACAAAAGGTGATCCGAATAAGGATACAAATCGTAAATCTTGGATTACGATGAGGAATGGCGTACTTGTACGTATGGTACAAGACTCCGCTAAATCCATTCATTCTCAAATTCTTGTGCCCAAAAATATGAGAGTTAAAATCTTACAGCACGCTCATGATTCTCAGTGTGCTGGACATATGGGTTTTTCCCGTACTAAATCTAGAGTTCTTGCATCTTTCTTTTGGCCTGCTGTGAATAAGGACATACGAATCTATTGTCGATCTTGTAAAGTATGTCAAGAGGTTAAATCCAGAGGTCCACGCCATGCTGCACCTATTCAGGCTGCAGACATTCCCATTCGACCATTTCAAAAAATGGCGATAGACATCATTGGTCCATTTAAGATAAAGTCTGCTAGAGGACACCAATTTATTTTGACGTGTGTAGATATGTGCACACGTTGGCCAGAGGCTGTTCCTCTAAAGAGCATAACTACTGCTGATATTGCAGATGCTCTTTGGTTAATATTTTCTCGTCTGGGATTTCCAGCAGAAATATTATCGGACCATGGTAGCCAACTTATATTGGATACCATGTCTCAAGTGATGTCGACTCTAAAGATAGAGAGATCTCTGAGTAGTATTTATCATCCTATGTCCAATGGGATGGTGGAACGTCTGAATAGAACTCTGAGAAACCTACTAGGTAAGATAACTGAGGATCATCCTCAGGATTGGGACAGGGTTTTACCCGCGGCTCTCTTTGCATATAGAGAGGTCGCCAACGAACATACAGGATTTTCTCCTTTTGAACTTGTCTTCGGCGCGAAACCGCGAGGTCCTATGTCCTTACTTCATGATCTCATAACTGCTGATAATATTGTCGATGACACAAAATCCTCTTATGAATATGTCATTGCACTTAGACATAAGATTATCGAAGCATGCAAATTGGCAACTGCTTCTTCTGAATTTGCGAAACAGAAGGCAAGGCAATTTGCCAATAAGACCAGACGCTTGCGACAACTCTGTCCAGGTGACAAAGTATTGGTCCTGCTACCTTGTAGAGAAAACAGACTTCTTATTTCTTGGAAAGGTCCGTACGATATAATATCAAAAGTTTCCGATGTTGACTATATCGTCGATATTGACGGGAAGCATAAAACCTTCCACATCAACATGCTCACGGAATTCCATGAACGTCCGGATTATTTACAACCTGTTTTCCAGGCAACGGACGATTTTCCAGTCCAACATGGACATTACTCATCACTGTCAGTAATACAGGATGAGGAAACGAGTTTCTCGGATGTAAATCTACCTTTTCTAATGATTCCGCTTCACTCTAATGAATCATGGAAAGATGTTGCGATTTCTCCTGAATTATCTCCAGGAGAACAGAAACAAGTTTCTACTATGTTAGAACAATTTCAGGATGTCCTTACTGACATTCCTGGTCAAACTAATGTCATTGTACACGACATTATTCTTACTGACCATAATCCTATAAGAGTCAGACCGTATCCTATCCCGATGCATTTTCAAGCACAGGTAGAGAAAGAGTTGGATGAGATGATAGAGTTAAAAATTATTGAACCATCCACATCAGCATATTCTTCGCCGATGGTTATCGTGCGAAAAAAATACAACAACATACGTCTTTGCGTTGATTATCGCAAATTGAACCAAGTGACTAAATTTGATGCTGAACCTATGCCTTTACTTGAAGAGCTACTTACGAGACTATCGAATTCTCATTTCTTTACTAAACTCGATTTGTCTAAGGGATATTGGCAAGTTCCATTATCCGAACACGCCAAACCGTTTACTGCTTTTTCGACGCCTAGGGGTCTATTCCAATGGAATTTTATGCCTTTCGGCCTTATGAACGCCCCTGCAACATTCGTACGCATGATGCGTCGAATCCTATCTCATCGCTCAGATGTCATTGCATATCTTGATGACATCTGTCTTTTCAGTGATACTTGGAACGATCACTATAATGGGATAAATGAACTATTGTCTATCTTACGCGAGCATAACCTGACAGCGAAACCATCTAAAGCTTGTATTGGTTTTAGCGAAATATCTTTCTTAGGTCACCGTGTTGGTCATGGTTTCCTAAAAACAGAAGACCATAATACAAGTAAGATACTTAACATTTCTATTCCTAAGACTAAAAAGCAAGTGCGAAGTCTCTTAGGTCTAATACAATTTTATGGACGATTCATTCCGAATCTGTCCTCCATTATGTCACCTCTTTCTTCCTTGCTAAAGAAAGGGTCTCCTAATGTAGTCCATTGGACTCAAGAATGTCAATCCTCTTTGGATAAGGTTAAAACTATGTTTTCTACTTCACCTATCCTAGTATTGCCTTCTAAGGATAAGACATTTATTCTTCGTAGTGACGCTTCATCCACAGGGATTGGAGCAGCACTAATGCAAGAGTACTCTGGAACTCTGCATCCTGTGATGTATATTTCTCGAAAATTAAATGCCGCAGAGAAGAATTACTCGGTCCTAGACCGTGAATTATTGGCTATGGTTTGGTCAATCCTTAAACTTCAAAGATTTCTTCTTGGCGCGCATTTCATTGTGGAAACTGACCAGAAAGCTCTTACGGCTATTCAAAGTAAAAATCTGAAGAGCGCGAGATCAACGCGATACGCGATTGCTCTGCAGCCGTTTCATTTTTCGGTGCGAGCTATCCGTGGGTCAGAAAATGTGATGGCAGATATTTTGTCTAGATGCCCACATGATTCATAACTGTTAAATTATATGCCTAACTTTGCTACAGTTGTTCCTATGTTGAAATGTGTACACATATGGAATATATCATATATTGATTGTAACACTACTTAGCGGTTCATTGATGTTTATTCACCACTGATCTTTCAATGTTTTTTTGTCTTTGATGATCATGATGTTAAGGTATCTAAGATGAAATTTATGTATAAACTGATGTAGAAAGTGTGGCATTGCCAGTATTGTAGTATGCGTTGGTGACACCTCTCTGGAAATATTTATACTTAGAGAAATACTTTCTCTAAGTTCATGAAATATATTCTCAATGCTTATCATCTGCGCATTGTTATTGGTGCGTTGTGAGCCTATTGTATGTTGCTCCTAGATGTATTTCAAAAAAAAAAAAAAATGTACCATTTTTTTTTTCCCGAGGGGTGGGGTAATCTGTTGCGTGCATATTTTGACGCACATATTACAAAAATACGATATGGCTATTTAATATGGAAAATATATATTTGCATTCATTTGTGTATGAAAATGCTTCCTCTAGTAAAGCTAGATAATTCATGATTGATTTACACTTTTGATTATATGAGTGATCTTTCTTGATATTGACTCGGCGCATGGATATTGTATTCATGTCCGTTCTTATTTGTTCGGGCCAGAAAATAGATTAATTTTGCTTGTTATGTTTATGGCCTGAATTCATGTGTACCACTTGTCTTGTGAAAGAAGATTCAGTCGTATATTGTATACCTTTGTATGTTCAGGTCGGACTATATTCTTTCTGCCGGAATCTAGCGCAGGTTTTCGTAGTCCTACTGGGTTGTGAAGAGTTCCGATAATGTCGCCAAGATGGCTGAGTGCTTTTTCCAGGGCTGGCACTGTTTAAGGTTTAACAGTGATTCATAGATGTTTTTCTAGGAGAAGTTTATGTCTCTGCAAGAGTCTATTTGTCAGAGATCCTCCTCATATGTGTGATTCGGACTCCAGGTATGCCAGACCCTATTTTTGATGATCTCGAGTCGATTAGACCTAGATGGAACATTGTGCTTCGTATCGCTAGGGTTGTGTTTTGTATCGACGAAGATGACAGGCTTTCCTACAGCAGTTATGTCTACATGAAGTAACTGGATTACTGTAGAGCTGTATGGAAAACTTTATGAAATTATTTATATGCACATTCTAAATTAACTTTGGCTTATATCTACCTTCCCTCTGTATGACCAGTTAAGAAAGATATACTGGCCCAATGACTCAACACTAAACTCAAAGCTATATGGAGTTAAAGAGGAACTTCAAACAACAGTCGAATTCATCATGAGAACTTGTCTGACGGTGTAATCATCAAAGATGCGATCGCAAGAAGAAGAAGAAGAAGAATCTACCTTCCTACGAGTGAGTGAGCGACAACTCAGGAAGGCGGCCATGTTATATTTCTGTCATCATATTTTTGATCACTGTCAAGAGAACAGATTATGTATCCTACTATCGGGCAGTGGTATCGAGATCTTGTTATGAGGTGAAAACCCACTATCGTGGTTTATGATTATTATACAAACATTGGACATATTTCAGCTTAAGAACTTAGCCATGAAATGAAGGTTGGGCCAATGACTTTTGTATGTTTACCGATCCTCATTGACGCGTTCAGTCAGTAGAGGATACGGCGATTAGGTACCAGAACAGTGAATGCTACCTTAGGTTGAATGTTATTTCACTACTACATGAATGTATCATCCACGATTCAAATAACCAATGAATGTACGTCAACATGTACCCATGACTGTATCCGTGCTGTCCAGTGTTCGTGCCTTCATTAAACTATTGAAATGTCAGCGGCAGTTCAAGTCGTCATTGCATTACATGAGAGTGTGTGAGAGGTATTATCAAGTGGTCTGTTACACCGAACTACTACACCATTCGCGTTACTTGACACTCCCACTCAATGTCAATATGACAGGTTCATTCGATGATGCAGAGGTAACTGAAGAAGACTTTCTTCAGTGATGATCAGTGCATGACTCTAAACATAACACCCGCATCCAGATATTCTACACCCATATTAAGGTATTCCTCTTGTCCCATATTAAGGTATTCCTCTTGTCCCATATTAAGGTATTCCTCTTGTCCCATATTAAGGTATTCCTCTTGTCCCATATTAAGGTATTGTTCTTGTCCCATATTAAGGTATTCTTCTTGTCCCATATTAAGGTATTGTTCTTGTCCCATATTAAGGTATTCCTCTTGTCCCATATTAAGGTATTGTTCTTGTCCCATATTAAGGTATTGTTCTTGTCCCATATTAAGGTATTCTTCTTGTCCCATATTAAGGTATTCCTCTTGTCCCATATTAAGGTATTCCTCTTGTCCCATATTAAGGTATTCTTGTCCCATATTAAGGTATTCCTCTTGTCCCATATAAAGGTATTCCTCTTGTCCCATATTAAGGTATTCTTCTTGTCCCATATTAAGGTATTCTTCTTGTCCCATTTCACTCTTTATGGAACGTAGAGTCATCACTGCAGGTGGCCCTGTTATAGAAAACCAGCACATAAATTTTCATATGCTCGTACAGCAGTGGTTTCTTTAGCAGTTTGTTGTACGTGATGAGTTTACCAGCCGTATGAACAACCTCTTATAAGTGGCCTGTTACGACGTCCATTAGGGAGACAGTAGTCCCATTCCCTCCTTCTCCTCAGAGACCCCTGGGAAGTACCGAGGGTTTGGTAATAACTAGTAGGTTTTTATTTTATCCAAATTTAGATGCTTTGTTTGCAACTTGTCTTTAAAGCTGTTTTTATTATTGTTTTAATTTTCTGTGTATGTTTGTCTTAACTGTAAGTTTCCTTTTGGTTCTTTCCTTCCATTGAAAGTTTGTTAGTTTTCTTATTCTGTATATCTTCTCAGCATTCTGGAGGGTTCAAAGTTTTTTTTTTTCTCCATAACACGTATAGTCTATAAATAAATGATGTGTCAGCTCAGGCTTCCTGTAGGTTGGCCATCTACATGGCAGCCCCTTGCTCCCTAGGGACCAGATAGGGGAAGAAGAAGAAAAGAAGTCATATGTACAAAGTCATATTCTGGCTGTTATTCTTTCCCAGGATGAGACCAAAGTTTACACCGGCAGTGTTGACGGAGCCGTGTATCAGTTCTCCTTGTACGCAGCTGACCCAACATCAGAACGCAAGCGCTGGGCGCATCAGTTGCTGCATAGTCGGCATACTCATGATATCAAGGCTCTCACATACGTCAATGGGTTTTTAGTCTCTGGAGGTAAAATTTCATGTGTAATTTTCTCTTGTATGTTCCAGTTTTTATATTCTGTTTATTGCCTTAAAAGCTAAACTAAGTTATAGGGAGAAGTGCAGTGAATCTGTTTTGTCAAAATCTAAAAAAATATAAACATTGAGATTAGTATATTTTCTGATAATTTAAGATTCCCCCAAATCTGAATGTAAAATTTGATTATCAGAACAAATTGTGAAAATGTTTTTTTTTTAAATTTTAAATATGGTTTTTTTCCTTGTGAAATTTGTGATGTTTGTGATGTTGTATTGAAGAAAATTGTTAATTTCTCAGAATCTTGTTTTGTATTGCTAATTTTCTTATAATGTCCTTTTTTTTCCTTCATCAATCAACTTGAGATGTGGCTCAGAAAAATGTATCTGTAACTTATTAAAACTTATCTCATGACAATATTCTTATATCTTTTCAAATTTATGGTCTGTTGCGAACAGTTTTGTAAGAAATTTCAGAATTTGTTACATCTTTTAAGACTTTATACTCCTTTACCTCATTGTGAATTTCATTACTGAAATTATATTTAAAAAATCTATATTGATAAAAGTTTCAGAATTGAAGGACAAACTGCCTTTTCAGATTTGATGTTTATCACACACACAAAATATTAAATAAAAAAAGACTGTGCAGTGAAGTAAGGGACATAAAACCAGTATGCCAGCTGCTTCTATGGCAACAAGTGCCATCCTGCCAAACTAATATTATTGGACTTTAAATCTTTGCAAGTTAATTGAAATTGTATACATATTTAACAAAATAATATATCGTGTCCACCCTCCTCATAAGTTGAAATTTTATCTTCCTATTGTCATTTGTTATTTTATATTTTAATAAAATATATGAGACGTCTGTTATATGAATATTTTTAAAAGTTGTCTTTGTCTCAGGAGCCGCGGTAGCACAGTTAGTGCACTGGCTTCTTAGCTCGGTGGTCCATGGTTCAATCCCCAGTTGAGGTGGGATTTTTTAGACTGCAGATGGCTCCACGTTCGACCCAGCCTCATAAATTGGGTACCACAGCAACTCTGGGAAGGTTAAGGCGGCCGATGTGATGCTGACCACATCACCCATAGTGTGCCAACGGTCAAGAAAATATGGGCCTAACACCATATCCCCAATATGCTTCAATGGGTGTGTAACGGGATCCTTTACCTTTTCCCTGTTTTGTCTCAGGAGTTTCTAACATTATTTTTTTAGTCATTAACTATGTAGGATTTTCTTTAGGAATAGTGAAACTTTTGCAGTGTGTAATTGTGTGTGTGATTTCATCTGTGTCATCTCCACCTTGCTGTGGGATAGTAGCTTGTGTGTTCCTAGGATCCCAAAAGCTATACTTGCGGTAGCACAGCTACCCGCAGGGTTTCCCATGCCGAATAGGTTGAATCGTAGGGACCAGACAAAGAGAAACACAGCCATGCTGCCTTGCAGGCTGGTTGGGGATAGTCAAAGGCTTTGGTAGGCGACCCAACAGATATGCTGATTTAAATAAAATACACTGGGCCACAGGACTTACGACACTGCAACATAGTTACAAAGTTGCTTGACAAAGATATCACAGCTTTAGCAGTGTGACCTGCCATTTTTTATCTTCTTTCTCGCTCCTTAAGGAAATTGGGGGCCACCATTGCTCTCCCTCTCCCTCTTTGCGAGAAGCCTGTCCCAAATTGCTGCACATGCTCACATTTTAGTGGTTTCTGTAGTAATTTGTTTATATCTTATGACATTCTTGAGCAAGCAGTATTCCTATTCTGTCTGTCTCAAGACTCCCAGAAGTTACTCACAGCCACCTTTGTCTCCTCAGACTCTCCCATGAGTTACACACAGCCACCTTTGTCTCCTCAGAGATTCCCATGAGTTACACACAGCCACATTTGTCTCATCAGAGACTCCCATGAGTTACACACAGCCACCTTTGTCTCCTCAGAGACTCCCATGAGTTACACACAGCCACTTTTGTCTCCTCAGAGACTCCCATGAGTTACACACAGCCACCTTTGTCTCCTCAGAGACTCCCATGAGTTACACACAGCCACCTTTGTCTCCTCAGAGACTCCCATGAGTTACACACAGCCACCTTTGTCTCCTCAGAGACTCCCATGAGTTACACACAGCCAGTTTTGTCTCCTCAGAGACTCCCATGAGTTACACAAAGCGACCTTTGTCTCCCCAGAGACTCCCATGAGTTACACACAGCCACCTTTGTCTCCTCAGAGACTCCCATGAGTTGCACACAGCCACCTTTGTCTCCTAGAGACTCCCATGAGTTACACACAGCCACCTTTGTCTCCTCAGAGACTCCCATGAGTTACACACAGCCACCTTTGTCTCCTTAGAGACTGCCATGAGTTACACACAGCCACCTTTGTCTCCTCAGAGACTCACATGAGTTACACACAGCCACTTTTGTCTCCTCAGAGACTCCCATGAGTTACACACATCCACCTTTGTCTCCTCAGAGACTCCCATGAGTTACACACAGCTACCTTTGTCTCCTCAGAGACTCCCATGAGTTACACACAGCCAGTTTTGTCTCCTCAGAGACTCCCATGAGTTACACAAAGCGACCTTTGTCTCCTCAGAGACTCCCATGAGTTACACAAAGCGACCTTTGTCTCCTCAGAGACTCCCATGAGTTACACACAGCCACCTTTGTCTCCTCAGAGACTCCCATGAGTTACACAAAGCGACCTTTGTCTCCTCAGAGACTCCCATGAGTTACACACAGCCACCTTTGTCTCCCCAGAGACTCCCATGAGTTACACAAAGCGACCTTTGTCTCCTCAGAGACTCCCATGAGTTACACACAGCCACCTTTGTCTCCCCAGAGACTCCCATGAGTTACACAAAGCGACCTTTGTCTCCTCAGAGACTCCCATGAGTTACTCACAGCCACCTTTGTCTCCTCAGAGACTCCCATGAGTTACTCACAGCCACCTTTGTCTCCCCAGAGACTCCCATGAGTTACACAAAGTGACCTTTGTCTCCTCAGAGACTCCCATGAGTTACTCACAGCCACCTTCGTCTCCTCAGAGACTCCCATGAGTTACACAAAGCGACCTTTGTCTCCTCAGAGACTCCCATGAGTTACACACAGCCACCTTTGTCTCCTCAGAGACTCCCATGAGTTACACACAGCCACCTTTGTCTCCTCAGAGACTCCCATGAGTTACACACAGCCACCTTTGTCTCCTCAGAGACTCCCATGAGTTACACACAGCCACCTTTGTCCAAAAATACAACATATAATGTAACAGACTGCTGCTTCCAGTATTGTCTGTGGTATAAATATTGTGATTCCATGACCTACAAAAGTTGTCTACTTTGGAGGCATATATTAGTTTTTGGGACGGTAAAACACAGTTTAAACAAACATACAGGGTGGGGGTTCTTATTTTTAAAGAAAAAGAGTAATGCATCTTACTAGGACAAAAGATAAAGAAAATTGCCTATGTTGCGGCAAAAGCCTTTGTGATGGGGGGGATGTGAAGAAAGTAAGAGCTAAGTGAGATACATGAGAAAATAAATACAACCCATGGACACTACTTAGGGGCCTGCCCACTCCATTAAGAGTACAAAGGTAAATGAATGAATGCCCCTGACCCCAATCGTACTATATATGTCTTGAATTGTTTATGCAGCAGTGCTGAAAATTTTGTTTATTGTTTTTGTTTGTTAATTTTTTTTTCAAAGCAGCAGAGTATAATGATGAGTTTTGAGTTATAGTGCTTTAGAAGCAGTTATTGACACTTAGTCCAAGAAACAGCAGGATCAGGTATTAATACTGTGGGATATGAAAACCAAATGTAAGTCTTAAGGAAACCAAAAAATCTTATAGATTTTATTATTGTTCGCTCACAGCTACGGTAGTTTGTATTTAAGAATGTCTCAGACTGTGTAGCTGTAATCAGTTTTAAGAATTCTTTATCTGGCTGCATTTGAAGTGTCCCGAGGTTTGATCCTTGTCTTGTTAGGTAAATACATACAGCGAGAAATGGGAGTATAATGGATTGTTTGCTTTTTTTTTTGCTTCCAGGTGTGGATACAGTCTTATATGTGACAAAACTTAAGGGACGGAGGTCTGTTCTACAGTTGGCACCTGTTCCTATGGTAATATTTTCAATTAGAAAATTTCCCCCCACACAGATAATGTAGATGGGGGAATATCCTTTGTTTATTGCAGTGCTGTATTTTTTCTGCATTTTTGTTTCATGTATTACTTGCTTTGTTGTCTTTTTTCTTTATGAATGTTTGTTCTCCTCCCCCCGCTGCATGTTTTCTCTCATTTGATATTGCCATCATGCAGTGTAATTTCATTTTTTCCTTTGCCTGTCAACTGTCTCATCAGCAGGGTGGTTGATGGTTGAACATCTTTAGATGTAGACATAGTCCTTAGCTATGAATACTCAGTAAGCAGCCGTGGACCACCACAGGTGGTTGTCACATAGGACGAGGTGGGATAGTTGTGTGGGGCAGCTGTTTGTATAAAAACCCCTGAACCTTTATGATACTGCAACTAGAGGGAAGGAGGCAACTTTACCCCTCCCTCCTCACTGCCTTACAAAAAATGTTTAAAATACCATGGACAGTGTAAAGAGGATGTCCTGAGAGAAGCCAGTACACTGTGATAGGAAGGGAAATGATTATTTAGAGCACAATTTGGTAATAGTTAAGATAACGTCTTAGTGAAGGGACTCTGAAATCTGTATGCTGTTCGTAATAGCTTATGAAACGGGCCATTGATGTACAAAAAGGGAAATAGCCACTTAGTGATATGAAACGTGATGACTAGAGATACACTGTCGCCAGAGAGGGTTCATCCATTGATGTAAGTCGTAACACCAACCTTGGAAAACGTGGGAATAAACAGAACCAGGAGACCTAGTCATAGATGAAAGAATTCCTCTTTTGGAAAACCAATCCCATGTCCTGTTACATCAATAAAATACAAAAATGCACATAAACCATGTTGGCAATATGAAAATGTTTGAGCTGATAGAAACTAGCAGTTCCTAAAAAGATGAAATCCAATTGTTAAAACAACACTACAGAATTACATAGGTAACAACTGGTACCTTGACTGCTCGATGGATAGGGATTTCTGATAACTTATTGACATGCCCAAATGAAGCGTTGATTCTTCAAGACCTAGATGGCGTTTATTTTCAGTTGGTGAAGGAATACTCTGATTTTAACAATTTCACTAATCTGATCCACGACTGACAATATTTATAGAACCCAGTGGCACATTCCATCATATTGTACCCTATAAAATAAACATGGCCCTAGAGAAAACGGATGATTGCCGGCCATTGTTTGATGTTCCAGAGATTTTGTTCATTGTTGTTTCTGCCATCACCGGTGTCAATACCTTGTCGAGTTGTGGCGGCTTGCGTACCCTGATTACCCCCAGAGCTATGCCAGCTGGAGTTTAACTCCTGGAAGGTTCAACCAAGCTGGACAGGTTTGCGTGGGCAGGGGTCAGACTAAAGCAGACACCCTGGTCCTCCAGGTTGGGGGTTTTAGCATAGGGCTGACACCCCTGTCTATGTAAAAAGAAATGAAGTTACGGAAACGACAACAAATGAACAAACTTTGCTGTGGGACGGACAGCCGGAGTCTGAGGCTCGTATGACTTCTGTCAGTGGTGAAAGCCAAAAGGAAGCCACTGACACGAAAACAGACGTCCTAACAGCAAAACGTGAAACAAGAATAGGATTTTGGAATGTCAGGACAATGAACAAGATGGGTAAACTAAAACAGGTCACAGCAGAAATGAGAAACTGTAGATTACACATTCTAGGGATAAGCGAGAGCAGATGGACGGGGACAGGAAAAGTTAAAACAGCAACAGGAGAAAAAGTACTTTACTCTGGAAGAGAGGATGGACAGCACAATGAAGGTTTAGCCATTATTCTACAGAAAGGAATAGAAAGGACATTACTGGAATGGAAACCCATCAACAACAGACTGATAAAAATAAGATTGAGAGGGAGATTCACCAACACTACAATAATACAATGCTACGCACCAACAAATGACAGCGATGATGAGGTCAAGGAAGAATTCTATCAACAACTGCAAAAAGAAATGGAAGACACACCTAGATATGATCTTATCATAGTAATGGGAGACCTCAATGCGAAAGTTGGAACACACAATACATATAATGAAAGAGTAATGGGGAAATGCGGCAGCGGAACAGCAAACGAAAATGGGGATAAATTAATAAGTTTCTGTAGCATTAACAACCTGGTCATTGAAGGAACACTTTTCCCACACAAAGAAATTCACAAATTAACATGGGAATCACCAAATGGTCGGGACAGAAACCAGATAGACCACATTATGATTAATGAAGCGATATCAATTTGCCAAAAGTCAGGAAAAGACATTTAATGATGATATAGACCAGAAATTCAACACGATTTCAACAATATATAAGGAAAGCAGCAAATCATGCTTGGGATTCCAGGAAAGGAAGAAGCAAGATTGGATAACACCAGAAACATTAAACACCATAACGATGAGCAAGGAAATGAGAAGAAAGAAAACAGAAGCGAAGTCCCCTAGGTTAAAGCAACTATATAGCGAACAGTACAGTCAGCTGGACAAGGAAGTTAAACGCCAAACCCGAGCCAACAAAAGGAATTTCCTAGACAATCTTGCAAGACAGGCAGAAGAGGCAGCACTGAGAAATGAACAAAGCACAGTATACAAAATAACTAAATTCATCAGCGGAAAACGAGGTGCAAACAATATTACATTAGTAAGAGATAAGCAAGGAAATCTCATTACGACAGCAGAGGGACAGGAAACAAGATGGGCAGAGCACTTCAGAGAAACTCTGAACAAGGAACCACCAGAGACACAATTGAATGTTCCTGAAGCTGAAAATGATCTAGATGTTAATACAGACATTCCACGAAAAGAAGAAATCATCACAGCAATCAAAGGGTTAAAGAATGGAAAAGCTCCTGGCCATGATAACCTAAATGCAGAGCTATTTAAGACAGACCCTGAGCTAGCAGCAAAACTATTAGAACCACTATTTGCACAAGTCTGGAAAACAGGGACAACACCAACGGAGTGGAACAAAGGAATAATTGTCAAATTGCCCAAGAAAGGAGATCTTGCAGACTGCAATAATTAGAGAGGAATAACTCTTCTCTCAGTTCCCAGCAAAATACTATGCAGGATAATTATACAGAGAATTTCAAAAGCAGTAGACTACAAACTGAGGAAAGAACAAGCGGGATTTAGAAAGAACAGAAGATGTGTAGATCATATATTTACCCTCAGGAGCATTATAGAGCAGTGCTCAGAATGGCAAAGACAGCTGTACATTAATTTTGTTGATTTTGAAAAGGCTTTTGACAGTATACATAGGGACAGTTTATGGAAAATACTGAGGGTTAATGGATTTCCAAGCTGCATAGTGTCAATCATAAAAAGCCTCTATGCCAACTTTACGTGTAGCGTTGGGCAGAACAACCTAACCTTTGAGGTGAAGGCAGGAGTACGACAGGGATGCCCCTTATCAGCTACTCTGTTTTTAACAGTCATAGACTGGGTGATGCGCCAGACAACAGAGGGCAGTCCAAGAGGAATAAGATGGACTACATTTTCTACATTGGAAGATCTGGAATATGCAGTTGACATTGCACTACTAGCACATTCACATCAACACATCCAGGAAAAAACGGATAGACTTAATAAGTAAAGCCAGCAGGTGGGCTTGAACATCAACCTAAAGAAGACAGAGGTCATGACACTCAATGTGAGCAACCCTGAGCCCATATCAGTAAGGAATCAGCAACTGGAACAGACAGACACCTTCACATACCTAGGATGCATAGTAACAGACTGCGGAGCAAGCAAAGACATCAACAACAGAATGAACAAAGCAAGAACAGCCTTTTTTAGTCTAAACAACATCTGGAAGTCCTCTCAGTACAGCACAAGCACAAAATTAAGATTATATCAGAGCTGTATGCTTTCTGTGCTTCTCTATGGTGCGGAATGCTGGAGAGTTACAGAGAAGGAAATGTCAAAATTGTCCTCTTTTCACAAAACATGCTTAAGAAAAATTCTCAGAATCTTTTGGCCGAATACCATCACCAACCAAGATCTGCTTACTCTGAGCAAGCAAGAGGACATGCACACCATTATAGCTGGCAGACGCTGGAGCTGGGTTGGCCATGTCCTCAGAAGAGACCCCGATGCTATCACAAGAACAGCTATGCTATGGACCCCTGAAGGAAAACGAAAGTGAGGCCGATCAAAAACAACTTGGCGGAGGACTGTGGAGGCTGAGATGCAAAGAATGAACCAGAGTTGGGGCACTTTATGAAGGATGGCCACCGACCGAGCAAAGTGGAATCAATTTGTTGTTGCCCTACAAGACGCCACCAGGCATGATGGCCACTGACTGCTTTTACGGTCGTCGGCTAAGGATCAAAGAAGAAGAAGTAATTGTTGTTATTTTGTGTCCAAATACCTGCCACAACATTGAACTGAAGTTCCCCAACAGAAGCAAAAAAAAGGATACCAACATCAGAAATAAAATGAACAAAACAAAAAAATGAATAAGAAAAATGGCCACTGTTATCGTAAACGAAGTACTGGCTCAACCGCTATGTCGAAAACATGCTTTTTATTTCTAACTGGGTCAACAAAAAGATCTGTTGAGGGAGCTCATGTTGTGTCCTCATCATTGCCATGTGTCTGCTGTGACAACACAAAGGAAGCATATTTTCCTTTTAGGAGGAAGCAGTCCACTGTCTTTGGGCATATTATGAGAAGAGGGAAGCATGAATGTATTGTGTGACAGCAGGAAAAATTGAAGGAAAAAGAGGATAACCAAAAAAAAAAAAAAGATACTGGACAATTAGATTGCATTCATGGAAACAAGTCAGCAGCAGAACAAATAAACAGCATCGGCAACAGGAGGTTGTGGAGAAACATGATCACAGATGCCATTTAGCGTGTTGCTTGAAACAGAAGTCTGCTCTCATGTTTTAAAACAAATAGGAGCATCTATACTCTGACATTTCTGTCAAGTAATCACGGTTTTCTGTCAAGTAATCACAATTTTCTGTCATATTTCGTTTATTTTAGGCCTGAACCTGACTACTAAGGGCAGATTTTGCCAGAACTCTGCCTGATGCTAGTTTGAACCGCCTGATGTTATTGAACTTCACTATCCTGTAGGAGATTTTTGTCCTGTGTTTTGTATGAGTATACTTTATTTCAGCCTGGTTTGGTTCATTTGGCAGCAGACAACTTGATCCAACTTCAGTACCAAGATTACATTGAAGTTTGGCGTCTGGGGGCAGCTAATCCTCCCTTTGGTGAGTATTTTGAAATAGTCATTAGTTATTTTATTGTGAAAGAAGACGCTGGCGATAGATAGGACACACATTGAGAAAACCTGTTGATAGCATGACAAGGCAGTCCTTGTTCTGGAATCTCCTGGATAAGAGGTAGATGAAACAAACAAAAAGCCACAGACTATCATAAATGATTGAAGTGGTATGAGAAGATCATTAATTTGGAACTGGTGACAATAACCAGACGGGTGCAAGTGGAAGAAGAGATGAGAGGTCAACGCTGGACATGGATAGGACACATACTGAGAAAAACCTGTTGATAGCAATAGCAGACAGTTCTTGTTCTGGAATCTCCAGGGTAAGAGAGGTAATGGAGGACCAAGAAACACACGGAGAAGAGAACAGTAGACAGAATGGAGGATGATGGGGGAAGACACGGAAATAACTTATGCCTGATGGCACACAGCACGAGGACCTGGCATGTGTTTGTTCAAGGCCTATGCACCTAGAAGATCTAAAAGGTATTGGGTGATTGATTTTTGTGGGAACTATAAGTCTTAGGTTGTTTGATGATGGCAGTGACAAAGCTAAGACACTCCTTGTCCTCCCTACACATATTATTATTGTAAACATTTTAATAATTAAATATGTGCTTAAAACAGTTTTTTGATGATTGAAGAAGAAATTTGTTGAAAACATTGAAGAACTGGAATTGTTGACAAGTTCTTTAAGTCTTGTGTAATGTCTAAAACCTGTATGTCTTTTTTTGCCCTGTGTGGGGTCCCAGGGGTCTGTGACGGGGCTAAGAAAGAATAAAACTACTGCACCCGTCAGCATATCGTAAGAAGTGACTAATACGAGGTTGTGTATTGGACTGGCAACTTCATCATGGCAAATTACTGTAGAAACCACAGCTGCAGGTTTCCTGCAAGGAGGCCAGCTGCAGTAGTAGGTCCTAGAAGGTGATGATGATGATATGGCTTCTTTGTGTCATCACAAGTACTTTCCAAAATTATTTGCACAAAAAAAAAAGAGAGACTGAAGATCTGAGCTTGTGAATTTAGATAAAATTTGTTGGACTGGGTAAAGTGAGATCTCTAACACTTCATTCCCTTATGGCTGTATCTGCTACAGGTTTAATAATAATAATAATAATAAATTCTTTAAGCGCCAAACACGGCGCATAAGGCAGAAACCAGTGCTTTCCAGGTTGTTCGTTGTGACGCCACTCCTCTTAGCTCTTGCACATTATTTAGGCCCAACGTTCTTCCTTCTCTTATTATTGTTCTTCTGAGTGTTTCTTTTGGTCTTCCTTTTTTCCGCTTACCCTCAGGAACCCAAGTGAGCGCCTGTAGTGGTATTCTGTTGTTTTGCATTCGTAGGACATGACCGATATATGACCATCGTCTTTTCCTTATATAGTCGGAGACATATTTCTGCCTAGAGTCTTCTCTTATTTGTCGATTAGTCTTGAATTCTTTCCAACTGATGTTCATGAGTTTTCTAAGACATTTGTTCTCGAATGTATTCAGCTTGTTCTCCAATGATTTTGTTATTTTCCAACTCTCACAGCCGTATGTTAACACTGAGATAACATTTGAATTAAACAGACGAAGCTTGGTATGTATATTCAATGATCGTAATTTCCAAATGTTAGATAATCTATTGAAGGCGCTAGCTGCCAAAGCAATTCTAGTATGGATTTCTCTTGTTGTGTCACCATCCTGAGTCATTTTACTGCCTAAATAATTGAAACTTTCGACTTTCTGTAGTTTTTCCCCGTTCAAGATGATATCAAAGGTCTCGTTAGAAAAGTTCATAGCTTTAGTTTTAGAGGCATTTATTTGGAGACCAATTTTAACCGAGAGATGACACAAATTATTTATTACTTCTTGGGATTGTCTTGGTGTTGAACTTAAGAATGCTACATCATCTGCGAAATCCAGGTCCCCCAGGAATTTTCCATTTGTCCATTTTATACCCAATTGTTCATTGTGGGTATAGTTTCTCATAACCCAATCAATAGCTATTCCAAAAAGTAGTGGTGACATAATACAGCCTTGTTTCACCCCTGTTTCTACTGTAAACCATTCTGTATTCCCTTTATTTGTTCTAACACAACATCTTGCATTGTCATATAGCGCTTTGATTATATTCACATATTTTGTTGGAAAACCATAGATTGTAAGTATCTTCCACAATGATGGGCGGTGTAGACTATCAAAGGCTTTTTGAAAATCGACGAAGGTGATAATAAGTGGCGATTGCCTTTCCACTGATCTCTAACACTTCATTCCCTTATGGCTGTATCTGCTACAGGTTTACTGTTACCTTTTTAGTGGTGCACAAATTAATGAAACTGGGCAGTGATGGAATTTTTGACAGACTGATGAAGTTTGTCTTATGGGACATGTACAGTTTTGTTAATGGCTTTTTTACTTCCTTATTTCCTTCATAGCTGAAGCTCGAGGGATTCTGCCATTGGTTCGGAATAGAGTCAAGCTTCTGAAGTTGACAGCAAGGAAAGGACATGAAATTATGTGCAGTTCAGTTTCAAATGAAGGGGTCATAGCATTCTCTGATACTAAAGGCATTAGAATGTTCCAGCTAAATTTGGTGGGCAATTTTTTATTCATTATTTCCTGTGAAGTCACGTTGAGAACATTTGATATCAATCTTTATTTATTCATTATACTGTCATTATACAGTCATTATGCTGTCATTATACAGTCATACTATCATACTGTCATACAGTCATTATGCTGTCATTATACAGTCATACTGTCATTATACAGTCATTATGCTGCGTATGATTTCCTTGGGTTTCTAATAAGACACATAAAGAATAGGACAACTGCTTGTAAGAGGTGACTAATGTAAGGTTGTGTATGAGGCTGGACATCCCCACCACGTACAAGAAAATTGCTATAAGAAACCATCACGGCAAGATAACATAAGTGCTTTAGTGCAGGCTTCCTGCATGGGAGCTGCTGGAGTGGTGGTACCATACTTCATAGGGGGGGGGGTGGGGGGGGGGGGGGGGGGAATAAGAGAAGTCAGGAATCAAGTTATGCCAGAAAGGTATTTATAAATAATATAAGCAGAAGTTTAGCAGAATCAGACTAGCACCTGGTGTCATTATACAATCTGTTTGGGCTAATCATTGTCGGCACCAGTTACAGTAATCTGCTCTTTAAATGAACAAATTGTTCCTCATTGTTCATATTCACCCAGTGTAATTCTCAAGGGGTGGGGCTCATATTTGCTCAATATGATTCTCAGAGGGTGGGGCTCATATTCACCCAGCGTAATTCTCAGGGGGTGGGGCTCTAAAGAGGAGAAAAAAATAGGACTACTGTGTCCTCAGACATGTATGCTGTGACAGTATGTGAATGTTTGGTGAAAGCATCACTGCTGGACACAGTGGCTGTATGCTGTGACAGTATGTGAATGTTTGGTGAAAGCATCACTGCTGGACACTGTGGCTGTATGCTGTGTAAGGAGAGCAACAGAAAATGATGATAATTATTCATATTCAGATTTTTAAACTCGTCATCAGGCTCTAGTTATTATATGATGCACTGAAGGTATAATCTTAGGTCACTGGCTTCACAGCCACAAGGAATGGTTGGTTGTTCAGGCAGGTCGACTGTGAGCACCTGAAAGAACATACAGAGGTGACTGAAAGTTAAATAGTAAATGAATTTGCTGAGATTTGAGCCCCTGACTTTTTTCAGCAACTCCATTGTGCCAATAAAAGGACACAAGTTAAGTATTTAAGTCAATATGCACCTGAAAAAGCAACTAAAATCAATTGCTTTTGCTTGATGTGGCCAACAGTCTATCTTTCTATTGTAAATTTATGCAAACTGTTACACGAGACATGGAAATTAACTGAACAGGTTAATATTGTACACGTCCAACTGCTGAAAATTACAAATATGATTTCCATATGGGTAGAAAGGCTAAAGGAAACGATGTAAACTTGAAATCTGAAACATAACTAGGGAATATGAGATAAAGAGCCAAGATATTGAAGACATATGGTAACCTCCTTAACCTGTCATAAATTAAATAAGACCTGGCACACAGAACAAGCTCTTGAAGAATGCCCGTGTGTAAATAATCCATTCCCCGAGCTACCGCAATCTCGGTCTGGGCACACCTAGCTTAGCAATATGGGGCTCAGGAGCCCAGGGGAATAGGGTTTTACGGGCTGGGCGGCCAGGGTTCAAAGGGTTAAAACAGTCAGAAAAGGAAAGGCACATTTCAGGAAAGGTGATCTTGTACAGAGGAGAGTTGTAATCTGTGAAAATCACCTGAAAGCTTCACGGCACAAACCAGAACGAAGTAAGGGTGTATTCTTTCACTAACTTTATCATCATTACTACTTATAGATCATTGAGGAGAACCAACTCAGTAAAATGCAAAGGAATATATGTTATATGTCCTTTTGAAATTATAGCTTTCACAAAAGCTTCCAATAGGCTGTGACTTCAAAGACTGTTGTCATATCCCAAACAGAAAAACGAAAGCTCAACTACCCCCTTGGTGACCTTAGATCGTGTGAACTGTAGGTTTGCGCACCCAGCTCACCATTTAGCCTTCACACCCAATGGGAGCATGCTTTTGGCTGCTTTGACAACAGGAAGTGTTCAGTTGATGAATATGAAAGCTGTGAAATCAAATCTTATATTGCCAGACATCTCAAGTAAGTGCTGTGGTTTTTAAAAAAAAAATTTCTGCCAGTTTTCAGACTTTGTATGTATTTTGCAGAAGATACCCCCTTGAGCCTGCGATCCTGCACAAGCTGGATAATAAAACTTGAATTATCCCTGCAGTACCACTCAGACAGGATCTTCTTCTTCCTTGTTCGCCCTCAGACTTCTACATTAATGACTCTAATAAAGACAGTAGTCAGCTCATGGTTCCTGACATCTTGTTTGCCCTCAGACTTCTACATTAATGACTCTAATAAAGGCAGTAGTCAGCTCAAGGTTCTTGACATCCGTTTGCCCTCATACTTTCACATTAATGACTCTAATAAAGGCAGTAGTCAGCGCAAGGTTCCTGACATCTTGTTGACCCTCAGACTTCCACATTAATGACTCTAATAAAGGCAGTAGTCAGCTGAAAGCGAGTGACATCTCCAAACAGTTTTTTATGAAGAGAAGTAGGTTTTTGCCATAAGTTACTCTGTTCATTGCTTAATATTGGGCAGGACTGCAGCAGATATTCGCTGTCAGGGGGCTGATGCCACAGGAGCAGAGATCTGTTGTACCAATTGTAAACTTGTGATGTAGATGGTACTTCAGTCTGTTGTGTACAGTGCATAGCTGGAAAATGATGACCTGATCTCGCCTTGATAGCTGATGAATGGCATTGTTAGTTTATAGCCTGGGTGTTTTCTTTCCCATTTGGACTTAAATGTGGCTTTTATAGTTGTTTTTGCCATTTCATAAGTTGTCTATATATCGTTTTCTTGTAGTGCTCCTCCTTACTGGCAAGATTGTTTGCCAAGGTGTTGTCATATTCCAAAAATTTTTGTTCTATTGTGTTAAAAAGGGCTGCAAATGTTACATTATCTTTTTTTTCATCATTGACAGACATTCCCATAATCTATTATTATACCTAGCGAACAGATGTTAGAAAACATTTGCATAATCCTGTCTCACACTTGATAGCGAACAAATGCTACTCTAGGCAAATTATGTGGATTGATTATGTAGATTGTACAAAGTACGTCATGTATTATTTGATGTCTCACAAAAATGTCTACATTTATATATCCCGGCACATGAGTATGTCTTAACATTCCATCCTTATTGTTTGAGGGTGAAGACAATTTTGTTTCACTGTTTACTTATTCTTCGTTCTGACTCCAAGATATATAAGGTCTTCTGTGATGTCCCTTTGATGGCATATTGTTGGGGTAAGAATGTAAGAGACAGTCAGGTTCATGGCTGCTTGGTGAGTAATAGCCCTGTACATTTTGGCACTAAGGCTTGTCACCACCATAGGTGTCATACTTGTCCATTTGTGTTCCAAATGCAAACTTTGATTTTCCAAAAATTATCATTTTTTATTACGGAAACCTTTGCTTGTGAATCCAGGAATCTCATCTATACTGTTTATAAAAGATGTGGCATTACTTATATTGGTGAAACAGGCAGGCGTTTATCTGACAGATTTAGAGAACATTTCTTACAAGACTAACAAACCTGTTGCTGTTTACTTTCATTCTTTCTGATCATGTTGTAACTTACGATATTCAAGTCACTGCTAGCTACACAAGTAAAACTGATGATAGGATTCACTTTCTTTGGAGAATTGTCTGAATATGCAAACGGATTATCTTTACCCTGATGGATTGAATGTCCTGCACCATTTTATTTAATTGTTGGCTCTCGAGTTGCTGTTTACTTTATTTGTCATTTTGTTCTTTTCTTTGTATTTTTTTCTTTCCTCATTTTTAAAAATTTGTTTTTGTTTTTGTTTGCCCCATTTCTGACAGTTTCTGATTTCGTATTTGTCTTCTGTGGGTACCTTTTTTTCCTATTGGTCTCTATTACGACTGGTTTCACTTCCTGTTTTTTTGTCACCATTTTTTGAGACAACATTGGCTCATCATCATACATAACTTCTACTTGGGCGATATTTTTCATTGATTTCACTTGGTATTCCTTGCTGTGTTATTGTAGTTGCTTTGTATTGGTTTGTCTTGTTTAATAATTTTTATTTGTTAATTAATTATTATTTTTTCCATGTGTCAGGTGTATCCTTTGTTATTTTCTCAAAATCCTTCTACATTTCTCATCTTTGTTTCCCTTTGTTATTTTCTCATAATCCTTTATGTCTCATCTTTGTTTCATTTTTGTATTTTCTCAAAATCCTTCCTTATATCTTATCTTTGTTTCCTGGTTGTGACTGTGCCTGATGAAGTGTAATCCCGAAATGTCTCATGTGTCTAGTGTACTGGTCATTTGCAAAACTGACTACAATCCCATATTTTTTTTGGTACCACTCAGTGATTGAATGATTCCTTCTAAGCCTTCTGGGTATTTGCCATTTGCCTTGACCTTTACCAAGTCCTTGTAGCAGCTAGCTCATGTAGTACTCAGTTGTGTCACTGTGTATATCATCCCCTATCCTAGCAACAATGTGCACGCTGAGAGTACATGTTCCGTTGTTTGTTTCTCTTGGCATAATAAGATTTCCTTATTTCACAAGGTTTGCAGCTGATGGTAGAAGATGATACATTGATCTGATAATGAAGCCGAGTTTTAAAGATGCCATATGTCATATATCGTTCCATAACAAGGACCCCTGCAGAGTTCCTTCGCATGTTGTCTGTTGGACTTGTTGTGCATTTTCTTATCAGCCTCTGCTTCTTGACTTTTCTGAACTACCATATCTCTGCAGTTCTCTATTTGATGCTTTAGACTACCAGTGGATGTCACCATAGCCAAATCCCCATCTCTTGGTCTGGGTGCAACCAATCACTTCTGTTAGCTTGATGATTTTACTGGCAGTTTGTACAGCTTTTTTTACTTTCTAATTTTTTCCATTTATACTGTACTGTGTTTCTTCTTCTTCTTCTTTCGTTCGCTTGAACTATATTGTCTGTATCTGCAATGTTGTTTCTTGTATAAACTTCACTGTCTTTTGTAGTTCATACAGAGGTCCATGTAGTTTTGCTTCCAGTGTTGTTTCTCTGGGCCAGTGGGTTTGCCTCAATATATCATATTCGGGGCAATCTTGAAGTACGTGCTCTTGAATTTTGTATACATGCGGCTGCGGAGGCGGTTGTGTCCTGTTCTGAGGCGCAGAATGACTATTTGTTCTGATCTGTTCATAGCTTGGTAGTCATCCTGCGTTGGTGTTGGTGGCTTTCTGATAGATTTGATCATCTTTTTCTTCTGATGGTACGTAACTGGTACATCCGGTTGCTCGTCTGCAGCACCTTCTTTAGCCAGTCCATCTGCTCTCTCGTTTCCTGGTATTCCACAATGAGACGGTATCCACTGCATGGTGACCCTGCGCTGGTTGCACAGTTCAGAAAGTAGGGCTTGTATGCCTGGCAATTTTCTGGACTGAAGTGCTTGGAGTGCTGATCTTGCATCTGTCAGGAATACTACAGGCTGTGGACCGAGATTGGTGTTCAATAGTTTCTCAGTTGCCACCTTGATTGCCTGGACTTCTGCATCATAGTTGTTACAGAATTTCCCCGTTGGTACTCTGACCGTATCCCTAGTGTTGTTTGGGTATTCTATGTACACTCCCGCTCCTCCATTCTTGACTGCATTCTGTGCTGACCCATCCGTGTATACTCGGACCCAGAGGTCCTGTGGGTATTCATCATCCAGGAAACTGACAGTGACTGTCCTACTGTACTGTGTTATAATGTATGTTGTGTCACACCACTTTTAATCATATCAGTTGTACTCAGTAAGACAACTTGGAAGACAAACTTTGTTTTAAACATTATTCGTTTCAGGCTCACAAATACATAGGATCGCCACCAATCCTGATAATACACACATGGCCATCGCAACCCTGGATCATGGAGTGCATATCTACAATGTCCTTACTGGTCAGGTAATAATAAAATGGGAACTAGAAGTATAATCTTAGTACAGATGTTGTTAACTGATTTTGTTAATTCTTTACTTCTTTCCCTTGACTTTTTATACAGCATAATGTATTCTCACATTGTTTTTTATTGGCATGGGTCATGTGTGAGCTAGACAAGTTTTTTTTTTTCCCTGAGGTCTTCTCACTGCTGTCTACTCTCTCTCCATGGTTCTTCTTCATGTTGAGACTTTCTTGAACTTGTTTCTTCCATTCTGAAATCAAAAGCAAGTGCTGTCTTTACCCTGAAGGCTGGTTGTTATAGTCTTCCATCATTTTCTTACTCTTGTCTTGATGTTACCTTCCTATTTAATGACATTGTTCTCCTTTTACCCGTTTGCCTTCAACTTTTCCTTCTGTGACAGTTTTCAACACATAAAAGTATATGTTTCTTTATATATCCAAAATATTTAATTTGTCCAAATGTGATTACTTTCATTAATTCTCTTTTCATTCCTAGTTTTCCAAAGATTTTTAATTTTAAAAAAGTTTGTGTTTGTTTCCATGAGATGCACCCCATTCATCTGCATATCCACATTTCATAGGCCTCAGTTCTTTCTTCAAGCTGCTTGTTCAGTGTCCATGTTTCTTCACCATGCAGGAATGAAGAGTCTATATAGCACTTGATAACTCTCAATCATTCTTAGTTTGTTACTTGTTTGAATGTTAGTATCTGTCTCATGTCGATGAATGCAGTTTTGGTTAGTCTGTTTCTGTGATTGACGTTGTGTCACATTTGCTCACACTTGCTATTGAGAGCTGGGATAAATCAAAAGCCACTCAATTGTGGATCTTCTTGATGTACCTAGACAAGGCAGAGTGCAAATAAGTAGACATCTAAGCTATATAATGGAATTAGAACAAAGATTACCCCCAAGACAGTGTGATATCATCTACACTGTTCCTGCTCTATTTCAGTGACATAGTGGACAAAATATCAAAGAAGGTCCACAGCATTCTTTACGTTGATGAAGCAAGTTCTATTGTTGGTAGCAGAAAAAAATTTCAAAACAGTCAACAGCAGGATACAGAAAGCCTTACAAAAACTTGATAAATGGGCACAAGAATGTCTTTTAAAATGTAAACGAGAATCATAAACACAGTTTTCACATCCTCAAACAAAGAGCAAAAAGTCATACTGAAACTGAATGGAGTTGAATTATGTGTGTATGTATGTATGTTTATATATATATATATAAACATACATACATACACACACACTTACACCAGGTGTCCCAAAAGCCAGTTGTCATAGGAAATGTTACGTTAGTATTATTGCCATTAATTATTATAAATGAATATAGAAAAATCGCTGACAACATGCTAAACTGAACCATAAATTAATATGAAACAAACATAAAGGTATGTTTTCAGGCACTCGTAAGAAATAAAGAAGTAGAACACTAGACAACAAAAAAACAACAGACATGAGTGGCTTACCCAGGATTTGAACACTGGACCTTCCGTGCGACAACCCCGCCTAGCTATGCAAGCGAATCACACTATCCTCCCTGCCATCCACGCATCACCAAAAAAATGATGCTAAGATGACAGGTCAATAGTGCGAACCGAAAGACATAACACCGGAAGTCCACCATGGGCAGTACGGCCTATTAATGACGCAATCACTTCTGTTGTTTCTCTATCAGACAGCATAGGCCAGTCCACACAAGACAAAGAGACCTTAATAATGTGTCCAGTACATGATAGTAGACTTAGAACAGAAAGTACAGGATAGAGGGTAGGTTTTGGTATTGTATAAACATTTATAACATATAAGGAAGGGAAACCCGAGCACTATTGACCTGTCATCTTAGCATCATTTTTTTGGTGATGCGTGGATGGCAGGGAGGATAGTGTGATTTGCTTGCATAGCTAGGCAGGGTTGTCGCACGGAAGGTCCAGTGTTCAAATCCTGGGTAAGCCACTCACGTCTGTTGTTTTTCTGTTGTCTAGTGTTCTACTTCTTTATTTCTTACGAGTGCCTGAAAACATACCTTTATGTTTGTTTCATATTAATTTACCGTTTACAGGCCTCGGGTTTCCCTTCCTTATATGTTATAAACTGAACCATCACTAATCTACGAAGGTGGGTAAGTGGATGTATGAACTCAATTTAAATGTCTGTAAATAATGTTAAAAAAATGTTTTTGTTTTTTTTTACCCTTGAGAACGAACTTTGTAAAGGCCTGTGTATATATATATGGATCAGCTACAGAAAATGGAAGATGAGACATGTACACAAAACTAAAGAATAGACAAGAAATTCACATCTGGGGCCATAGGAGCATTTTGAAACATCTTTAAATCAAAGCACTTATGAAAATCTGTTCCAGCAAGAAGTGAAAGTTCCCAAGTTTAGCTTATTAAAACTGCTATACATATATTTGTATTTATCTTTTGTATCAAGAGTACAGCTTTGCATTATTAACACATTAATGTTCTCCTTGTGCTGCAAAGGTAATTGGTGGAGTTTATGAACTGATAAACATGAACTGTTGTTTGGTTTCAGCTTGTCTGCTCCTGCCCTGTGCTAGCTACACAGGTTAGTGCTCTGACCTTCTCCCCTCATGCTCCTGTGCTGGCCATAGCCTACTGTAACCACTCAGTAAGTATTTACATGTCAAATATTGAAGTGTACCATAATATTCTTTATAAAAGATGTACATGTGTTGTGTTCTGGCACAATGGTAACTTGTCAGCAAGTCTGATTACGAGAAAAATGGAAAACAAAAAGCTTCCTTTAAGTAAAAATGTTAATTCTAGGATTTAAACAAATAAAAAAAACACACACAAACTTCAGATTCTCTGAGCCACTCTGTAACTACATGACACCTATACTATTTGATAGCAGAGAATATGAAGTTTGTGTGTGGTTGTGTTTTACTTATTAGTATAAAGTCTATGCCACAGAAGGTCCTTTGAGCAGTTAATTGAACAAATTAGTGCTAAAGGAAAAAAATCTACATCTGGATGAAAACCCAAACTACCTAGTCATTACCTTTGATTGTCGCTTGACTTGGAAAACCCAGATTGAAAGAAACAGAATAAGATCTAGGCAGAGAATGGCAATCATGAAAATATTTGCTGGCATGGGTTGGAGAGCGGACGAGAGAGTACTAAAGAAGCTATATACTGGGCGAGTGAGACCAGTCCTAGAATATGGCATTGCAGCATGGTCAACAGCTGCTAAGTCAAACTTCAACAAAATAAACAGAATCGTAACGTGGGGCATGAAGTCAACACCCATTGAAGCATTGGAAAAGATTACATACCTCCATCCAGTGGAGAATAGAAGAGATCACAGAGCCCAGCAACAGGCTGAAAAATTCAGGAGACTGATAGACCACCCAATGTACCAGAGAATAAATGGACTTGGAAGGGGAAGAGGCTAAAGCGAAGCAACTCTGTAGAGACAGTCAAAACAAAGATGAGAGCAGACCTCATCAATTTCCTTCACAAATATGAAAATTTGTTACTATACTTTTTAACAACCTGAAAAGAACTGACCCCTACACTTTAAAACTGTATGAAAACTTGGAGTGACAGACAGATCCTCCTTTTATTTAATCTCAGAAGTTTTATCCTTTATATCCGTCTGCCTTTAGATTTATTTGAAAACAGTAGGGCCCCGCTTTTTTGGCGTTCCACTTTGCGACATTCCGCTAATATTGTGGTTTTCAATTATATACATGTTCATTTTGTTCTGCGCTTGTTTTGCTCGTCCAGCATTTTTTGGCATGACTCACTCAGCAGCTGAGTCCGAGAATGGCTTAGGGCGCAATTTTATTGTCGGTAATTCAGTCTGTTTACAGCATTTGTACCTTCAACATCTCCCTGTATTATGGCTATTTTCCAAACTTTCAAAATTAATAATAATATATATATATATTTGTATTAATGACATTGGCATCTAAGATTTTAGTAGTTGATAAAAGACAAGTCTTGAGCCTCTTATTTTAAATGCTGTATAGTCATTTTACTGTCGTATAGTTTGTCTTAGGCTCAACTCTGTTGCGGTATTAATATATGATAGTGTAAACATGTTATTAGGACTTTATATGTATTTGCCAAGTTTAAAAAAGGCTTTTCGGCGATTTCTGCTTTTTTGGCGGGGTTGTAGACCCTAACCTACCATATGAGCAGGGCCCTACTGTAGATACATATATGTGATTTAGACTAACAAAATTTGTAGTATGTTATAATTTTGGGACTTTGAGATATTGGTATTCAAAGAAAGATCTTTCAAAAGTGGTGTCCAGTTATTACACATAAGGAAGGAAACCCGAGGCCTGTAAACAGTAAATTAATATGAAACAAATATAAAGGTATGTTATCAGGCACTCGCAGGAAATAAAGAAGTAGAACACCAGACAACAGAAAAACAACAGACATGAGTGGCTTACCCAGGATTTGAACACTGGACCTTCCGTGCGACAACCCCGCCTAGCCATGCAAGTGAATCACACTATCCTCCCTGCCATCTACGCATCATCAAAAAATGATGTTTTAATGGCAGGTCATCAGTGCGAACCACAGTACATGAAACCAGTTATGCATGTTTGAAGACAGAATGTAAAAAATATCAAATTCATAGAAAGTGGGTTTTATTAGTCTGTTTAAACTCAGAATCTGCTAACTGTTTTGTTTGCATTTTAAATGTATTTAAGATCATTTTTGTATACGGTACCAGTCATGTGTACTCAAACCTCAGGCATATCGGACAAGACGACTAATATGAGCTTGGCAACCTCATCATGTAAAAAAATTAGCCACAGAAACCATCCGTGCGAGAGCATGTGACTGTGTGGTACAGGCTTTCTACAGTGGTGCTTTCATGCTAAATAAGGAAATTGGTTGATTGATCTGTAACCATTTGGAATGAGATAGGCTGGAGTATCTTATAAATATAAACATGAAATTGATATGATGCAAAATCCAAATTATATTTTGTTTGTTATTTGTGAAATGTTGTTCTCTAAATGAGGATTTTGTCTAATCACATGATTAATACCATTTAGCTCTTCAAGAAGCATAGACCTTCAGCAAACACGTGCCCCATGTCCTCCTGTCACATGCCATCAGCTCAAGTTCTTTTCACATCTTCTTCATCGTGTTCACTTCAGTTATCATCTCCATGTGTTTGTTTGGTCTGCCTCTCTTTCCCTGGGGATTCCCGAACAAGGACTGCCTTGTAATGCTATCAACAGGTTTTTTTTCTGTGTGTGTCCTCTTCACAACCAATATCTTCTTGTCAACTCTTGTTCCACTGGCACTTGTGGGGTTCTTCTCATCTCTTGTTCCACTGGTTCTTGTCATCTCTTCTTCCACTGGCACTAGTCTGGTTCTTGTCACATTTCCACATTGGTGACTTTGTCATACCATTTCAATCTTTCTATTTAGGCAAGCACCCAATTCTGAAAGTCTAACTTGTTGTGGTTTTTGTTGTTCTCCATGTCTCAGAGCCATACAATAGGACTGACTTGACATTTGAGTTGAAGATTCTTATCTTCGTGTTGGACTTGATTTCTCTTGTTCTCCATATGTTTCCCAATGAAAGCTCCTCTTGCTTTTTTATATATTTATTTTGAAATCACTGTCTGTCCCTCCAACTTTGTCTATATTGCTACCAAGATATGTGTATGATTGTTCATCTTGTAGTGGTGTTTCTTCAAGTTCAACCTTGTTATCAATTCTTGCATTTATTTTCATTATCTTTGTATTTTCAGACCCACTTTCTGTGAGTTTCAACATATGACAGACATATTGATTTATTTCTAGGTGTTTGAGTTTGATATTAAAAAGAAAGAGTACACCAAGTGGAGTCGAGAAAACAGTGGACGATTTCGTAAGAACTGGCTGAAGCCATTAAAACTTATCACGAACATTGCTTACTGCCCCGACAACCCTGACAGGATTATGTTCCACACAGATTCAAATCTCTGTGTTCTAGATAAAACAAAGGTGAGATTTATCTTTCGAACAATTTAACAATTACAAGGTTGCATGGATGGATGTGTGAAGTGTATGAGAGTAGTAATTTAACCATAGCAGAAGTTACTCATCTACAAGTAGGTCAGGTAACTAATAGTAAATCAGGGATTCTTAACCTTTTTGCCCTTATGCATTCCCAGAGCGTGAGCTTAATAATCACACCTCCTGTAGGGCCCTAGATTTATCAGTGAACCAATTGACATAAGGTTTATGGTGAAAAAAAATTTATAAACCTTGAGATTAAAAAAAAAAAACAATTTATTTAATAATCATGTTTAGCTCCAAAATGCACTAAAATGAACAAAATAATAGAATTTAAAAGAAATTTATAGTACAGTTGTTTTGTTTCTTTTTTTTTAATAACTTTGTATTCCCCAGTGCTCTTTAATATATATCTAGAACATATTATGCAGGAGACTCTCTACGATTATAAAACAACCATATCGATTGGAGGCCGACCTCTTTGCAATCTACGTTTTGCTGATGATATCAATCTTATAGCTGGAACAGAATCAGAACTTCAAGACCTTACCTCTAGACTGGAGAAAGTAACAAGAACGTATGGGATGGAAATTAATATAGAAAAAAGCTGCAGATATGGAGCGAAGGATTCAGGCTTTCGAGTATAAATGTTATAGAAGAATTTTGCGCATTTGCTATAAAGAGCACAAAACAAATGTCTATGTTAGAGAGAAAATAAACACCTATGCAGGCCACCAAGAACCACTTTTGTCAGTAGTGAAACGTCGAAAGCTTGCCTGGTTTGGGCATGTAACTCGTCATGACTCCCTTTCTAAAACGATCCTCCAGGGAACAGTCGAAGGTAAGCTGAGAAGAGGAAGGCAAAGAAAATCCTGGGCTGATAACATCAAAGAATGGGCAGGGCACGGTTTTTCCACACTTGTACGCATTGCTGATGATAGAGAGCAGTGGAGGACCCTGTCTGCTGATGCACCATTGCACCCCTAAGGCCCATGATGGGTTATGGGTTGAGATGATGATTCTTGAAAATGTATTTTATTAAATAACTTTTCAGGAATACATAGGAAGTGACAGATTTATCTGAAAGTATGTTACGAATGTTTTTTATAAAATTCCCAGTTAATGAAAAGATGCTTTCAATGTGTGTTGAAGTCAAGATTTGTGTTGAAGTCAGATTTCTGGTTAATATTGTTTCAAGAAGAAGATCTAAATTAGCAGTTTGCTTCCACATGGCCTCAACAATTTGATATTATTTCTTCAGGGTTTTTTGTTATTGACTTGTGTTTTCTGGTTACTTCAGTTCACTTTAACCAGTTCCAGGTTTAGTTCATCTGTGGATTATCATCATTTTAGCATTTTATGTTGCTATTAATGAACTGTCAGTTGTCTTACTCAGTTATGTAACTTGTGTATCAGACAAAGTAAACTGTCTGTGTCCATGTATGTCATTTATCAGAGCAATCAGAACCATAGCCATCTTCACGTACCTTCTTTTTTTCCTGGAGATTGACTCATTGTATTTTCAATTTCTATTGGCAATCTGTTAGTACATTGTAGTTATTTTCTCTATCCCTATTATGAACCAGAGTAACTTTGATGGTAAGTCTAGACACAGTCTTGTCATGTTTTGTTTTGACCTCACCATTGTCCTGTTCACATCTGTTCATAAATCTCATTCTTATGTTTTTTCATCATTTAGGTTGCTGGCTTCTTCTTAAGCCTGAATGTTAATCTGTCCACTTTTCCCCCTTCTTTTCTGTACCTCTTCTTTTCTTTCCACCAGTTTTTCTCATGTTATTCTGTTTTCAATTGCTCATTTTCTCATCACAATTCTCATAAAGATTGCCTTAACTTTGTGATATATTTCTTCATTAGCTGTCTTGGCTAATTCATTCATTACCTTTTAATGCCCAGTGGAAGAAAGACATTCAGCAAACTCATACCAATCCTCACTTTCCGTACCATCAGCTCAAGGTCTTTCCATGTCATCTTCATCCATGTCATCTTCATCCATGTCATCTTCATCCATGTCATCTTCATCCATGTCACGTGTTTCTTCAGTTCTTGTTCCATGTGTTACTTTCCTTGACCTCTCTAACCCTGGGGGATTCCAGAACAAGGACTGTCTTGTAACGCTGTCACCACGTTTCCATAGTAACGCTGTCACCACGTAGCCTTAGTAAGTCGTATCCCTTCTTGGCTAAGATCATAAATATTCTTTGTTACATTCTGCACGGATTAATTGACCCCATGAGTACCAGGATAAAGGATAATAGTTGCAGCAGCCTTGTCCCTGGGCACATCTTATCCATTTGTCAACCGTTATTTTCCTCTTCCCCCGATTTCACGTAGAAATAGCTTTTCTATGTGAATAATTCTCATTATTTCTGTGTAGCACTATTTTATGATAATGTGCAAGTGATAATGTAACCATATGTCACTGCTTTTTTTTAGATGTAACACTTTCATTTGTTTAGAATGTAAAATACAAGTATGAGCAGATATACATCTTTAAAAAATGTTTTTAGTGCTCTAAGATGTTTTTATAAAAGTGTGTAAGGAAGTATTCTAAGATGTTTTTATGTTATAAAAGTGTGTAAGGAAGTATTCTAAGATGTTTTTATGCTATAGAAGTGTCTAAGGAAGTATTCTAAGATGTTTTTATGTTATAGAAGAGTGTAAGGAAGTATTCTAAGATGTTTTTATGTTGTAGAAGTGTGTAAGGCAGTATTCAAGATGTTTTTATGTTATAGAAGTGTGTATGGAAGTATTCTAAGATGTTTTTATGTTATAGAAGTGTGTAAGGAAGTATTCTAAGATGTTTTTATGCTATAGAAGTGTGTACGGAAGTATTCTAAGATGTTTTTATGTTATAAGTGTGTAAGAAAGTATTCTAAGATGTTTTTATGCTATAGAAGTGTGTAATAAAGTAGTTTTGTCGCCACAGTGTGCTGAAATATGTGAGAATATGCTTAAATTTTTTAGTATTGCTGATACATGCAAAAATGTAGATTAATTGTTTATGGTTTAACCCTTTCGCAACGACGGGTTTTTCATTCCCCATGACGACACCATTTTCAGCTTAGTTCGTTCCCCTAAACGACAGGGTAATTGTAATTTTAGGGGTCATATTTTTAATTTGACTGCAAACAGTTTATCGTAAAAGGAAACCCATTAAAAGTATATTCTGAACCAGACTACACAAACTCTGACCCTGAATCTGGGTAATCTTTACATTTAGTGCCGTCGAACGCCCACGGCGACCGTTGCCTCAATTGGCTGTGTGTGGTGTACCCGGAAACGGGGCCTCCCAGTACTGAGGCACAGTTAAGTCCCCGATGTCACTTATCGGTGCAGAGTTGAGAGAGATGGCTGAGCATCACAATCCCCCCTGTGTTGCAGCATGATGAGAACCAAGCATTGCACACTGAGCTTGGGGGGGATCACTTGGGCACCAGACTTAATACTGGCTCTTGACTGGATGGCCGCATGCAGGAGATTTCTACAATGGAGGGTTGGCAGGTGGTGGGTATCTGGAAGTGGCTCTGTGCAGGACGTGAGGATTCCTTGGGAGAGCCCAGAACCAGAGCACAGCATTGTGCAAGCTCTGCATAGTTGGAGAGCCCCCTGGATGACGGGGAATGCACAGTGTGCTACCCCACCTATCCCCAACTGCTAACTTAGAACCAGAAGTGGGGTCCTCTGTATGCGTGCCAGGCCAGGATAAAATGCCTGGGAAAGAGACTGGAGCTCAGAACTCCCTAACTCAAAGTTGCAGGATGGCAGAAAAGCCACCGGAAAGACAGGGCTATTTTGAAGATAACGCAACCATATTTTTACCATACGAGCTCGGACGCCGCCTCGGTAAACAAGGTCCACGCAGAGCAGTGACACGCCCAGGCTGCTTGCAAATAGTCTACTACTGGGAACTTAAACAGATTAGGGATGAGCCCACTCTCCCGTTGAGCAGGTGCTAAAGTCGTAGATACTGGGCCAGAAGGCGCACCGGAAACCACAGTATCACGCAACTCGCTTTTTTTTCTATGGAGAGTACACCGTCAAATAAATCTCATACTGGTGCTCGCCCTGTGGAGCTCCACCAGGCAGGTGCAGTGCCGGGCTCTGAGCCTCGACAGAGCCCACCCTCAGCTACTGGAGGACCCTCTAGACCGTCTTGTGGAGTCAGCAGACGGCGGAGGAGAACTACTGACCAAAGCAAAACAGAAAAAGAGAAACCCAGAGTGCCACTTGTCATGATGCACTGGAATGCAGAGGGAGTGAACAGCAAGCAGGCTGGATACAGCAAAAAGACAGAGCTGGAAAACATCTTGTATGAGAAGCAAGTCAGTGTTTGCTGTATCCAAGAGACTCACTTGAAAGCAGATCAAACCTTTAAAATAAGGGGATATCAATGCTTCAGATCCGACAGACAAGATAGACGAAAAGGAGGAGTACTTACTCCTGTAAGGAATAACATTCCTGCACACGAAAGGAAAGCCTTCATGGATGGAGCAGAATATCAGCTGTTGCAGCTAAAGGTAGACAAGATGGAAATAGAACTCCTGAACTATTACTGTCCGAACAACAAACCCCTGAGTCTCAGCACTATACAGGTACCAGCCACCAACTTTATAGCAGTTGGAGACTTTAATAGCCACTCCCAGAGCTGGGGCTATAACCATCTGGATCACAGAGGTGAAGAGGTTGAAACTTGGCAAGATGATCACTCCCTAATCCTAGTCAATAATGCCACAGATACTCCTACCTTCTACTCCAGAGGATGGCACACAACTTCAACACCAGATCTTGCCTTCTCCACACCAGATATAGCTGGATCTATTAGTAGAGAAGTAGGAGACCAACTAGGGGGAAGCGACCATCGCCCAATCTTTCTTACTGTCCAGAGTGCAACTCTCAGTACAGGCCCAGCCATTACAAGATGGAACTACAAAAAAGCCAACTGGGGTTTATTCAGGCATCAGGTGAACACGCTGCTGTCTACCCTCAAGGTACAGAACAGAGACATTAATGAAGTGGTAAAAGACTTCAACAGATGCATACTACAAGCTGCAAAAGAAACCATTCCCAAAGGATGCCGGCGTAACTACATACCATACTGGTCCAGCACACTCCAAGAACGTCAGGAAGCTATGGACAGGGCTAGAAAGGACGCAGAGTCTCAGCCTTCACTTGAAACTCACAACAAATGGAAAAAGGCTGTAGCAGAGTTTCAGAGAACAAAGCTAGAAGAAAAACAGAAAGGCTGGAGAACTAAAACGGCATCGCTGAACCTTGAGAAAGACGGCAGGAAACTTTGGAGATTAGTCAAGTCTCTAAATGAAGAGCGTTCCTCACCAAGGCAGACTATCACATTGGATGAAGGTGGCAAACTTTTCAGAGGAAAACAAGCTGCAGACTTGTTTGCTAGAAGATACAGTTCAGAAAGCAACTTACCCATTAACATAGACCATCAGAGAGAGATAAGAAAAGAAATACTGGCAACCATGGGACAGACAGATACTCCTGCCCCAATGAGGGAACCCATCACACTAGGAGAACTACAGAAGGCTATTTCCAAGCTTAAGTTTCAAAAGTCACCCGGCCCAGACAAAATCAGCAACGAAATGCTAGTAAATCTGAGCTCAGCAGCAAAGACAAAACTGCTTGAGATATTCAACCACAGCTGGTTGAAAGGAACGGTACCCCAAGTATGGAGAGAAGCCATCACAATACCCATACTAAAGAAAGGGAAATGTAAGACCTAGGCTGCAAGTTACCGGCCAATCAGTCTCACAAGCTGTGTTGGGAAGACTATGGAGCGAATAGTCAACCACAGATTGAAATGGTATTTAGAGTCTGAGCAGATCCTGGTGCCGGAACAAGCTGGATTTAGAGAATGCTACAGTATAGAAGACCAAGTTACTTACTTGTCTCAAGCAATAGAAGATGCCTTCCAGGAGAAGAAAAAGGTCCTAACGATCTGGGTCGACTTCAAGCAGGCCTTTGACAAGGTGTGGAAAGATGGCCTCATTGCAAAACTTAGGAGAAGTGGAATCCAAGGCAACATGATGAAATGGATCCAGTCATACTTGCATAACAGGAGAACTAGAGTCACTCTTGACGGTCTGCAGAGCAGAAAAGTGTTGCTCCATCAGGGGGTACCTCAAGGAGGAGTAATTTCTCCAACACTCTTCCTTGTTTACATCAATGACCTGGTGAAAGATCTCCCTGCAGGAGTGAAAGCTGCCTTATATGCAGATGACCTAGTACTCTGGTGCACTGATGAAAATGTCACCACAGCAAATTATAGAATGCAGCGGGCAGCAGACATGCTAGTGTCATGGGCAGAGAAATGGCTTATCACAATAAACACAGACAAAACCTCCACAACACTGTTCTCCCTCGCCCCCAAGGACAAATCAGCTAACATACACCTAGGGACAACCGTGATCAAGGAAGAAAGCTACCCCACCTATCTTGGGGTGACATTTGACCAAAGGCTTACATGGAATAAGCATATTGAAAATGCAGAAGGAAAGGCCCGAAGACGACTAGGCATACTCAGAAAATTAGCAGGTACCAACTGGGGAGCAAATGAACGAAATCTAAAGAAGATTTATAATGGAGTAATAAGACCACACTTAGAGTTTAGCTCAGCAGCATGGTCATCAGCTGCTAACTCACATCTGCAGTCTTTGGACAAGGTGCAAAATCAAGCTCTCAGGCTCATTACAGGAGCCATGAAAACTACACCAATAACAGAGATGCAGAAGGTTGCTGGATTACAGACACTGTCCCATAGAAGAGACACAAACCATGATCCAGATGGAAAAGTACAACAGTATGCCAACGCACCCAATGAAGGCAAGACTAGATGATCTGGCATTGGGACGTCTAAAGCGAAGCAGCTTTGTGCATCGGGGAAAAAGACTTATAAGACAGCATCAAGAAGACCTATCCATGAAGACAACACCACTGAAGCCCACCCTATACCCTGTACCATGGGAGCAGGCCAGCAGTGCCCTCCAAATTAATACATCAGTCAGTGATCTCACAAGTGGATGTGAGTATAATGATCTGCAAAAACGAACTGCTACATTGAGTATGATCCAAGAAAGCTATCCCGATCAATCATGGATACATGCCTATACAGATGGATCAGCAACTAATGCTGTTAGGAATGGAGGTGCCGGTATCTTTATCTCATATCCTGACAACCACTATGAGACTAGGCACATTCCCACTGGTAAATTCTGTTCCAACTATACAGCTGAGGTTCAAGCTCTAGAGCAAGCTGCAAATATGATTTATAACACCAACTCTGACTGCCACCAAGTAGTCATCCTCACAGATGCACTGTCTGTCCTGCAAGCTCTCAAGGGTGGTAAACTCCCGCATCTGAGAAATGAACTAAACAAGGTAGCTGCCAAAAAGAGAACCATACTTCAGTGGGTACCATCTCATTGTGGTGTACCCGGAAATGAAAAGGCAGATAAACTTGCAAAAAAGGGAGGAGAATGTGAACAAGAAGAGAATGAAGTCACATACTTTGAGAAAAAGAGAGCTATCCAGACTATCAGAAGAGAACAGAACCAACCCAAAGACGACTATCACACTCTCGACCGGCAGGGACAGATAACTATTTTTCGACTCAGGACAGGGCATAACAAACTGAATAAACACATGCACAAGCTACGACTGTCTGCTTCACCACTGTGCACATGTGGATTAAACGAACAAACTGCTGAGCATGTTCTACAGGACTGTCCTCTGTATGACCAGTTAAGAAAGATATACTGGCCCAATGACTCAACACTAAACTCAAAGCTATATGGAGTTAAAGAGGAACTTCAAACAACAGTCGAATTCATCATGAGAACTCGTCTGACGGTGTAATCATCAAAGATGCGATCGCAAGAAGAAGAAGAAGTGCCGTCGAGTATATACGAGGGAAGGTCAAAAAGTAATGCCTCCTATTTTTTATGTATGTAAATACTGCATCGGGGCGCAATTTGTAAATTTAGCAGGATTCTTCAAACACTCTTCTGCACTGTATAGCATTATCAACCTGTTTCAGTAACAGGTGGCACCACTGTAACAGTTTAAAAATGGCTGCCAAAGACGTTCGGTTAAAACAACGTTATATCATAGAATTCCTCAATGCTGAAGGCGAGACCATAGCCATCAACCTCCTGCACCGTTATGAAACTGAAGGAGAAGAGTTTTTATCGAATATTGTGACAGGTGATGAGACTTGGGTTCATTTATTTGAACCAGAATTCAAGAGGCAGTCAATGGAATGGCATCACACAACATCACCGACAAGAAAGAAGTTCAAAAGTCACCATCTGTAGGGAAAGTTATGGCCTCCGTGTTTTGGGATGAGAAGGCTGTGATTCTTCTCGACTTCTTGGAACAGGGAAACACGGTGAATGCAGACCGTTACATTGAAACTTTGAAGAAGCTTAGAGGTCGTCTTCGGCGACTTTACCCATTAAAAGATCAGAGAACTGCACTACACTACTGTTGCATGATAATGCCACGCCACACACCGCCAAACACACCATTGATGCGATTGCAGAATTTTGATGGACATTATTACCACATCCCCCTTACAGTCCCGATCTTGCACCTTCTGACTTCCATCTGTTTGGACCACTGAAAGAAGATCTTCGCGGACATCACTTTGAGGACACCGAGACCCTTAAACGCGCCGTATGCCAGTGGTTTAGGAAAAAGGACAAATTTTTACCGTGCGGGGATACATGCCCTTGTGAGAAGATGGACAAAAACTGTAACAAATAACGGAGACTACATTGAGAAATAAATTTTTGAAGTTCAGACTTGGGGCTACATTTCAATGTGAATTTTATCTGTTTTCTTGCCTATAGAATGAAATTAAAAATTACGAGGCATTACTTTTTGACCGTCCCTCGTATAATATGTGTATTGAGTCAGCATTAGAATTAGGGTAACCCTAAACCTAACCTGAACCTTAACTCTAAGTGGTACGAAAATACACATATTAAACATATTCGACGGCACTAAAGGTAAAGATTACCAGAATCTCAGTAAAAAGAGTTGTCAGAATCATTCAAGTTGAATAAATTCAACTCAAACAAGAATTTTCATGCTCTTTTTCCACAAGATGTTTATGGTTCGGCAGTACAGCAGCGTCCATGTTTGTGAACTTTCGCTTTTGTAAAATCACTATTATCAGTTCTACTGTATTCGCTAGCAGTAAAATATTTTGTTCGTTTCAAGCTTAGTTGCCAGATTTTTCAATGCTGAATCCGACTGTAAACAGAAGAGTTCTGGTGCTTTTAAAATAGGACGTACGCCGAACGTCATATAGGTGAATGGGAACGAGGTATTGCGCTACTTCCGTGACGTACGCGGTACGGCACAGCGACAAAAAGTGTGAAGATTTATGCCATATGGCGTACGTCATACTGGTGCTGAAAGGGTTAACCGCATGAATTAGTATCAGGATACTGGGTGAAAGACAAAGGGCAATATGCCAGACAGGCCTGCGTGCCCAATTCTCTTCTTAACACTTTCAAAATAAAGTTTGTTCCCTGTGGGGAACCATTTCATTGTTGTTTCCAAATGATTTTATTTTTCCTTGTGAGGTGAACAGTCAACATTTTTTCTGCCTTTGCAGTTTTGTTTTGCTTGATTTTAATCTATTTCATGTTGTGTCCATGTCAATAAGCATCATCCATACATAGTTAGCTTTAAATATCATCATCGTGACCATTTAGACGAATGTAGTCTTCTTATTTCACAAAGATTATTACTTAACATCCACATTTTTTAACTAGCATACATTGGTACTTGGCAATGTGCTGAGATCATAATTTGCTGAGGGAAACTGAGTAGCTATGGGTTTGCCCAAAGTGCAATGACGTCAATTCTGATAAACAATAACAATATAATTTCTAAATCAGGCTTTTGAATAAGATCTCGTCATAAATGTACCACCATTGTATGTTGATTGTAAATGACAGTTTGTGAGCAACACGTAATCATAAATGTACCACTAATGGTACTGTATGTTGATTGGAAATGACAGTTTGTGAGCAACACGTAATCATAAATATTTTTGAGCATACTAGAATTTTTTAATTCAGTACATTGTTTTATGAAAATTTTTAATAATATAATTTTTGGAATGATAGACAAGATGTTTTGTAGAAGGTCTATACACCACAGGGAGTGGGAGGTTAATGGAAGAATGAATGTTTTTACAATCTGACTGGCAGAGTGGTTAGAGCATCACCTCTCAAAGCAAGATTACTGGGTTCCGGGTTTGAAACCTGGTAGCATCACACTCCAGTCTGCCTACCTGTAAATAGGTACCCAACTCTGCTATTGAGCTTGGGAAGGCAAAGGGAATGGGGAAGGGAGCTGGGTTGCATTGCAGATGTAGGATGCTATTCCCACTTTTCATGCTAAACAGAGGCTACACTGCTCCTCTTCCCGCACGTTTCATTATAAAAGAGCGTTGATCGCTGTTCCTGCAACTTTCAAGTTAGCAGGTGCGGAAGGAGACGACGGAAACAAGGAAGGGATGTGACAAGGCTCGAAAACAAAAATGGCTGTGTGCATTGTTACTGATGCAATGATAGGTTTTATTTCTTTTTCACCGCAGATAGCGACAAGGAAATTTATATAATATGCTGTGTTAAAAATACAGCATGACTTCTTGATGAGAATATACACGATAATATGAGAATATATGTGATGTCATTATCATGGAAGACATAGTTTTATCTTATGGGGTAGGAAATAATAACTAGGCCTAACAGCACACGTATATGATACGGCGCTGCAAAACAGCATAGCAAGTAATAGCAATTTTTAAAAAAAACTTTTGTATCAGATTTCTCATACTGTCCATTCATAAGCTTCTAAGCTCAGCCCTCACACTTTTTGTTCATCTTCATAGTTACCCTACCAATTCTTCGCTCGACCCTTACATTTCCAAGTACTGATACAACAGAGTACACGGATATAAACATGACATACAGTAGTCCCGTCCACATGACAACCATTTCCTGCAGTACACTGTATTTTGAAAGCGGAACTTAACTCTTTAAGTCCCAGTCGACTTTATATATCCTCAGGGGTTAGACGCGCTTGGCCCAATCAACTTTATAAAGCGTTTAGTATATGTGCCTCTGTTTGAGACTATTTCTAATTATAACTACACACAAACCACCCAAAACGTCATTTCCGACTGCAAGTACATTCTTTTAAATACCGCATGTGTTTAAGAGTGAACGGGTTTTTGTTTTGAGATATTTATTTAAAAATGCACCGGGGTGGCCATTTTTGCTTGGGCCAAACCAACTTTTTTGCTTGGGACTGAAAGAGTTAAAATCCCGTGCTTGCAAAGAGAGGGATGCCTGTGTAATGCAGCCCTGGTCACCACGACCTGGTCACCACGACCTGGACCTAGTATGATGGTCTCTAACACTTCACTCCTCTATGGCTGTATCTACTGTGGAACTACCTGTTGAAACCAGTGGACCAAGATTTGTTGGATTTAGTAGACCAAGATTTGTTGGATTTAGTGGACCAAGATTTGTTGGATTTAGTGGACCAAGATTTGTTGGATTTAGTGGACCAAGATTTGTTGGATTTAGTGGACCAAGATTTGTTGGATTTAGTGGACCAAGATTTGTTGGATTTAGTGGACCAAGATTTGTGGATTTAGTGGACCAAGATTTGTTGGATTTAGTGGACCAAGATTTGTTGGATTTAGTGGACCAAGATTTGTTGGATTTAGTGGACCAAGATTTGTTGGATTTAGTGGACCAAGATTTGTTGGATTTAGTGGACCAAGATTTGTTGGATTTAGTGGACCAGTTTTTGTTGGATTTAGTGGACCAAGATTTGTTGGATTTAGTGGACCAAGATTTGTTGGATTTAGTGGACCAAGATTTGTTGGATTTAGTGGACCAAGATTTGTTGGATTTAGTGGACCAAGATTTGTTGGATTTAGTGGACCAAGATTTGTTGGATTTAGTGGACCAAGATTTGTTGGATTTAGTGGACCAAGATTTGTTGGATTTAGTGGACAAGATTTGTTGGATTTAGTGGACCAAGATTTGTTGGATTTAGTGGACCAAGATTTGTTGGATTTAGTGGACCAAGATTTGTTGGATTTAGTGGACCAAGATTTGTTGGATTTAGTGGACGGGACCTCAAGACGCAGCAATAGAGACCGCAGTCAGCGACTCATAGCTTGACTGCCTGCGTCAGGACCAGCGAACCAGAGCTGGTCAAGACTGCACTCCACCTCCACGTGGTGGTCCTGGAAACAGTCTGCAGCTGTGCAGTCTGGCTGAGCGAGTGTGGATCGAAATGGGAAGGCAAACCCGGTCCTAAAAAATGCTGTGCAGAAGTCGGATGTGTCGACCGAAAGGTGCAGATATCACAGCTTAGGCGTAAACAGACACAACGCAACCACCGTCCTTTTCAGGACGAACGAAGAAGAAGAAGAAGAAGGATTTAGTGGACAAGATTTGTTGGATTTAGTGGACAAGATTTGTTGGATTTAGTGGACAAGATTTGTTGGATTTAGTGGACCAAGATTTGTTGGATTTAGTAGACCAAGATTTGTTGGATTTAGTGGACCAAGATTTGTTGGATTTAGTGGACAAGATGTGTTGGATTTAGTGGACCAAGATTTGTTGGATTTAGTGGACCAAGATTTGTTGGATTTAGTGGACAAGATTTGTTGGATTTAGTGGACCAAGATTTGTTGGATTTAGTGGACCAAGATTTGTTGGATTTAGTGGACCAAGATTTGTTGGATTTAGTGGACCAAGATTTGTTGGATTTAGTGGACCAAGATTTGTTGGATTTAGTGGACCAAGATTTGTTGGATTTAGTGGACAAGATTTGTTGGATTTAGTGGACCAAGATTTGTTGGATTTAGTGGACCAAGATTTGTTGGATTTAGTGGACCAAGATTTGTTGGATTTAGTGGACCAAGATTTGTTGGATTTAGTGGACCAAGATTTGTTGGATTTAGTGGACAAGATTTGTAGGATTTAGTGGACCAAGATTTGTTGGATTTAGTGGACCAAGATTTGTTGGATTTAGTGGACCAAGATTTGTTGGATTTAGTGGACCAAGATTTGTTGGATTTAGTGGACCAAGATTTGTTGGATTTAGTGGACCAAGATTTGTTGGATTTAGTGGACCAAGATTTGTTGGATTTAGTGGACCAAGATTTGTTGGATTTAGTGGACCAAGATTTGTTGGATTTAGTGGACCAAGATTTGTTGGATTTAGTGGACCAAGATTTGTTGGATTTAGTGGACCAAGATTTGTTGGATTTAGTGGACCAAGATTTGTTGGATTTAGTGGACCAAGATTTGTTGGATTTAGTGGACCAAGATTTGTTGGATTCAGTCAAAAGAACGTCCTTCTGTGTGAGTGACTGCGCCTGTGGCAGGGTTTCTTAATGTGTAGTCCACAGACCCATTGGGAGTCCATGAATGCACTCTAGGGGGTCCGTGAATGGACTCTAGGTTGTCTGTATACATAATCTAACCAATTGTCAATCAAATTTCTATTTGAGGAATTACGATCATAGATTTTTGCACTTAAAGAAATATTTTCTTTTTACATATTCTTTTATATTTCAGTATGAATGTATGTTAGTGATTGTTTTTAAATTTCAGTATGACTGTATACGATTTTGCTTTGTAATAAAAGATATTATTTGAACGTAAAGTTTTCAAATAACACATTTTTCTAAGAAGGGGTCCGCGGTCGTCACTAAACAATCAAATGAGTTCATAGCACAAAAAAGGTTAAGAAGCCCTGAGCTACGGTATGTTTAAATGATATTAATTTGGCACATAATTCATGCAAGGTTGTGTAAATTCTAATAGCAATAATATCTTATGGCATTAGTGTAGAGAGCAAATGATGGTACATATGGATGTCTTGTTTTTATATTGTGGTACAAATAGTGGACAAATTTAAAAACATTTAGATCTGTGCATTAATAATTAGGCGGCTGTTGTACAACTGCTAGGAAAAGTAATATTTAAAAAAAAAATATTATGGATTCCTTCTAGAATGTTATTTACAGTTGAGTTATTACCAATATTGGAACCTGGAAGTGTAATGCTCTGTCTACCCAGCTGTAAATGGGTACCTGACTCTGCTCTTGAGTTAGGGAAGGCAGAAGTAATAACGAAGGGAGCTGGTAACCTCACTGCATCAAGCTGGACCTAGTAGGTGAAGTCTCTAACACTTCATTGTCCTACAGCTTTATCTGCTATGTCAGTGGTTCCCAAACTTGTTCGGTTCACGGCGACCCTTAGTGTACCAGGATTTTTCCATGGCGCCCAAAGTCAGAACATAAGCCTACCTAACAGTTGCAGTGCGCAGTTGGTGCGGTTAGGTTGGTTAACTAAAAATAATAAATGAAACACGTATTTCAAATTACCAACTGGCTGATCACCCGTTTGCCAGTCACTTCGATTACGGAAACAACAGCAAATGGATTGATTTGCCGTTGCCCTAAAGACGCCAATAGGCGTGATGGGAAACAATGGCAAAGAAAACCTATCTGCTGTTGCCCTAAGACGCCACTAGGCGTAATGGCCACTGACTGCTTTGACGGTCGGTGGCTAAGGACGGAAGAAGAAGAAGAAGAAGTATTTCAAATTCACACACAATTTATATAAAAAGTATTAATAAAGTAATAATTTGCAACAATAGTATTACTATTAAAAAGCGAAACAGTTAGTGGTTTGTACAGTGTCCGTTAGATGTCCTTCCTATCATCGCATCAACAGTCCAATTCTAAAACCACGTGGGCTAAGTGTAATTTCAGTAAAAATATTGGAATATTTCGCGGCGCCCCTGTAAACCAGCCAGGGTGCCCAGTTTGGGAACAACTGTGCTATGGGACTGTCTTAATTTTTACCCTTTTCACCCATACCTCGTGTGTTAATCCTTGCATTATTTTGTTTTCTGAAAACCTGTGTGACTGAAACATGTTGTTCTACGTGACTTTGTCACTGAAAGACTATTTCTTACAATCATATGTAATATAGTATTTTGACAAGATTCAGTTTTCCATTTGAACGTTTCTCTGGAGTCATTGCTTAACCATTTTCAGTATTTGTAAAAGTTGTTTATCTCATCTCTGAAACTTTTTTTCAGACTGTGAGTAAACCAGAGGATAAACCAAACAGCCATGGTACTCTCCCACTAAGTTCTTATGCTCGAGTGTGCTACAAATACAAGGTAAATGTTTGTGTTGTCTACCTAATAATAATAATAGTTGCCCATCGCAAGCGAAGATGGCGACAGCTTCAGACTTGAGTTGTGAGACATCAGTGCCGTGATCTCATGTGGCTAATTAGTCCTATTTTGGCCCTACAGGCCATGCCACATACGGGGCACACATGGTTTTCCACACTTTCTGGTTCGCCACTCCCCCATCACCACAGGTCTTTAAATGTAGTGTCTGTGATGTTTCTGTCTGTAGCTGTGACTTGCGCTGTAATTGGATTTAAGTGAGGAAGAGTTGCGCTAATCGTCATCCTCACTCTCTCATCCTGAATTATCTGGTCCAGTGGCAAGATATTATCGAGACGACTGGAGACAACACAGGATGTAGTGGATGACCAGGGCGTTCTAAGTGTCTCGCCGTGCTCTTTGCGTTCCACTCCGCGCTGCTGGTAGTTGCCTTCATATCCATTGAGCCAGCTGATGGCTTCGTCCGCATAGTCCGCCAAATCCAGTCTTCACATGCTAGGTAGACAAGCCCTGTTTTTCACCGAGGGTTTTAATGCCCCTCGGCTACCCTCACCTGGTTTAGCCCACCAGTCGAGGTGGTGTGCCGGGGTGTGGCCGCTGTGCATGCATGCACCAGCTGCTTGGAGCCACAGGGGAGAGCTGAGAAGTAGGTGGGGACCAATTGTGGAAGAGCCACTTCCAAAGGAAGTGTGACTGCCCCTTCACCAGAGTTACTACCCCTCCCTGACCTCTCCATACACCTACACGTATGCCTGTGTGTGTGGGGTTTTTTTGTTTTTTCTTCTGTTGTCACAATACAATTATACAAGGTATGCATTCTCTGTGTGTGTGTGTGTGTGTTGTTTTCTGTATTCACAATACAAATATACAAGGTATGCCTTGTCTGTGAGTGTTTTGTCTTTTTCCATACATAACACAAATACAAGATATTACCCTTCATAATTTCTTGTTTGCTGTAGGTATATATGTGAAGTCTCACAAAATATGTTATCACATTGAAAGAAGTATAAATCTTAGAAAATTTAGTAAAGAGGTATAAATGCTTGAAGACTGTGTACTCAAGATAAGAGAAAAGTTGTTATAATGATTGGCATCATATTTTTTAAAAATGGGTCAGTACTGTTACGTACATTTATTACCTAAGGGGGTAGTCTTCGGTCCTGCCAAATGTACGCACCAGTCTTTATATATTTTATTATTTGTGCGTTCGATTGATTCACGCACTGACGTGCACAATGCAGTGTGAGTTGCTTTGGACGCACGGGTAACCTAGTTTGGGAAATAGTGACGTCATGTGAGTTCGGGGCAGTACGGACTGTGTTTATGTCCGAGGTATATTTCTTGGAATATTTTATTGGCAAGTTTGGAAGAAGCCATTACTTTTGTATGATCTCTACTGGTTCATGATGCAGCCAAGAGTAGAAGTATCATGTAAGTGTCGCCCCATGTCATTGAATGTTTATTGAGTAAATTAATGTATAAGGCCGCTCATAGTTCTGATCTAGCGGGAAGTCATCACAGTATGTCCTTCCTAGAATGGACAGACGGAGTCGTTAGCCCTTTTGAATTACCGTAGAGGGGAGGATTCCTACGAAGAAACAAAGTTAATTGATTTGCATACTTCTTATGTTTATATGCCGTATTTTCGTAAATGCCAAAGTCGTGGCATGGATACAGAGAGGTTGGTCAATACAGAACTCTAACCTGGTCGTATTGTTGTGGATGACTTTGTTTAGATTGTTATATATCTATGCTACCTAAATATTGTATGATGGAAGTCTGGAATTAGTGCGAGTACGACAAGAAATATTACTCAGTGAGAATTAATCCGTTGGTCATAGGATACGTCCTTGAGAGAAGGTCAACGGACGTTACTACAATACATATGCTATGGCAAAGGAAGTGATCGATCTTTAGTCACTTGAATGAGAGGACTTAATTGTAGAGGATCTTCATAAACTTGAAAAGTCAATGATCAACATTTTTGATGTAATGACCTTTTTTTGCAACTGTAAATATGACCGTCTTGTTCAACGTCGTATATGTCACGTTCAATAAAATATATATGTACAATCATCACAGCCTTGTGTGCTGCCAGTCAATAACCAGTTCATCACTACTTGGTGTTCGTGTTGAAGAACATTTATGGCATTTTCGTTCTATCAAAACCATTCGCGTAAATAACACTCTTGAACGTTAGAAACGAATCCAACAGTAATTGGTATGCCAGTGTGGTCTGGAAGTAATTTCAAATAAACGTACCCATCCAGAGAACATTATCTCGTCGATTACTAACTAGTTGTAACGGAACAGTGACGTATTGATAGTGATATTGTAATTATTTAGAATATATTGTTAACTAGTTATTTGTTAGTAATTAAGGAATATATAAATTAGATTAATTCAACTTAATCTATTTAATTGATTATGGATCACACACATACTAACTTTCTTAGTTGTCACATAATGCCTGCATTCACGGGTCTTAGTTATGATATCTCACTTTTAGATCACTAGTCAACCATACTAGTGTTAGAAAAACATTAAGTGTGTTAATTCTTAATGTGTTTAATTTTGCATTGTTTCATTTTTGCACGTTGTATTTTCAATTTCTCTGTTTTATTGATTCTCTTGTCATTGATCATCATCAGTGTTGCTGTTCATTTTCATTTTTGAAATCATATGTTTCAAATTTTTTTTTAAAACTTAGTTGAATTTTATTATCATTTTTTTTTTAATGGTTTTTTCATTTTTCATTTTCAAACTTGTTTTTACTTCGAATATTACCACATCGTTCCAAAGTAGGTCGATTGTGGATGTGTGCTTTAATGCATACTATCATTTAGTTATATTGATTTCTTTTAATATTCTTTTCTTAATATAGAGTAACTTTATGCATTTCATATATCTTGTTGTAGTTTTGACTCACCTCTCTCGGGTATTAAGTTCAAAAAAAATTAATAGAATTAATTTTTTTTAAGGGGAGGTGATAAGGGAGCTGTTACGTACATTTATTACCTAAGGGGGTAGTCTTCGGTCCTGCCAAATGTACGCACCAGTCTTTATATATTTTATTATTTGTGCGTTCGATTGATTCACGCACTGACGTGCACAATGCAGTGTGAGTTGCTTTGGACGCACGGGTAACCTAGTTTGGGAAATAGTGACGTCATGTGAGTTTGGGGCAGTACGGACTGTGTTTATGTCCGAGGTATATTTCTTGGAATATTTTATTGGCAAGTTTGGAAGAAGCCATTACTTTTGTATGATCTCTACTGGTTCATGATGCAGCCAAGAGTAGAAGTATCATGTAAGTGTCGCCCCATGTCATTGAATGTTTATTGAGTAAATTAATGTATAAGGCCGCTCATAGTTCTGATCTAGCGGGAAGTCATCACAGTATGTCCTTCCTAGAATGGACAGACGGAGTCGTTAGCCCTTTTGAATTACCGTAGAGGGGAGGATTCCTACGAAGAAACAAAGTTAATTGATTTGCATACTTCTTATGTTTATATGCCGTATTTTCGTAAATGCCAAAGTCGTGGCATGGATACAGAGAGGTTGGTCAATACAGAACTCTAACCTGGTCGTATTGTTGTGGATGACTTTGTTTGGATTGTTATATATCTATGCTACCTAAATATTGTATGAAGGAAGTCTGGAATTAGTGCGAGTACGACAAGAAATATTACTCAGTGAGAATTAATCCGTTGGTCATAGGATACGTCCTTGAGAGAAGGTCAACGGACGTTACTACAATACATATGCTATGGCAAAGGAAGTGATCGATCTTTAGTCACTTGAATGAGAGGACTTAATTGTAGAGGATCTTCATAAACTTGAAAAGTCAATGATCAACATTTTTGATGTAATGACCTTTTTTGCAACTGTAAATATGACCGTCTTGTTCAACGTCGTATATGTCACGTTCAATAAAATATATATGTACAATCATCACAGCCTTGTGTGCTGCCAGTCAATAACCAGTTCATCACTACTTGTTGGTGTTCGTGTTGAAGAACATTTATGACATTTTCGTTCTATCAAAACCATTCGCGTAAATAACACTCTTGAACGTTAGAAACTAATCCAACAAGTACTTTCTAATGCATAATAAGTATATGTAAGATCAAGTGTGTGGCAATGGATAGGCCATACATTGAGGAAACCTGTTGATAGTATTACAAGGCAGTCCTTGTTCTGGAATCCTCAGGATAAGATGTAGAGGGAGATGGGAGAAGAAATTGGAGACAAGACATGGAAATCCCTTGATGTGATGGCACAGGACAGAAAGACTTGGCTTATGTTCCTTGGTGGAGCTATAGGGTGATGATGATGATGAAGATCATTTCTAACAAACCTTCCACGACTGTTTGATGATAGCAGGGAGAATAAATAGTTTCACAAAATGTCAATATCTCAAAAACTGATATTCTTAACCAAATTAAAGCTTTTTTGTTTGCTGTTGTCCCAAAAATCAATTAACCAGATGTGACCTATTTTACCACATGTCACATGTAAGGAATATATAATTACATGAAAAGATAATGAATTTATTGGTATTTGAAGAATGTAAAAACTATTTCCTTAACATTTCTATTTCCCTGCAGTACTTGTTATTTGCTGGTTTCACATCCAATGGGATGCTGGTTGTTGTGGAGAGACCGCCCTCAGAGATTGAAGAGAACTTGCCTCCATCATTTAAACAGAAGAAGTTTGGAGTCTCCTAATGACAAGTCTGTGGTTTGTGTGTGTGTGTGTGAGGTGATTGGATGATGTAACTTGCCAATATCTGATTGGATTAAATTCTGTACATCAAATCATGTGAAAGATGTGTGCAGTTTATCATGATGTAGTTAATTGTGGTGTTGTTGAGATAATGTCCCTTTTTTCTCTTTGAGGAGCATGGGGACCACTATAGCAGTTACTTCCCATACAGGAAGCCTGCACCAAGCACTAATTCTTGCAGCAATTTATTTGACATTATAAGGTTTCTAGTCCCTGTACAAAACTGGGACTTAAGTCACCTGTTATACCAGCAGTCAATCCATTCTCAGAATCCATTGCAATCCAGCAAGATTTAATTCATATTTTGTGAGTGAAAATGTCTACAGACCTACTCTGTCAAACTTGAGTGCAGTCTCAGGTATCTGTTCTAATAGCCTCCTTCAGTCTCAGGTATCTGCTCTAATAGCCTCCTTCAGTCTCAGGTATCTGTTCTAATAGCCTCCTTCAGTCTTAAGTATCTGTTCTAATAGCCTCCTTCAGTCGTAACTGACTATGGAAATGCACCCTTGTGGTGATATCCCTTCAGCAATATCTCTCCCCCCCCAAGTTTCCTTTCGTCATGTTCTTTTCTCTTCTGCTTGTTGTAAGAGCTTCTTTTTGCCAAATCTTTGGTGGTGCCATAGGGAGCATCTCCACTTGGTGCAACAGACAGTTTTATCTTCCGAGGTTGCTGGATTTATGGCCAGTGCCCTCATGTCTCTCTCTTGCACACATCTTTGAACCTCAGCTGTGGTCGCTTGGCTGTTCTTTTGCCAGTTGTCCGTAGAAAATGTCTTTGAGGATTTGACCATCTTCCATGCAGCAGACATGCCAAGTGAGCATTGTCTGCAGTGTATGCATTCTTGGAAGGCCAGTGCGTGACAGAACTTCAACCTTTGTCCTTCCACGAAATACCAAGGATGTGGTGTAGACACTATAGATGGAAGGTATTGAGCCTTTTTATCTTGCTTAGCATAGATTGTCCATGTCTCACTGCCATAAAAGAGCGTGCTGATGACGCAGGCATTTACATACCACTGCTTTGGTCTCCATTGTGAGTTTGGAGTTTCCCCAAACCTCTTCTTTGATAGCCAGCCAATAGGTCTCTTCTTCTTGTCTCTTTATGTGGGTTCCATGTCAGGGATGGATGATTTCTCTAGAACAAGCTATTTATCTCCTAGTTTCCTCACTTTCCACTTCCATGTTCGTTTTGACATTATCATTCTGTTCTGACGATTTGTTCCATGTCACGGTAGGTATGGGTTAGGAAACCTAGTGGAGTCACACTCCAGTCTACCCAGCAGTAAATGGTTAACTGACAGTTATTGAGTTAGGGAAGGTAAAGACAACTCATAAAGCTGGACATATAGTAAATCTCTGACACTTCATTCCTCTATGGCAGTATCTGCAACGGTTAGCAGATATCTTTATTTTGGAAACTGGATTTTTTTCGATTTCCAAATGTCGCCCAAAATGCATTAAAAAATAGCAGTAATGTTACAAAATGGCCCAAATTGTGACAGAAAAGTAGTCCAGAAACTTGTTATTTTCAGAATATTTTAGTTTTCTGGTGTTTGGATAAAAGAACATTGAACTGTACCAACAGTCTAAAGATGACGCCATATCAGAGTTTTTATGTCAAGATTGTATGTTGATCGTATTTCTGTATCAGTCATGAAAGTAAAATAAGTTTGATCTTTGTAACAAATTTGAAATGTACAGTTTGAGACACATATGTCTACCTGCAACAAAAGCAGTCTTAAATATATGATTGGGAAAAAAAAGTTACATTGCAATAAAAATGATTCAAGTCTTCTATTGTTATCTGAAAGTTGTGCCTGTTTCTACCCTCACTTCAGTTAAGTTTCAAATACACAAACACAAACTACATATCAAACTGTAACAATCTCATTTTATTGCATGATTTCACATACTCTGGTTTTAAATAAAATACAGTTTTTACAGTACTCTGTATAGTAAAAGTACAGGCTAATTACAAACTAAAGATTCTTCCCAACATTTTTTTTCTTTTGAAATTTAGAGTAAATGGTTTTTGTATCAGATTACACTGACAAAGCAACAGAACTGTCTTCCCCTCAGTGAAACTAAATGTATTGTCAGAATGATCTGTACACTAGTAACTAAAAAAAAAAAAAAAAAAAAAAAAAAAAAAAAAAATCATTTTGTGCTTGTGACAAGAAAGTATAAAGCAGTTTTTGAAAATTATGCCAGCATATTAAATGTTTTCATATTATACATGAAATAATGTGATTGACAACATTAACAGTGGCCATTTGTATCATACTGTTCATCGTCCAGTCAAAGCTACTATCCATTAAATAGAAATGTGTCACCAGTAAATTATACATCAGGCATTGATATTCCAGTTTAAGCAAAATAATTTTCATCCACAATGTGGATCAGAATTTTATTTTAAAAAAATAAAAAATCTGGCAATGATGAGTTTTACTTCGGTAGTTTGTCTGTTAATTTAACATAAATTATGTTGGTGTGCACAAACATTCCCCTCATCTGTTTTTTGGATCCACATATTTTTGCCTTTCTATCCAGACCAAACAACAGCTTGAATCAGTTTTTAAAGATACAGATTATGTAGAACACAAATCAAATTTTTTTGGGAGATGGGAAATTTTCTTGGACAAAGGAACTAGTAATATTCAGTATTTTTGGGAGAGGGGAAATTTTCTTGGACAAAAGAACTAGTAATACTCAGAAAAAAAACAAAAACCTGAAAGTTTAAAGCTGTAGTATCTAGCAAAATGATCATCACAGGCTTAAATGATAACTACACAAACACAGGTTGGAAGCACACATGCTATTCACATAAATAATTTCAGCCTCTTTTCAGGTACCTTTTTAAGACATGTCAAAACATTACACTTCATACAGAAACTTTATAATTAAATCTATGTGCAATATCTTTCTCCAATGGAAAACAAATCTCTAAGGATATCTCCAATATGTTAACAGACAGACATCCATGAACAATGCAGATATTACTTGAACATTTGCAATGTACATAAGCCAAATGAGTCATAAGATAAAGCCAAACTGATCAAATACATTTCAAATGAATGTGACTGAATTAATGAATTTAGTTTTAAATACGTACAGACAGGCAAAAACAGAAGGGTATCAACAAAATAACTGGACCAACTCTGGTCATTCAAAACAATTTGTTTTCATTATAAATAAATTACAGTTAAGTGTGATCAAGTCAGAGCCCACACTTTAAACATAAACAGATCATTTCCACTTTTTTCATAGAGAAATATTTAACATGTTTTTTTAATACTTGTTATTTGTGTTACAGAATTACACACTACTTTACATACAATTTTGTTGAATAAACCAAAATCATTTAATAATGTCAGCCATAGACTGTAGCTGAATGCAATCATTCAAAGACCAGTATTTTGGTATCTACAGTCCGTGATGCATCCTTTACAGACTGCGGAAGTGTTTTATTTGTTTGTAGGATGCCGAGATTGTTCACACTGAATAATTTCTGTTGTCACGATGAACACAGCCACTATCAAGTGATTATTGCACACATAAAGCAAGACAGTGGATTCTGGAATACTGAGCTGCAGAAAAAAGAATCTAAGCCAGTGGATTATGATGCAAAAGGTTTTTGAGATACACAGACATTTTATCTGAATCCTCTAAGCAGATATCCAATTTGTTGACATACACAAAATGTTTGAAACTGTTCCCTCTGATTGTCTATCATATACAATATGCTTCAAATTGGTTCATTATAAACGTTTGGTTAGTTTTAAAAATGTCAAATATTCCAAAGTATAAAAGCTGGTACTGCTGTAGGGGAGTGAAGTGTTAGAGATGTCACTATACTAGGTCCAGCATTATGAGGTAGGGGGTGACCAGTTCCTGTCCTCATTGCCTTTGCCTTCCTTAGCTTGAAAGCAGTCAGATAGAGTCAGATATCCATTTACAACTGGGCAAACTGGAGCGTAACACTACTAGGTTTTGAACCTAGAAACTTTGCCATGAGAGGCAAGCACTCTAACCACTTTATCAATCAGACTGTCATACAAAAGTATACAGCCTTGTAAACATTTTAATTTAAAAAGTTTTAATTAGAACACGTTTAAAAAAATACAATTTCTGTTTCCCTCAGCAATGAAGCAGGATGGGTAAAAATACTATCACAACAACACATTAGGTGTCCCACAACATTGTATCACTGTCATTTCTAACTAATAGTATAAAATAGTTGTATCACCTAAGCCAGGTTTCTTAACCCGTTAATGGGGGTCTGTGAATGGCTTATAGGAGGTTAGTGTATATATAACCTAAATGGTAAAATTGTCTAGTATGCTTTTATGTACATTTTTTTTTTCAAGAAGGGGTCCATAGCCTTCACTCATCAATCAAAGGGTCCATGCCCCTCATCAGACAATCAAAGGGTCCATGCCTCTCATCAGACAATCAAAGGGTCCATGCCCCTCATCAGACAATCAAAGGGTCCATGCCCTCATCAGACAATCAAAGGGTCCATGCCCCTCATCAGACAATCAAAGGGATCCATGAAGGGCATCATCATCAGACAATCAAAGGGATCCATGAAGGGCATCATCATCAGACAATCAAAGGGATCCATGAAGGGCATCATCATCAGACAATCAAAGGGATCCATGAAGGGCATCATCATACAATCACAGGGATCCATGATGGGCATCATCATCAGACAATCAAAGGGATCCATGAAGGGCATCATCATCATACAATCACAGGGATCCATGATGGGCATCATCATCAGACAAAGGGATCCATGAAGGGCATCTTCATCAGACAAAGGGATCCATGAAGGGCATCATCATCAGATAATCAAAGGGATCCATGAAGGGCATCTTCATCAGACAATCAAAGGGATCCATGAAGGGCATCATCATCAGACAATCACAGGGATCCATGAAGGGCATCTTCATCAGACAATCAAAAGGGTCCATGGCACAACTAAGATTTAGAAACCCTGATCTAAGCTATCTCAACTAAAAACAGAAAGTTATTCAGTGAAAACACATTCAATCTAAGAGTTTAAAAAAAAAAAAAAAACCCAGAGAGATAGACTGAATGTTGAGATTTTTATTAAATTCTTAATTATCTAGTTTATTAACATCACAAAAAATCTGACCTAAACTTTGTTACCATGGACTGCATTCTTCTGTCTCTTACATCATTTTTAAAAATATATCTTCATGTTCTGCCAGAAAAACTTCAACTCCATTTGGTAAAAGTTGCCTTTTAAATTGTCCACTGGCAATATGAATAATGCCACCCATTCCTTAAATACTGGTGACAATTTTAATGTTAACTCTCTTTAATGTTAACACTTGCAATGTTGATAAGGAACTAATTAAAGGCTAAAAAAAAAACAGCTAAAACCTTACACCGCTGAAAGATGGTTGACCAGATCACTTATGGATGGGGAAAAGGGCACTACTTTCATTGATAAAAAAAACTGGAGTTAGGAAGTGCCATAGTGATCAATAATAGATATTATACGGAACTTCTATCTAACATGAATAAAAACACTATATATATATACATCAACAACTCCCAACCACAGTGCCATGAAATTACTTGATCTCTGAATTTTAAATTGGCAGTTTTTGTTTTACATGTAAATTAGCTATGACGGCATCTAAGTCCCCCTTGCTGTATAACTATCCACACATTTTGGATATTTAAAATATGAGTTGTGATAAATGATGTATTTGACTTTGATGTGTTGTTGATTAGTGTCCGATTGGCAAAGTGGCCTCTCATGGCAAAGGGTATCTGGTTTGAAATACGGTGCCGTCATGCTACAGTCTACCCGGCTGTAAATGGGCACCTGACTCTGCTCTTGAGAAGGCAAAGGCAAGGAAGGGAACTGGTCACCCCACTTGTAAAAGCTGGACCTAGTATAGTCAAGTCTCTAACACTTGACTCCTCTATGGCAGTATATGCTATGTGGGACTACCTTTAACTGTTCATACAAAATAATTGTTTTCTTATTACAAACGGGAACCGCACTGGTCTAATGGTTACCACACTACGCTAGCGATCCAGGTTCTAGCCATGGCGAGGTAATTTGAAGTAGTGTCTTCGACCAGGACTTAGAATGGAATAACCTGAACCGCTCCTGAGCCGACCTAGCTCTAATGGGTACCTCTGAAATTGGTGAGTATCTGCTTGAATGGCAAGAGGACATATTAACCTGAGATTTCGCCTCGAGTGTTAGTGGGTGTACGAAAAAAAAAAAAAGATAAAATTACAGTAAATAGTGTGCCACTTAAAAAAAAAATCATCTTTCAAGAATGCAGGTCCTAAAGTATCCACTGGTGCAAGTGCATGTAACTGTTTTCTGCAGGCTGGATCAGCTGTAGTGGTGGTTGAATGTTCCGTCAGGACAATAGAAATTTGTGTCCTAAGTCATGCACATAGATACATCACAGATCAGATGGATGATGCCATCTGTAATACTGGTACCTAGCTATGTGACAGGTACATATTATTGTAAGTCAGGGGCAGGCAACTGTGAAGATTTACTTTACAAACACTGAGCTATTGGGAGTAAGTACACCATATATGTAAATTGTCTCTCTCTCTCTAACGGATGATCTGTTTCCTGCATTTCTATCTACAGAGCTGTAAACAATTTAATCCTTCTCTACCGTCTTCCTGGATTATCGGGAATACCAAAAAATGACTCTGCTGGATTTTCCATATATTGGGAACAGAGAACTCCCACATGAAAACCGGGGTCCAAACTAAAAATAATCAACCAATGGCATTAAATTTAATTAGTGAGTGCGGTATATACGTACTGCATCAGATGATAGCTTTTGTTAAGCAATCGTTGTGTAGAGAAAATAGGACTATATTTAGCATGATGCGAGTCAGGAACCAAGTACTTAAAGTGAGAAAGCCTTGTGACTAGGCTGCTTACAGCTGCACAGGTAATAGAAAATATATGGTTTTCAGATGACGATAACCAGAAATTTGATGAAACGTATCCTGACAGTGTCTTAGAATCCACTGATGAAGAAAGTAGATCTGAGAGAGATAACGAGCTGTATTGTAGTGACACTGACTGGTGTCAATGGGGCTCTATCAGCTGGTAGTGAAACGATCCACATGCTGGGCTGGCTAGCATAGTAATGTGGAATACTGGTGCTAGATTATAAGTACACCTATCATTGATAAAATCCTGAAATGTTATGGGTATATGTGAATTGGTTTTGTGCAACTGTTGTTTCTGTGATGTGCATGTTGATACATTTTTGCTGAGGAACTCGGGCATAGGGGGATGTAACTCTCAGGGGATCAGGGCTGGTAGGGTTAAACTAAATGATATTTTACCAAGTTTTAAATTCACTTACAAAAAAATGATTACTTTCCTATCTAGGGCAGATCATGAGTCACGTGAATGTTGGTAAGCTAGTTCACGAGGTTTTCACTGGGAACACTGAAAAAGTACCTTAACTCTGGGACATCGCTCTTTTAAGTGCCGGCAGGAAAGGGCTAACCTGAAATTTTCCTTGTTTTAAGCATGTATTTTTTTTCTTTGCCCTCCGTCACCTAATCTACCAGTAGATCATGATGGACCATTTGCCAACCTCTGTTGTAAGTTCTTTTCAGTTTTATCATTATACCACAATGTTAATATGACCTATTTTTACAGGCACAGGTCCCTACCATCTTGGGTGGTTCCCAGGGGGACTCAAAGAAAGAATAGTACCACTGTTCCATCAGGCATGTCATAACAGATGACTAATCTCAAATTGTGTATGTGGTTGGCAATGGACCAGGTCAAACTTGTTGCTACAGATAGAAAGAAAAAAGGCTGAGGTGAAGGCCAGACCAAATGATTCTGCTGGTCCCACCTCTTGTAGGGACTGCTCAACTGGTTTAGTTTCATTCTCAACACATTTTGAGTACCCTATTTTATGGACAAGTCTTTCTGCGAGTATGTTCATCCTCATGGATGAAAGTTAATCATTAATGTCTTCTAAGTGCTCTTTCAGCGGACCACACACCACATTATACACATGCTGGTAGAAATAAATCAAAGACCTTACTTCATGTCAAAATTATGGTGGAACAATGAACAGGTATAGCAAAGTCTACAATTCCCAGTTTCTGCATGCTTCAAACATAAAAAGCTATATCTCTTATGAATAAATATCTAAGTTTTAACATAAAACTACAACTGATGATGAATAAAATCCAACTGAAACATTATGACTTTTTCTCTATTACAGGCACACAATTGAATCACCCTTATGCCATCTACAAAACTTAAGCTTATTCACCCTTATGCTATTTACAAAACTTAAGCTTATTCACCCTTATGCCATTTAGAAAATGTCAATATCTGAATATTATGAATGCACAAACAGTGAGTAAAACATGAGGTGGTTCTATGGACTGATATATAAAGAGAAACAGGCATAAAATTGCACTGTGTAACTATGAGGCAACATATCTCTGCAAACTAAACTACATGACTAAGTCAGGTAAATTTGTTTCACTTACACACACTGACTCTGCAAAATGCATTATTCCCTACACTACAATGGAAATTATGAACTGCTAAGATTCACTTTATGGCCCAGAAAGCAACACATATCAATATTTTTTGTTTTCAAATTTCCTACACTCTTCACAGTTTGTATGGCAACCATATCTTGCTATCAAGTCTTTAACAAAATGAATATACTAAAACAGTTCAACTGGACGAGTGTTAGTAATTTACTTAATTTTTTTTTTAAAGTTTTAACAAAATACAAACATTTTTGCCTCCAAGAAAGATTATGCTGTTTGTTCCATGTAATCAGTGCTTTCAGCAATTAACCTTTCCAATCCCGTCATTCTATCCACTAATTAAAAGCTTAAAACAGTAGTAACCAAATGCATTTTTTTCTGGGGTTACATTGGAATTGTGAGCTTTGTCATTTGTGTATTAACTCTTTCTGTCCCACACAGTTTTTAGATTTCATATTTTCGCCCAAAATTATGACTCCATCATATTTGTTTTGTCTAATTTGCCAGGACTTGCAAGCAAATTCATTAATATAATTTCTATCATCTCATGTAGAAAGTCAACTTGTGTCTAATTTGCCAGGACTTGCAAGCAACATCATTAATATAATTTCTATCATCTCATGTAGAAAGTCAACTTGTGTCTAACTTGCCAGGACTTGCAAGCACATCATTAACATAATTTCTATCATCTCATGTAGAAAGTCAACTTGTGTCTAATTTGCCAGGACTTGCAAGCACATCAATAATATAATTTCTATCATCTCATGTAGAAAGTCAACTTGTGTCTAATTTGCCAGGACTTGCAAGCAACATCATTAATATAATTTCTATCATCTCATGTAGAAAGTCAACTTGTGTCTAATTTGCCAGGACTTGCAAGCACATCATTAATATAATTTCTATCATCTCATGTAGAAAGTCAACTTGTGTCTAATTTGCCAGGACTTGCAAGCAACATCATTAATATAATTTCTATCATCTCATGTAGACAGTCAACTTGTGTCTAATTTGCCAGGACTTGCAAGCACATCATTAATATAATTTCTATCATCTCATGTAGACAGTCAACTCGTGTCTAATTTGCCAGGACTTGCAAGCAACATCATTAATATAATTTCTATCATCTCATGTAGACAGTCAACTTGTGTCTAATTTGCCAGGACTTGCAAGCAACATCATTAATATAATTTCTATCATCTCATGTAGACAGTCAACTTGTGTCTAATTTGCCAGGACTTGCAAGCAACATCATTAATATAATTTCGATCATCTCATGTAGACAGTCAACTTGTGTCTAATTTGCCAGGACTTGCAAGCAACATCATTAATATAATTTCTATCATCTCATGTAGAAAGTCAACTTGTGTCTAATTTGCCAGGACTTGCAAGCAACATCATTAATATAATTTCTATCATCTCATGTAGAAAGTCAACTTGTGTCTAATTTGCCAGGACTTGCAAGCAACATCATTAATATAATTTCTATCATCTCATGTAGAAAGTCAACTTGTGTCTAATTTGCCAGGACTTGCAAGCAAAATCATTAATATAATTTCTATCATCTCATGTAGAAAGTCAACTTGTGTCTAATTTGCCAGCACTTGCAAGCACATCATTAATATAATTTCTATCATCTCATGTAGACAGTCAAACTTGACAGTAAATACACAAGTCTCTTATCTCAAATCCTCTGGGACAGTTTGTTTCAGAAACCAGTTTTTTTTGTTTTTGGGGTTTTTAGATGTCACCCAAAGCGCGGTTGAAAAATAGCCAATCACCTAAAATGTCTTTAAAATAGCCAAAAAGTCACACACAATAGTCAGAAATGGCCTAAAATGTCATAAAAATAGTCCAAAGTGGCACAAGAGTCTTAAATTGCCCAAATTGTGACAGAATAGTAGGCCAGAGAAACTTTACATTTTCAGAATATTGAAGTTTTTGAGTGTGCGGATAAAAGGACATAGGTAACTAATCAGATCTGCTATATTATTATTTGTGTATCTGGCTACAATATGACACGCTTAAACAGAGTTATTTATATCAGCAGGAACACAGTCGAAGACCCATGTTGATCTTTATGTATAGCAGAATATTATTAATCAAAACTGTTACTCTGCAGTCATCTATTGTGATTAACCCTTGGTAAGCAAACTTCTGACAGATCACAAGAAAAACTGCAGATCTTTTATTCAATATTATAAATTGCTATCATGGAAAAGAAGCAAGGGGTTAACAAACTGGATATTGTAGTGGCTTCTAAACGAGGACGAATATGGCAAAACTTCATAATAATTTTATATAAGCAATAGATCCAACTTGATGGTTATAATTTACTTCAAACAGCTGTAATGACAACAAAAAATATGCTCAAGAATGCTCATACTGTCTGACAAATAGTTATTCAATGATTCAGTTCCTTTCCTTAACTATCCAAGCTGCTACTACTTTGTTAACGTGTAAATTACAAAAGAAAACGCAGCTGACCTGTTAGTATTAAGTTCTTAAACACACCCAAAAAAAATAATTCTATAATGTTCATTTCATCTGACAGTTAATGAATGACACAAACCTTATTTTCTTCTACTTCACTAAAAATTCTAAAAACTGAATAGTTTTGGAACATGAATATTCCAATGTCACCCCTGAAAAAATGTATCTGGTTACTAATTCCAATGTCACCCCTGAAAAAATGTATCTGGTTACTAGTCGTTAAGCTTTTCATTAGTGGATCACAAGCAATTTAACACTATGCTGCTGCTTTATATCTCTCTATCCATATAATGGGATTCTATACCTTCAGCAGTGAATTTTGAGGTCACCCACGTAAACTAGCAGGGGCTACCAGAATAAGTTTAGACGTTGTGATGGAGAGATTTGGGATAATGAGGTATGAGGGATAAAGTGGCATAAAAGCTTCCAAGAGGTCTATCACTGGCTGTGACATAGCACACACAACACACACACACACATTTAAGCTTGTCATTTTTGTTCAATAAAATCACAACCAGTTGAGCATAGGCACTGTGTTTGATTATTCTCTAGACCAACTCAGGTCGGACAGTAAAACAAAAACTGGTTAATAAAATCTGAATAAAGAACACAGTCACTCTACAACACAAGCATAACAGACAGCAGAGGTTACATTTGATTTTCTCTCTTTCAAAAAAGACTGGAGAGAAACTGATGTCCATAACCTGGAAGCTTTATGCAGGGATGATGATGAAGCTATTCTTCAAGCTATGTTTCAATTCTTATTCTCAACTGATTCTAGTACAAACTTCTGCGTGAATGCTCATCAATGGCCTACTTCTTGTGTTGTATCTTTTCCCTTCTGCAGATTGGCAAAGATATCTCTAGTTTCATCCCTCTTACCTGTATCTCCTCCTTCTTTGTCACTTGTCTTACCTCTCTTTCACGACCTCTTCTACAGCAATATTCACAGTTTAGTAAGCTCTCTCATTTTACATCAGCTAAAGTCTTCCTCAGTTCCTCTTGCACTACATCATGTCAAGCAAGAACGTCTCTACATTTTTTTTCATCATGTCAGATTAGCATGCCATATATGCAGCTGTTACCATTCAGGTTCAGTTTAATAATAATGCAATGTTAAATTAATTAGTTGTCCTGTAAATTTTTATGAAGCTAGCTTAAACTTTGTTCAGCATTCAATTTTTGGCAGACAACAATGTATCAACTGATACGCCATTGCACGGAGGAAAAAAAAAATCATTTAAGTTTTATTAACACCAAAAAAATATGTTACACAATTGAACCAACAACTAGTGTAATATAATTCACTTGTGACAATGTTAAACATTAACACTGTGTAGTAGATAAAGTCTTCTGAAGACCCACTGTATGGGGAACAAAGGGGGCACCCGACATAATTTCACTAATGACAACGAGGGAAACATACCTCCCTCACTCAGGGCCCTGAATCATATATCTACACAACTGTATTAACACTAAATAAACTAATAAAATAAACACTGGAAGAAAAAAGTACATTTGTAATTAATTCTGATTTGCTTGCATTACTCGGCATGCCAGAAGAAAAAAAAACCAGTTACTAAGGCATCTTCTGTTGAAGTTTCAGATTTATTTCTTTAAATGTGGATTGAATACACTAAAGGCTAGATTTAAAAAGAAATCTTTTAATTTTAAAGCACAGTTTATATTTAGGCCATAAAACTATTTATAAATGTACTTCAGTGAATAAGCTTCATTCTATCACCCCTCCTCCCCCAAGCATTAAAAAAAATGCATCCATTGCAAGTCATTGAGCTCAGGTACCAACCCACATGCTTTTATTCTTAGTCTTCCAGTCACTTATTGTCACAGTTAGTGTGGCATAAGTTGTCACCTCAACCCTATATTGCTTGTGCACTTTACTAAACTTGTTCCAGTTTAATCATTTTAGCCAGTGTTTACCGCTAATGTCAGCCTTGCTTTCAAAATAAAACAAATAAAAGGCAACACCTTGTCTTCAACATATGCCCATTTTCAATAACATTCAAACAAGAACTGCAACAGAGAATACACTTTGTCCCCTGAAAGTGTCTACAGTTTCCACTGTTAAAGTAAGTAATATGAAATTATTTTAATCTTTCTTCAGAAGTGTCATGATCATCAAAATGAATACAAACAGAAATTGGACATGTCTGAAATTCAGATTACCAAAAACAAAATACCAAATTAATTAATTTTTTTTCCAATATGACTAAGATTAGAATCTGGATAACAGAAGAAGGATCTTTCATTTACAGTATATATCCTAATTATAACCCAACAAAGGTTGAACGAGGCACTTTGTCTTTAAAAAAAAAAAAGTTTTCTTTAGAGGGACTGAGAAAATGCTTACTGAATAAGAAATTTAATAAAATATTAAACACTGAACAAATATGTAAAACTAGCAACACATACACACAATTATGAAAGCATTTTGGTAGAGCAGGCTCGAGTTGACACAAGAATGTGATGCCAATCTGTTAAATAAAGAAACAAAATGGTAAACGGTCTTTACAATCAACAGACAACTGTTTTAATGAATGAATATTCCAACATATGCTTCGTCCTTGAATGGAGGTTCACTGGCTAAAGATGCAGGCATATGGAGGTAACTGCATGGTGTGTGTGTCACCATGCACACATGAGTGTGAGAGAGAACATTAAACAAAATAGAATCGTCGCTGAACATAGCGGGGGTTACATGATAACAACCTTCAGCATGAGAATGGAGGTAGAGGCAGCTACTGCAGCCTTAAGGTGGCTGTCTGAAACTTCATTAACGAGGGCAGTTTTGTATCAGACTCACAATCCATGCTATGGAAGATTCAAAACTGATGGCTCTGGCATGAATGGAAAACCTCCATAGAAGCCTCAAATCTTCAGGAACTGGTGTGGATCTACTGCCCTGGTCATGCATGGGTACGCAGCAATGAAAGAGCTGACAGACTAGCTTCCAGAGCACTCATAGAAGGTGCATTGGATATGGCATAAGAGAGATAATGATTGCCTACGGAAAATACTGAGGGCTTATGGAATTCCCAGCTGCATTGTTTCCATCATAAAAAGCCTCTATTCTAACTTTACATGCAGTGTTGGGTTGAATAATCTAACTTTTGAAGTGAAAATAGGAGTACGACAGGGATTCCCCTTATCAAAAACATTATTTTTGACAGCCATAGATTGGGTGATGCGCCAGACAACAGAGGGCAGTCCAAGAGGAATTAGATGGACAACATTTTCTACACTGGAAGACCTGGAATATGCAGATGACATTGCACTGCTTGCGCATTCACATCAACACATTCAAGACAAAACCGATAGACTGAATAAGTATGGCCAGCAGGTTGGCCTGAACATCAATCTGAAGAAGACAGAGGTCATGACACTAAATGTGGGCAATCCTGAGCCAATAACAGTAAGGAACCAGAAGTTAGAACAGACAGACACATTTACTTACCTAGGATGCATATTAACACCTGACGGCGGAACAAGCAAGGACATTAACAACAGAATGAATATAGCGAGAACAGCCTTTGCTAGTCTCAACAACATTTGGAAGTCTTCCCAGTACAGCACAAACACCAAATTAAGACTATGAGAGTTGTGTACTTTCTGTGCTTCTCTATGGTGCGGAATGTTGGAGAGTAACAGAGAAGGAAATGTCGAAACTGTCCTCTTTCTACACAATCTGCCTAAGGAAAATTCTCCGAATCTTTTGGCCAAACACCATCAGCAACCAAGAACTACTTATTCGGAGTAACCAGGAGGACATGCACACCATCATAGCTGGCAGACGCTGGAGTTGAGTTGGCCATGTCCTCAGAAGAGACCCCGATGCCATCACAAGAACATCTATGCTATGGACCCCCGAGGGAAAGCGAAAGAGAGGCCGACCAAAAAACAACTTGGCGGAGAACTGTGGAAGCCGAGATGCAAAGAATGAACCAGAGTTGGGGCACTGTACGAAGGATGGCCGCCGACCGAGCAAAGTGAAATCAATTTGTTGCTGCCCTACAAGACGCCACCAGGCGTGATGGCCACTGACTGCTTTGGCGGTTATGGATCAAAGAAGAAGAGAAATTAATGATTGCCTATTAGAGAATGACACTGCAATAGATGAATAATCAAGGCTAAGATTGCTGGAGTGTGTCATGTTCCAAACTTTATTTAACTTAAATACCCAGTACGGACAAAAAGTTATAAAGCACGTGTCAGAAACCAGCTGATCGTGATCTACCAGTAAATCACACGGAATCATTTGGCAGATCTCTAGGTAATGGTGGGGGGGGGGGGGGAATTTTTTTTTTAACCTAGGTAAATTTCAGACAAGCTCTCTCTCCTGCCGGCACTTAGAAGTGCAATGTCCCCAGGATTAAAGGTGCTTATAACCCATTCCAAATGACAACTCACCAACTAGCTTACTAAAATTCACTTTATGAAATACATAAAGTAGGAATGAATGTGTGCTATTCTTTGAAATGAAGTTAACTTTGGGTAAAATATAATTTAGTTTTAATTTTCCACTGCTCTTCTGATAGAATTACAGGAAGCAGATCTTGTGACAATGATAAAGGTGACATGTAGGATGTAGATTACAAACACCCTGAAATGTGAAAACTGACATGATTTTGTCACGGCAGATCTTTAGAGAGCTCAGTGCTTCAAAAGTAGAACTTCACAGCTCCTAGAGCATTTTGTAATAACTGGTTAAAAATTGAAGTTAAAAAATGCCTAGTCATGATGGCTGCTTGCTTATAAGAAGTATTAAAAAATACTACATAACACTTATCTATAGCAGGAAAGAACTGAAGCACTGAGACAGTCACTGACATGACATTACCAAATGAATGCTGTACTCCATTAAGCTAAGTCAACATCTGTATAGTTGGCTTAGAATGACATAGTAGTTTACACTGCTTGCTTCTCAAGGCAGTTACTGGATTAAAAAACTGACTGGGTTTAGTACATGGTTACATCAGGCTCCAACCTACCCAGCTGTGAATGGGTACCTGACTCTGCTCGTTAGGGAATGAACAAACTTTATTTTCAAACAGTTAAGAAGTGAGCGCGCAGGCCTGTCTGACATTCTGACCTTCCACTCTCACTCATCTTACATACTACTGTATATCCTTTCATTCCCACATTACTTTCAGAATTAATTTAAAGGCAGCGATGAACCTTACCTCATAATGCAAAGACCTAGTGTAGTAAAGTCTCTAACACTTAAATCCCCTACAGCATTATCTGCTATGAGAAATTTTACTGCTACTTTGGTTCAACTTTTTTTTTTTTAAACTACAGGTCTATACCCTTTTATCCAAACACTCGCAAGCCAAAATATTCTGAAAATCAAAAGTTTCTTTGGGCGAATTTTCAATCACAATATGGGCGATTTCAGACTCCTTTGGGCTGTTTCTGAACACATTTTGGGTGACTTGGGTGGTTTAGGCTACTTTTCAAATGCAATATCTGAAAACCGAAAATATCCCGTTTCTGAAACAAAGCAGCCTCCCAAGGATTTGAGATAAAAGAAATACTGACCTGTTTCTTCTTCTTCTTCCTCGTTCATCCTGAAAAAGACGGTGGTTGCGTTGTGTCTGTTTACACCTAAGCTGTGATATCTGCACCTTTCGGTCGACACATCCGACTTTAGCACGGCATTTTTTAGGGACCGGGTTTGCCTTCCCATTGCGATCTGCACTCGCTCAGCCAGACTGCACTGCTGCAGACTGTTTTCAGGACCACCACGTGGAGGTGGAGTGCGGTCTTGACCAGCTCTGGTTCGCTGGTCCTGATGCAAGCAGTACAGCTATGGGTCGCTGACTGCATTCACTATTGCTGCATCTTGGGGTCCCACTGACCTGTTTGAAACCATCACCAACAATCTTCTGATATTCTCTCTACAACATAAAGTAGCAATCACTCACTAGCAATTTCTAAATAATTTTGGGCTACCTTCAGCTTTACCCATGAGGGCCCATTTGCTTTGGTTTCCTCTGCTGCCATTCTTAGATGGGTTCTCCTTAGCCTTTCCAGCATATCACTATTTCTCCTGCAGTCATTTCTTTCCTTTATTTTCACTGGATTTTTGAAAATTATCCTGATGCACTGGCTATGAAGCCATGGAACAACCCTTCAAGAACGGTAGGGGGAGTAGTTAAAGAAAACCAACAGAATGAAATTTAGCTCATTAATAAACAGCTCTTTTATGAAACATTTTTTGTAAATATACGGATATCTTTCAAAATCTTGCCATGGTGTGTTAAAAAAAAAAAAACCCACATACAAAAAAATTCAAAATAAACCTTTTATTACTTCAACTTCGAATCATTATTTAAGGGCGTATCAACTTAGGTGACTTCATCAGCAAACCTATCAATAATTATTTGGGGCGAAATGGGACAGATGTCCCCCTCTAATTCTTTTTAACCTCCTAAATTTAATAATTGTGATCACTTACTGACTACGACATTGTTTACTGCATACTGTATAGTATATTGTGAAGACCAATTTTACTGCAAAATTTAACACAGTGCAAACTTTGCCATGGCTGGGAGTGGAGTTGAAGTCACACTTTCAGCTCCATTGAAAAGCTACCAAAGGGAATGTATCAATTAGCCTATGAAAGCAAACATCATGTTGCTGGATTTTTTATGGCAGTACTGTCTTGACTAACAAGCAGAAGGGGGAGGAAGCAAGTCTCTGATGCCCTAAAACTAGAATGTTACAAATACAAGGTTGACGAGACTTGTAAGCCTTGTGTAGTAACTCATCTGGGAGAAAGAAAACTCTTAATTTCAAGCCATCTGCTGCTCTGTGACAGCCTAAAGCTATGGAAATCAGATGTGCCAGGCTGAAAAGCCTAGATACACAGCCCTGCTATAAACCACAGCCACAATATATTATATGCTCCAACAAAAAACCCAGCATATCAATCAGCTGTGTGTTTCATCTGAGCAATCCCATATGGCTTTCAACAGAAACTGTATGGCGATGAGAGAAGCCCGAGTCAAATCACCCATTTCTAAGAGAAACATGTGTGGTTATATTAGAATGAAGAAGCGGCAGCCTTATCAACTCAAGCTGTTTTCACTGAGACATTCTGCTGAAATCAAACAAACAAATAAAGGTCATTCCATCAACTGAAAAAATGGTCAATCCTAGTCCTTCAACCCATTGCAACATTTGGCACTCTCATGAGCCAACTCTAATATTACAACTGCAGTACAGAAATCCTGTTTTAAACACACCCCATATTTTGTTTTCCACAATATACAAATTGTATGGGCTTTGGTTTCTGTAAAGATAAAATACATTCTAACACAATCTCCGCATGTTGATAATCTAAATCAGGGATTGCCAGTTTTGTCCTTCAATTATGGCAGAGATTACATCTTACTAAATTAGAATGATAATTCTAGGATAATCTGTAACAGTCTCTTTGTGTGAAAGCTCGTTTTCATGAGAAATATGACAAGTGATGAATGTTACACTAAGAATGTTTCCCATTACAAATATGACAATGTGAATATTTTGTATTACAAATGTGACAATGGGAATATTTTTCGTTACAACTGTTACACTGAGAATTTTTCCCATTACAAATACGACAAGGAGAATGAATATCTCTCTTACAATTGTTACACTGAGAATATTTCTATTAGAAATATATCACACTGACTACTTCCCACTAAAAATGTGACACTGACATAATTTTGCTTTTCCATTAGAAAGAAGACAGTATTTCAGGTCAATAAGTATGACACCTTTCACACAACCTGCCTAAGAAAAATTCTCAGAATCTTTTGGCCGAATACCATCACCAACCAAGATCTGCTTACTTGGAGCAAGCAAGAGGAAATGCACACCATCATAGCTGGCAGACGCTGGAGTAGGGTTGGCCATGTCCTCGGAAGAGACCCCGATGCCATCACAAGAACAGCAATGCCATGGACCCTTGAAGGAAAACAAAAGAGGCTGAGATGCAAAGAATGAACCAGAGTTGGGGCACTGTACGAAGGATGGCCACCGACCAAGCAAAGTGGAATCAATTTGTTGCTACCCTACAAGACATAACCAAGCGTGATGGCCACTGACTGCTTTGACGGTCGGCGGCTAAGGATCAAAGAAGAAGAAGAAGAAGTATGACACAAAATACTTTTCATTTGATGTCATCATGTGACGTATTCTTTCCAGAACGTTGTCTCCATTACAGCTGCTCTGAACGCATCACGATTCTGGGCAAGTCGACCTGCATCAGCCAAAGACAAGTTCAGACTCTCTGTGATGTCCTGGGTCCACTGTCGTCTAGGTCGACCCCTTCCCCTTTTTCCAGGGACCATGCCTTCCATCACTGTTTTTTCCAGACTATTATGTCTTTTTATATGACCGAAAAATTTCAGCTTCCTTATTGCGATGGTATTTAGGAGCCAATGTTCCTGTACGTTTAGTGAGTGCAGTACTTCTCTGTTGGTCTTTTTTTCTGTCCAGGGTATTCTCAACATCCTTCTGTAGCATTTCATTTCGAATGATGTAATCTTTTTTACAACTGTTTTATTGAGTGTCCAAGTCTCGCAGCCGTATGTTGCTACTGGGAATATACATGCTCTGATCAGTTGTAACTTTGTTTCTTTGCTTGTGCCTTGCCATAGGTTTTTCCTCTGTATTAGTTTATGTGAAGCAATTGCAAGTCTTCTTTTAATTTCTACTGCACAGTCGCCAGAGCTGTTGATGATTGATCCTAAGTATTCGAATTCATTAACACTTTCCAGTTCTTCGTTACCAATTTCAATTTCTGGTTTGGTCTTTACTTTGTTGTGAAACATTTGATGTGAAACTAACAATATGTTTCATCAGAAGCATGGTATCGAATATTTCCCATTAGAAAGGTGACATAATTTTTCACTCTTAAATAGACATGTTACGTAAGGACTTCTCATTAGAAGTGCAGAAACTGTAAAATCTCATGACCATGTCCTTGTTCTGAAATCCCCATGGTAAGAGAGGTAGAGGAAGACCAAAGAACACACGGAGAAGAGAACTGGAGACGGACAAGACATGGAAAGACCTTGAGCTGATGGCACAGGACAGGAAGACGGCAGACATCTATTGAAGGCCTATGTTCTTGGGCAGTTGACAGAAGAATGATCAAATCTGTGATAGCCAAGCCATGTCATTTATTCATATTCTGTAAAAACTGAAAATACTTTTCAAACAAGGAAAGAAAAAAAAAAACCACATTCTTAGACAATATGAGGGAATGAAAACGGATGCAACAAACTTCACAAAAGCAGATATAGCAACTCTGTGATGATGAAAACTGTTAGTTCTGCGAGACTTTAAAGGACTTATCTGTGCTTTAAAGACCTATATAACAACTTTAACAGCGGTCAAACATTCTAGCATTTCTGTGCAACAAACTCTAGGGACACCTATAGTTAGCCCTAAGTCCTGCTTGCCACTACATTTATTAAACAAGTTTTTCTTTGCAAATGAGTAAATCTATGATACAAATTGTCTAATTCTTTTTATTGTCTACTCAACTCATGTTATGAAAGAACAATTACTGTTTCACTCACTCCTAAGTTAGTTTTAAAGTCATGCAGAACATTTTAAAATGTAATTTTGCCAAAAGAATAAATGAAAAAAAAAAATACATCCAAAAATGTATACTTTCACCGGGCTGACATACTCTTTGAAACACTGCTACGTAATTTACATTACAACTTCTAAATGTTAGCAGCAGTGCCATCTATCCTACACGGACAAAGTAACATAGAACTAAATAAGGTATGAACATTACCATAAGTTCGGAACTGAGCGACACAGCCGGAAGCTGCTAGGCACACGTTGACCTTGGAACCTAACGTGCATGTGGCGTGAGTCACGTCTGCCCTGCTCGTCTGGTTTGTTTACAGTAGTGCTTTGTTCTTATGTGTGTGAACCGTTTTCGTTTCATTTATCATGGTGGGAAAAAACTGATCAACGAATCTGCATCAGATTTTGTCAAAAACTTGGCAAAACATGCAAAGACACATACTTAAAGTTACAGACAGTCTATGGGGAGGATAGTATGAGCCGTACACAAGTTTATGAGTGGTATAAACGTTTTAAAGAAGGTCGTGAAAGTGTTGAGAGTGATGGACGGTCTGGGAGGCCCGCATCCAGCAAAAGTGAAAACAATGTCAAACTTGTGCGCGCAGCTGTGCTGGAAAATCGCCGAATCACTCACTATTCGTGAGTTATCTGAAGACTTAAACATTAGTTTCGGTTCAGTTCAGTCGATTCTTACGGACGATTTGGGCATGAGACGCGTCTCATCCAAATTTGTTCTCAGCTGACCAGAAACAGGCCCTGGTTTCAGCTGCTCGTGACCTGCTTGAGTGCGTCGAAAACTTTTTAAAAACAATCATAACTGGTGATGAATCATGGGTTTATGGATATGACCCCGAAACTAAGGCCCAATCTTCACAATGGAAGACTCCAAACTCTCCCAGACCCAAAAAAGCATGACAGAGATGCAGCAAGACGATGCTGACTTTTTTTCGATGATAAGGGAATTGTGCATCATGAAAACGCTCCATCAGGCCAGACAATCAACAAGGAATACTACTTTCAAGTTTTGCGGCATTTGAGCGACGCATTGTCACAGTAGCAGTGACATACTGGTCAAAATGACGTAAATTGGAAAATAATGGACCGACTATGTAAGGAAAGAAATACTCTCGATGCGAGTTCCGGGAAAAGAATGAAATTCGAGAGACCACTACGTCATACGGAACAACGGTGACGAAACAACATAAACCGAGAAGGAATCCATCAGGACGCAACGAAGAAAGAAGAACCTAACCCACAGACTGAGAATGAAATGTCTGGTTAGAAAATGACAACCGGTCAGAAGGAAGATGGTAGCTTCCAATAAAATAAGACAGATTCCTATACAAGTGAGTACCTAAAGGTTATCTCCATACAGCAAGTAGACAAAATGAAAAGAAAGACATCGAATTGATGAAGGTCGTCAGGATGAAACCCCACTGGTCAATGTTCAACGAAGAAAGAAGGCAGAGAACGACGTGTGAATCTTTCCAAGGTTGGTCGAGTTATTAGACCCTTAACATTCGTTTTGTAGGAAAGAAAGGACGCTGTTAAGAGATTCAGTTGAGGAAAGGAATCATGAGATGAAAGACAAGGTGAGGCTGGAGATTTATAAAGAAAAACGGTTGAACTTGAAGGTTATGGTCTTGGGTTAATAATTAGGTTAACTCTTCTAGTGTAACTATAATATAGGAAGTTATAAACTATAGGGAATTCGACATGATATGGTAACAAGAACTGTGTACAAGCAACTAAGAAATCCATTAAATTAATTCAGAGATGATCGGTATAAGACTTATGCTTGTGATGGTTGAAAGAGTTTCTGAGTTCATGACATTCATTGTTCCAATAGCTGAGTTGGCTAATTCAGTACCCAATAATCGATAGACGAGAACTGAAGATTAATTCCAGATAAAGAACTATTTAGGAGAACATTTTTCAGTGGGCAATGAAGTAAATCTAAATGAGAAGAGAAAGAATAAGACATAGCAAATAAACATTAAAACTGAACATTGTATGTTGAGGAGTCGTTGTCGACCATGAAAATACATACGCCACCCCATTGTCCAGCGAATTGCTCACCACTATACGAAAATCAAAAATAGAAACGGCCCACAAAAAAATAACGAGAAGTACACAATGAGAGATATCATCGAGAGCAAAATAAGTAAACATCACGCTGTGACCTGAGTATGAGTAGGAGGCGTTGTTTGGTGCCGTGACCAGGATTCGAATAAAACTGGGCCTTCTGCGAAGCGAATCAGTTCGATTGTTCAACCCTGCATGCTTGAATGTTACAGACGACTTCATCTCAAATCGATTGTTCAACCCTGCGTGCTTGAACGTTACAGACGGCTTCATCTCAAATCAATTGTTCAACCCTGCGTGCTTGAACGTTACAGACGGCTTCATCTCAAATCGATTGTTCAACCCTGCGTGCTTGAACGTTACAGTTGGCTTCATCTCATTTCGATTGTTCAACCCTGCGTGCTTGAACATTACAGACGGCTTCATCTCAAATCGATTGTTCAACCCTGTGTGCTTGAACGTTACAGATGGCTTCATCTCAAATCGATTGTTCAACCCTGCGTGCTTGAACGTTACAGACGGCTTCATCTCGATTCGATTGTTCAACCCTGCATGCTTGAACGTTACAGACGGCTTCATCTCAAATTGATTGTTCAACCCTGCATGCTTGAACGTTACAGACGGCTTCATCTCAAATCGATTGTTCCACCCTGCGTGCTTGAACGTTACAGATGGCTTCATCTCAAATCGATTGTTCAACCCTGCATGCTTGAACGTTACAGATGGCTTCATCTCAAATCGATTGTTCAACCCTGCATGCTTGAACATTACAGACGGCTTCATCTCAGATCAATTGTTCAACCCTGCGTGCTTGAACGTTACAGTCGGCTTCATCTCGGATCGATTATTCAACGCTACGTATTAGAAACTTACAGATGACTGCATCCCAGATCTATTATTCAACCTTGCGTATTGAAATTTCCAGACGGCTGCATCACGGATCGAGATCTATTGAGGATCAAGACAGCATTGGACTTTCAATAACCTTGCTAGAGAGGAACGATTAATACCTTTGTGTGTGTAGTTAGAATTAACTTAGGATAGTTCATTAATTACGCACGTGGTAATTTGTATTTTGTTTAGTCAAATTATAGTTAAAAATCAAGTTACTGGATTGGGAATAAGCAAAGAAGAGAAAGTAGAAAATGGCAGAGGAACAAGGCATAGATCCAAATACAGTAGCCCTCCTACATATCACGAGTGCCCTGGAAAGGTGGAGTATAGAAAACAGACAAAATAGTTTAAGCCAGAATATTGAGACCTATAGAGGAGAAGCAGGGAAATGTAAAAAGTGGATCGCAAAAATAGAACGATATGCTTACTCCATAGGGGCAAGCGAAGAAGAAAAGAATAAATTGGCCTTTTTAACTAGTGATGATTTGGTGAATGATTTTCTGAGAAGAAGGTTTGAAGAGGAGCCTCAGGAAACGTGGGAGGAGCTAAAGAGGGGATTGTTAAACAGTTACGGGGAGTCTGTGGACCAGCATTATCTATGGGGATGTTACAAGGTGGTTTGCTCTGAACAATGTTCCATGTGATATGAATAAAACAACTATAAATTTCTGGCCATTTTTTTTTCTTTGATATGTTAGTTTTTTTTATTCAGTGATAGTGCATCGTGCCTTCGATGGAAGATTAAGCGAATGCGGGGGTGGAAGATTCCGAACAATACTTGAACCTTGGAATACGATTGATTTGATAAGTCATTTCATTGAGTCCATACATTTAATTCACAGTTGTACACACAGGATGATCATTTCAAATAGGAGTAGAGCATAAGTCCATATAAGTCATGCATAAATTAATCAATAACGTAGACTGCTGGTTATGTGTCAATGTCCGTTTAAGGATACAATGCAGTATTGTCGTCAGAACATCACAGCTATATGCACGCGCAGCTAGACATGGCTACCTGCCGACAGTGAGTCTGAATATTTCATATGAATTTGACGATTATTCTTCTCCTCCTGAGAATTCTAGTTAAATACTAACCTCCATAAATTTTCCTCTCATATAGAGTTCTAGGACTGACCCTGGTCCATCAAAAAATGCATATATATGGCTATATCATGCCATTGAATTGGAAGGTTAGAAAAACGCAGCTATTCAGCTTGGCGGTCAAGTAACAAAGGGTAGCGTTTCTTAGTTACCAACTGTGACCCAAACAACGCTATACACGTCATAATCGATCGTGTATGGAGCGTTCAATAATTGAAACATCTATCGCAATATATTAAATGCCTTAACCTTTACAATTGCACGTCTGATAACCTTTAGCAGACGGCGTTAATATCATATACCGTAACAATTCCCTGTACACCGGGGAAAAAAAAATCGATAGATTTTTTTTTCAAGATCTATCCGACTTAACAATTTTTCAAAAAAATTTAACACAATTGTGACATATGGCCGACGATGTTCTGAGTAGAACCGTGTTGCGGTCATGTCAACTAATTATTTGTCATAGTCATCTAACATTATATATCAATTATACATATTATTATATCAACTAAATAAAATGTCCAATGTTAACGGTGAATGATAGAATTAAATTAAAGTAAGGTCTGTCGTATTAGTATGTCATATAGGAATTAATTTGACTAATTAAAATTAAATTAATTAATTAAACTAAGAGTTAAATTATTAAGATTCTAATGTAACGCGATGTTATGAGAGAAGAAAAGACAAAATAAGTGAGAAGAAATAGAAAGAAATTCGAATATAAGTTTAACTTAATTGTGTGTGTTCAGTGTTAGTGAATAATAACTATCTAATTTAACTAACTAAATAACGTATAGGTACATTAAAAAAAAATATTAATCTAATACTTGTGTGAGATTTATTTTTCTCTTTTCATAATTTCTTCTTTTTATATTTCGTTCTCTTTTTTTTTGTTCTTTCATTTCATTTTTTTTCTCACATTTCATTTTATTGATAATAATTCAATTAAGAAGTTAAGTTAACTAATTAATTAGTATAGGATATGATGATCCATCCGTAGTCTTGATCCTGATGAATTCTTTTAGGCAAAAATGTTCAAACGTTTACGTTGGAAAGAAATGTCATTTATCCCAGCATCCAAGAATTAAGTGCACATAGGATAATAAGTTCGACTTGTCGTTAGATATTGTTCCATGATTGTTCAACGAATATTCATATATCGTGTATGGACGTTAGACGAAGTTCCAATGTCAACATGTATACCCCGATTGTCTTTTAGTTCAATTCTGTGATGCATACAGTGTTTATAAAGTTTAAATTGAAGGCAAGGTTAGTTCCCTTATAGTTGATATGTTTTAGGAATGTTAATGTTGATTATTCGTCGTCAATAGGATTACGTGACAACGCATTCGCCACAATGTTTTCAGTGCCAGGAATATGTTCAATGGAGAATTCAAATGGCTGTAGGATGATTGCATATCTGGCGAGTTTCTGGCTTTTATGGTTTGATCGACGCAAGGATGCTACAGCACGTTGGTCCGTCTGTATGGTGAAGGGAGCACCAAGCAGGAACTTTTCGAGTTTAGTTATTGCCCATATCACGGATAACAGTTCCTTGTCAACTGTTGAATACTTTGTTTCTGCAGGCTTTAGCTTTCTTGAAATGTATAAGGTAGGATGTAGAATGCCATCATGGTTCTGGAGCAGGCATGCACCAATGCCGTAGTTACTAGCATCTGTTCGTAAGAAAAATCTTTTGGAAGCATCGGGAAGTCTTAAAATTGGTTCATGCGAGAACAAATTTATAATTTTGTTGAAAGTTTCATTGCATGTACCAGTCCATGTCACCTTCACCGGCATGTCTTTTTTTAACAATGAAGACAATACAGCCGTGATGGATGACAAGTTTGGTATGAATCTACTGTAATATTGAACAAGTCCTAACAAACTCCTGACCTGTTCTTCGTCTGAGGAACTGCTATGTTTAGAATTTTGGAGACTGTACTAGGTAACGTTCGGATATATCCCGACCCAATGATATGTCCCAGAAAGGTTATCTCATTACATGCGATTTGCACCTTTGTAGGTTTAGCAGTTAGATGATAATTCCTTAGAGTGTCGAAAACATATCTAAGTCCCGAAACATGTTCCTCAAACGACGAACTAAACAAGCATATGTCGTCAATATATGTAATAACGTCTGGTCTACCTGATAAAATTTGTCGCATCAGGCGAATGAAGGTAGCTTAGTAGTTTTAGCAAGGAAATGTAAAGGAACCGAATAGGGATGTACACGAATAGGTGTATCATCATTGAGAGTAATGTCATGACTGATAGCCGATGTGCGACCCGGGACGTCGGTCAATACATCTGGATAAGATTGTAATAGATTAGCAATCTGTAGACGCTGTTGCGGTGTAACCGTTGAAGAGATGGTTACATCCCGCCAAGATTCAGTAGGTTGAACTACTGGTACCGGTAACGGTAACTGTACCTCAGGAAAAGAAGATTCTTCTTCCTGGATGACAGATAAGTTAGAATAATAACAAGTAGATACTGTGTTGTCATCTAGTTCATGAAAAATTGACTGTAAGTGTTCAGGACGTGTATGAACGAACGAACGAACGAACGAACTTTATTTTCAAAGGGTTGAGAATTGGGCACGCAGGCCCGTCTGACATTCTGCCCTTCCTTTCTCCCGTCTTTTATACTGATTTCATTTATTCTCACATACAATTTACCCATCAATTCAAGGAATTCAACGTTGTACAGGTAAAATAATAGCATACTCACATTCATAGTATCTAATTATAAACATGAAATAAAATATGTTGAAAAGTACAAACTAAGTATTACCATGAAACAAAATATGTTGAAATTGCTTGAGCATGTTAATATGAAATATCTTTTTGTGTCCCTTGATATCTAAGACGTATAAGAATAAATGACCAATAAAGAAAAGAAATGATGACTGACTAGAGCTGAGTCATCAAGAAATAAGACAAAAGGGTGAGCGTACACCATTATCTGCGTGGCGCAGAATCATGTACTAATTGTAACTTTAGATAACGGTGATGAAAATAAACACCATTATCACGCTCGATTACCCAACGAGCGTCTCGATTGTTACGAAATGTAACCATCGCCTGTCTATTCTGCCCATTGCATGATGGCAGAAGACGAACAAACTTAACGTTTGCTGTATAATCAAAAAAATTTCTAAGTGCTTGCCAGGTAGTATCCTGCGGCAGATTTCGCACTAACACTGTGCGAGAATATGCACTTTTACCAATATATGTAGTATCATTGTCACGAAATAGTGGACAATGATGATATGTATTCTTTGTCAAAGAATTAACCTTCCCTTTCAACACCGACATTGTCTTTCTGTTGGATGTCATATCATCCTGACTGGACTGAGGATGATACTTATCATCACCAAAGGTATTAAGTTTCCTACATGTCGTAGACATGTCTTTGCTGGGCAATGTAAAAACTTCTTCATCATAATTATTTGTGTTAACTTTATGTTTCCTTTTAAGTCCAGCATTATTATTTAACCTATTATTCTTCCTCATAATGTTTTTGTCAACGTTGACAACGTCAACAGTTTTATTAGGATCAGTTATATCCTTAGTATGTTGTCCAATAGATCTATCATCTTCATCAATTTCCAGGATAGTACTGAGAGTGAAGTTGGAAACTGCTGTGCCACATGTATTTATGTTGTTGGCACGAAGTATAGCCATATCAACAACAGCGTTAGCGTTGCTAAAAGAATGCAATTTTTTTTTCTCCCAATCATTAATTTCTTTAGGAGTGCAATCTTTACTGCCGTGTATACGACCAACCATCAGATCAGCTATAGGCTTTTTTAGCATACATACTTTTACGTTCCCTGTGAAAAAAGGTGTGTTAACATGAATAATAGCTGTGGGGTAAAACTCAATAGTTCCCCCCAAAAGTCATGCAACGGACATATTCCCCCGTTGCACAGCTAGGATGTACCAGCGACTGTCGTACACCAATCGTTGTGGATCCTGAATCCCTCAGCACTGAGACGACGGATCCATTAACTAATCCCCTGTTAAAAATTAGTAGGCCTGTTCCATCGTTGACTGCAAGACCTACCTCTGGTGTAATATGTCCGCAGTTAAGCACTGTTTCTTTCGCCTTCTGAAAAATAAGATTGCATTGTTGGCAACTATTTGCCACATTATAATTAATAGCAAAACATGCAGCAGAAGACTGTGTTGTATTATTGTCAAGTGGGACCTGAGCTATAGGGGTAGTATTATTTGTAACTGCCGCCCCTGTATTATGGTTGTACTGAGATGATCCCCGAGAATGAGATCGATTCCGAGTATAATTGTTAGAATTATCTCGTCGTCCTCTATAGTAACTATTATCTCGATGTCTCGAGCCATGATTATTACCATTCCAGTTATTATTATTATTGGGAGTATGTGATCGATTATAATTAGTGTTATGTTGACCATTGTGGTAGTTTGTTTGAGGTGAATAATTTCTATCTCGTGATCTACCTCTGTTGAACTCATTTTTATTGTTGAAATCATTATTATGTCCCTTCTGAAAGTTAACATTGTGATTTCTTTGGAACCTGCTTCTGTCTACACTGTGATGTCTTTGTTTGTTATTATGATTGTAGGCCATATTAGACGCCACAGGTAGAGGTTCTCTTAATGAGGAGTTAGAAATGGTTGCATTCGGATGTGCCGAACAGTAGTTTAAAGAAATTTTTTCTAACTCGTCCATAGTACCTGGTTTACGCTCCTGCAGATATGCAAAAAATGGCTGGCTAACCGAAGATAATACCTTATCCCGTAGTAGTAAATCAACTAATTTGTCGTATGATTTGTTGACGTCTGCCAGTTCAACCCATCTATTAAATGTATTGCGTATGTTCGCAATGAATCCTGCAAAATCTTTTGGAGATTCAGGTAAAATTCCCTTAAATTTCAACCTACAGTGTTCCTCGTCCAGGTGAAACCTTCGTAAAAGCAAGGACTTAATAGCACCGTAGTTATTTGCTATTGATGGGTCAGCATTTTGAGACGCCGTCAATGGTTCTCCAACCAAGAATTCATTTAACTTGAGTACCCATGACTCTTCAGGCAAATGATTTGTTTTGCAAGTCCGTTCAAAACGTGACAGGAACGATGAAAGGTCGTCCACGTTCAAGTTGAGAGTGGGTAATTTAAAGTTATAGAAATGTTTAGTTTGGCTGGATGATGATCCATTTTGTGCGTTATTATTCTGGTTTGCATCAGCACTTTGTGCTTGTAATCTTGCTGTCTCCAATTTAATACGCGCCAATTCCATTTCTTGTTGTAAAATAATTTCCTCTCGTTTCAATTTATTCTCTTCTTCCTGTCTGGCGATTGCTCTTTGCTCTTCTCTTTCACGTTGAGCAATCTCTCTCAATCTATTTTCCTTGTCAATTTGCTTCATCTCACGTTCTGCTTCCTCTTTCTTTAATGCAGCCTTTTGTTCCTCTTCCTCTTTCTTTAATGCAGCTTTTTTCTCTGCTTCTTTTCTTTCATGTTTTTCCAGTTCTGACTCAGCAAACTGACGAAGTTCTTGAGATTTATAACCATATTCCCTACCAATCTTAACGAAATGGTCTATAGTAAGCATTTTGACTTTTATCTGGTAAGTAATTATTGATAATTACTGATTAAAATAGTCAATAGTAGCTTCAGAGTAATTATTATACTTACTCAACTTAGAAATATTCAATATAAATAATCACAATAGTACTGAACTCTAATGTCTAAGTTCAACCAATAGACAATATTTTGTAACAATATTATATCTAAGTACTAACTATATCATAAATATTTATGATATCTGTTAACTATTATGTAATTACTTCACCCAATTAATCTTAATATCCCATAATGTTGGGTATGATTCCTAGTAATTATATTGTTCAATGTACTAAGTCACTCTCTTAGTACCAGAATAGTATATTAAATAATATACAATGGGTCTATTACCTCAAAGGTAGACTATAAGATTATTTTATTTGGTCAATATATATATTATATTATTATGCCCTAGGCATCTCTTATAAATTGTAGTGCTACTTTCTTGGACTATCACTGCATAATTATGCAATGTCCCATATTAACCTTAAATATCAGAAAAAATTAATTAAATTAAATTACAAGTGTATTATTGCAAATAATATCATATTATTAATGTAGTATTTAATATATATTATGAGGACAAACAAAACAATGATGCAACTAAAGGGTACAAACAATGTTAAGACGCAAACAAGACATTTTCACAATTAAAAATGAATTTATGAACTAAATAAAACAAGCGGAAGTGTTACAAGCCAAATGAAGGGTCAAGGTCTGACCCGAGGTCAACTTAATATTCAAAGTACAGAAAAAAAATGACTGCAAAAAATGATGACATCACAGGACTCATAACGGACGAACATTTAACAATCATAAAATAAATTATAGTGAGAGTAGTCTGGACGAAATAGTTAATGAACATGATACAAAACTGAATAAAATTGTTAACTGAGTACGAATAAAATACACCAGTTATCTACGGAACGGTACAGCTAACACAAATCGTCAAACGACAGCAGATTTGGACAGATAGTCCAATGGCAAACCTCAATGGGGCTTCCAAAAGTGCAATCGTTTAACTGCCCTAAGAAACGACCGAAATCAATTCAGGCATCGTGAGAGCCAAAGAATCTAATTTCGGTTCATCGTCCCTACCTCCCACGAATTAACAACACATTAAGACAACAAAAAGTACATTAAACATAGGTAAAAAATGCCGATGTAGGCAGAGGGCATGGACTCAGTTAGCACTGTTTGCAATAACAACAGTTAAACACCTAGACTTATCTTTTCCGTTGCTTAGATCAGTGCTAGAGGTCGTCAACAGCTAGGCCTGTGCCTTTGACGGTCTGCTCCTGATGGGCAGGCAACGGTAGTCCATCTTGTGCATCTTGATCAATTTGAAGCGAACTAGAGAGGCGTTGAAAAGATGTCTTCTTCACTGCGACAATGCAACAGTGACGTCATGTTGCTATTCATGATCACGTGCGTCACGTCAGCTTCGTAACGGTCATGTGATCGAAACTTGATCGTAAATATTTCATTCGAAAGTCATGAAAAAATTTTTGGTTTTTTTTCGTCCCCACATACCGGGCACCACTGTTACAAGGTGGTTTGCTCTGAACAATGTTCCATGTGATATGAATAAAACAACTATAAATTTCTGGCCATTGTTTTTTCTTTGATATGTTAGTTTTTTTTATTCAGTGATAGTGCATCGTGCCTTCGATGGAAGATTAAGCGAATGCGGGGGTGGAAGATTCCGAACAATACTTGAACCTTGGAATACGATTGATTTGATAAGTCATTTCATTGAGTCCATACATTTAATTCACAGTTGTACACACAGGATGATCATTTCAAATAGGAGTAGAGCATAAGTCCATATAAGTCATGCATAAATTAATCAATAACGTAGACTGCTGGTTATGTGTCAATGTCCGTTTAAGGATACAATGCAGTATTGTCGTCAGAACATCACAGCTATATGCACGCGCAGCTAGACATGGCTACCTGCCGACAGTGAGACTGCGAGTCTGAATATATTCATATGAATTTGACGATTATTCTTCTCCTTCTGAGAATTCTAGTTAAATACTAACCTCCATAAATTTTCCTCTCATATAGAGTTCTAGGACTGACCCTGGTCCATCAAAAAAATGCATATATATGGCTATATCATGCCATTGAATTGGAAGGTTAGAAAAACGCAGCTATTCAGCTTGGCGGTCAAGTAACAAAGGGTAGCGTTTCTTAGTTACCAACTGTGACCCAAACAACGCTATACACGTCATAATCGATCGTGTATGGAGCGTTCAATAATTGAAACATCTATCGCAATATATTAAATGCCTTAACCTTTACAATTGCACGTCTGATAACCTTTAGCAGACGGCGTTAATATCATATACCGTAACAGGGGACTGCTTAGGAGAGTAAAGCAAGAGACAGGAGAATCAGTCCAGATGTTCAGTGACAGATTGAAAAATATGGCAGAAGAGGTTTTTAGAGAACAGGATATACGGAGTCCGGATATTGAGGGTCAGCTAGTTGGAATGTTTATAGATGCTTTACATAAGGACGAATGAGACTACTTCTCCTAAGAAAAAGTCCAAGGACTTTGAATGATGCTATACGGATAGCATTGGCAGAAGAAGATTTGTTGAAGAGGTTCCAGTTAAGATTAGGGAGCAACCACGAAGAAGGAATTGGGAAAGAAAATAGAGCTCTGAGGAACGACAGACAAGGGGGAAGGGATTTGATTGGTCATCAGTACAGGCAGTACGGAGTTGACGATGAGGGGAACCCAGGAAGGTAATACGACAAGGTACAGACGAAAGAAGATGTTATATGTGCAATACTAAAGGACATATAGCGGCTGTTTGTGAAAAATCAAGATTTAGGAGATATGCCGGACGACCAGATGCCAGGAGGTTAATTACAGAAAATTGGACGCTCCGTCAGGATGAAAAAGAGACTGAGGATAGGCCTAAAAGATGTGTAGAAGTAAGACGAGATGGGTTAAGAGAAGATAGAAATCATAGGCATACAAGTGAGAGAGATGCCTCTGTGGGGTTCAGACAACCACAAAGAGGCATTGAGTACAGACGTGGAAACATGGTGGATGAAGAGTACAACCATAGGTCTACATACAGAGGTAGATATCCAGAATGGGACTTCAGTAGAGAAAATGTTCCGCCTAGAGTAGATAGATGGGGACATGAGGAGAGGGGAAGATTGGATAGACAAGGAATGGGAGAATTTTCCTCGAGAAGACTTCAACAGACTCACCGAGGAAACCATGCTCCACCAAAAATTGAAGGACGATATAGACAAATGAACATAGGACAAACAGGAACCAGGAGAGGTAATATTCCTGTCGAGGGGAGTAGAGCAAGACAGCAGGAAAACTTAAGTTCCACTCAGTGCGAGAGGCGGGACTGAGTGAAAAAAAAATACAACCACTGAGGCCTCACATTAGAAATAGAAATATAGATCGGGATACAAAGAGGGCCAGAATCAGCAAGAGTATACGAACCAGTATTGACCAGGTGGAGAAAACAAAAGGTTTTAAAAGAAAAGTTGGGCGGGGGGGGGGGGGGCGGCACGGGGGCGGTAAAAGATTAAATGATGATCTAAGTTCATGTTTGATTAGAGTAGGAAAACAGAAGTATCGTGCACTTATAGATAGTGGGGCTTGCTATTCCATTATAAGAGAAGAATTCTACAAAACAATTGGGGGTAGAGTGAAACTGAGGCACAGTAGCGTAAAATTAGAGTCAGTATCGAGGGAAGCGTTACTAGTTATTGGGGAGATCGATTTGAAGTTCAAGTTAGGAGACGAAGTTATTGGTCATCAGTTTCTAGTAGTAAAGGGCATCTATAGAAATATTATATTGGGCAGAGATTTCCTAAGTAAATTTGGAGTACAATTGGATTATAAAAGAAATCTTATGGAGATAGGAAAAAGCTCTGTACCTATGGATAACGATATACAAATCGCCACTTTGGTAAGGTTAGGTAAACCAATAGTGTTGCCTCCTCACACTATAAGTTATGTACAAGGAAGGGTGAAATTGAATCCATATTTCAGACCACATACCACTGTGGAGGTATTAGAAATGAATGACAGAGATATAGAACAGGAGCCAGGAATAACATTAATAGAAGGTATGCAGAAGTTGGGAAGATATAATGAATTATCTCTGTTACTGGTGAATGCCTCTGGTAAAACTACGCAAATTTCCCGAGGTAGTATTATAGGGAGACTTGACAATAGAGTGGGTATCAGATCTAGAAATGAGCAATGGGGGAGACTAGAGAAGCAGGCAGACCCATGGAGAGATAGAAAAAGAGTAGAGAATGAAAGGACGCGAAACACTAGATTAATTGCCATAATGGAGGATAACAGTAAGCGAAGAAATTACGGAAATCGCAATGGATGAAGAGATACCTCTTATGGGTGGAATCAGAGAGTTAACAAACCGAATGAACAAAATCAGTTAAAGATAAAAAATAAAAGGAACATGACCGACACAGGCAATTCCTGGAGAAGGCAAAGGGAAGAACAACGATCGATGGAAGTTCTGTCTAGCGCTAGAGTAGAAGAATTACGGAAGAAATTAAAGGCAGAAGAAGAACATAGAGCATTGCTGGAAAAATTTGTGTTGAAACATCAGGATATCTTTGCGTTATCCGATGCAGAAGTGACGCAGACTCAGACGGTTGTTATGGAGATTGAGACAGATCAACAACAGCCACCGGTGCATTCCAGACCTTACCGTACACCCCTCAGAAGTAGGGTGGTTACTGAAAGAGCTATTGAGGACATTAATAGATGAAGTGTTGCAAGGGATGCAAGGATATGCTATGGCCTACATTGATGACATATTAATCCACACGGCAGGATCAGAAGGAGATCACTTGGAACATGTGGAACGGGTGTTAGAAAGGTTGAGACAACATAACATTAAATTGAAATTAGAAAAATGTGATTTTTTTAAGAAGGAGATACGCTATCTAGGCTTTACCATTGATAAAAATGGGACGAGACCGGACGATGAGAAAGTGCAGGCGATTCGTGAGATACCTCCGCCTAAAAATGTTAGGGAAACGCGCGGAGTGTTGGGAGCATTCGCATATTTTAGGAAACATATAGCGAATTTTTCGGAGATAGCCGAACCCCTGACCAATCTGACTAGGAAGAATATTCGTTTTAATTGGACAGATAAGTGTCAAGAGGCGTTGGACGAATTGAAAAGAGCATTAACGGAAATCCCATATTTGCTGCACCCAGACTTAAAGGGGAAGATGATTCTGTATATGGATGCATCCGACACGACGATTGGAGCATGCCTGGTACAAGATAATAAACCAGGAGAAGACAATATCTTGCCGTATATAATCGATGAAAAGCCTATTATATTCTTGTCACACAAGTTAAGCCAATCTCAAAAGAATTGGGGAACCACGGAAAAAGAAGCCTATGCTATATATTATTCGGTACAAAAATTAGATTATTACCTACGTGGAGTAGAAATTACTGTACGCACAGACCACAAGCCATTAGTGACATGGCTGACAAAACAGAAGGAAAACTCTAGGAAATTACAGACGTGGGCTTTGAATCTACAAGAATACAATCTGAAGATAGAACACATAGTCGGGAAAAAGAACACATGTGCAGATCTGTTGTCTAGAACTAATTACGCGCCAAGTGAAGGAGAAATAGTTGGGGACTCTGAGAAAATAAGTGAAGATATTAGCGATAAATTCTTTCAAATAAGTGTTGTAAAAAGGAAGTGGGATAAAAAGCAGCCGACAATGATGAAAGAATCGAATAAAAAGGAAGAAGGAGGGTTAAACCATGGACAGGAAAGATTTGACATGGTAGCGGAACAGGACAAGGACATGAAACTTAAGGAAATAAAGTCGAAGTTGTTAAAGAATCCTGAGGAAGTAGAAAACTTCTTTATATGGCCAGAGGATGGACAAGTGTATTATGTAGGGAAGGACTATGAAAATAGGTGGCGAAAATATATTCCAGAACAGTTGATAAAAATGGTCTTGAATCAATATCATGATGATAACGGACATGTCGGTAGAGATAAAACGTTGGACATTATTAAGCGGAGATATTTGTGGCCAGGTATGAACAAAATGGTGACGGAATACGTAGGAAATTGTGAGATATGCAAGTAGAGGAAAATGAAACCTAACAAATGTCCACTTCAGGAGATGGATAGACCCCATTATCCGATGCAGAAAATTGGTATAGATTTGTCTGGGCCGTATCCACGAACAGTCGAAGGAAATTCCATGATACTACACTTCTTGGATTGTTATACTGGTTGGCCAGAGTGTTTTGCTGTTAAAGATGGGACTTCACTTACGATTACTCGGATCTTGGTTACCGAGGTTATTCCGAGGCATGGCTGTCCGGAAGTCATTTTTACAGATAACGGTAGAGCGTTTTTGTGAAATCCATTTCAAGGGATGTTAAAACTAGGAATAAAACATATTACCACCAATTACTATAGACCACAAGGAAATGGGATGAATGAACGCATGCATGGCACCATAAATGATGTCATCAGTAAAATAAGTCAGGGAAATATCGAGAATTGGGATTTATTTTTGACACAAGCCATAGAAGCAATTAGGTTCAATATAAATGAGAGTAGGGGGATGTCTCCGTTTTATCTGCTGTACGGGCGAGATCCCACATTTCCGATCGAACAGATACTTAAGGACAGGAAACGATATTATGGAGAAGAGTTCACCGAGATTATATTACAGGAAAAACACAAGGCGTATAAATTTGTGGCAAAACATTTAAAGAAGGAGTTTGAGAGGCAAAAACGTTATGCGGATAGAAAAGCTAAGTTACAAGAATTTCAACCAGGCGATAGAGTTTATTACAAGAAACATGTACGCCCCACTAAGTTTGATAACCATTGGATAAAAGGTTACGTTATTCTGGAGAGGACGTCGTTAATTAATTATAGGATATGGAATTTTTTTTTTTTTTTTTTTTTTTTTTTGCGTTCGCCCGCTAATACTCGAGGCGAAATCTCAGGTTATTATTTTATGTCTAACCTGACATTGATTTTACGTGAGTATCCCTTTATTTCTTGTACAGAGACAGGTGTCCCTCGCCATTCAGGCAAATACTCGCCGATTTCGGAGGTACCCATTGCAGCTGGGTCGGCTCAGGAGCCGCCAGTCCCTGGTCGACGACACTCCTTCAAATGTGCTCGCCAGGTCTCGAGTTAATCCAGTCCAAATCCCGGTCGACGAAAAATCCTCAAATGCCGTCGCCCGGGTTTGATCCTGTATCACCCGGTCGCCAGAGCGGTGTTGTAACCACTACGCTAGCGCGGCTCCCCGATATGGAATGATAAATTGAATCATACAACCAAGGCTCATGTTCAACAACTACGAAGGGATGACTACAGACCATGGATCAAGGTTGGTAAACCTAGTGCAGGAGAGAGAGAGAGAAGCAAGGAAGGAGAGCCACCCTTGTGACGACGCCGGACATTAGTAATGAAGAAAATAATCCGGAGAGCTATTTGAGGATGAAAGACCCTTTTAGTGACCTAAATACTAGAGAGGGAATGGAAATTGGTAGGAACAAGGTAAAAACAAATTCAGAAATAGAAAAGAGAGAGGAAAAAATAGAGCACCAAATTAGTGGTAGGGAGATCGATGGAGGCAGATGTAAATCAATTACGATGAGGAATAGAGAACAGTCAGAAAATGGAAGAGAAGGACTAGCAGATCTAGACGATTGGGAGAGTGAGGACGATATTCCACTGATGGAATATAAGAGGAGATTTCTGACCGACGAATGGGAGAGTGAAGACGATATTCCGTTGATGGAGTATAAAAGGAGATTTCTGGCAGATAGGAAGGATAAGAACCAGAGGGAATCATAGTTCCACAGAAGCCACAAGGAAATCATCAGGATTTGGTGAATCAGTCAGGAAGGACCTCAGAAACGCAGGAAGTGCTGGGCGTTACAGGTATCAAGGGGAATAATGACAAGTCTGATGTATCGTCGGATGATTCAACAGATTATGTAAGACGTCTCAAAAGATTGAGAGATGAAAACCAGTCGGGGACGAGGCAAGAAAGGGAGAATAAGGTCAGAGATTCCAAGATGTCCAAAATGGAAGAGATAACTGCATTGTGTGCAAAGATCGAAAAACAAATCGAGGAATTAGAAACGAGAAAGAACCGGATGGAGGTAGCTAAGGATATTAGGAAAACAAGTAGAGATCGATATAACGACGGATTTAAGAATGAAGAAATTGAGAGGAACTCAAGAAATAGTAGTAAAAGAGAGGACGAGGAAGAGATAGCGGCACATTGCCCATCCATCCAGAAAAAGAATAGAGAGCAGGAAGTAGAGAAGGGAGTACAGAGAGCTAACAGTGCCTCGGAGAAGATGAAGAAAATCGTCAAGGTGGTTAAGCCAAGCATAGAGGAGATGAAGAAAGCAATAAAAGACGAACTGAGGGGAGCTAAATCCGACACCGTGGTACTAAAGTATGTACAGAGATTTCTGGAGAGAAGGTTTGATACAGACTTATCGAGAAGAAAAGAAGAAATTCGCAGGCTTATAATGAGAGAAATGGAGGAACTAAATTACTGGGGAATCAAAATAATGGAAAGAGACGTGTTCTCCGATTCAGAGTCAAGTTATTCAGACGGTGTATCGTCAGATGAAGAAGATAAATTAGAATTTACAGAGGATGAGGACGCGGAAGAAAATGCAAGATAGAGGAATAAAGAGAGTCATATGAAGAAAGTATGGCGTACAGAGAGGTGCGAAATGGTGGAGAAATGGAGAAAAGGAGTGGGAGAAGAGGTGAATGACACGAGTAAGAAAATGATTAAAGTGGATGAACCAAACAAGGAGGATTTAAAGAAGGTGATAGAAGCCATCATAGGACGACCTGATTTTAAGTTATCAAGAAGTAGGGTATGGAGATTGTTAGAGGGAAGGAATCATACACACTTTCCAGAAACACGAGATGAAATAGATAGCGTTCTAACGAAAATGTTAGATGACGAGAACAAGGAGAGACGACAGAGAAGAATAGAGCAAGCAAATTGTGATAGAAGTCAGAAAAGAAATAAAGGGAGGAAACAATTATAGAAATTGCTAAACAGATTTCATGGGAGAGACATAGGGACAAGGAGATTACTATAGCGAAAATAGTGGAGTTTATGAGTAAGTGAAGTAGAGAGGCGGTAATGATGAAAATGTTGAAAATAATGAATAATTAAGGTAGGGTAAAAGGTCATGAAAAAAAAATGACGAGGATATATAGTGTGAAGAAGAAGAGGCCATAGGAGATGGCGAAAGTAAGAGGGAGTAGAGAGATCAGACGATAATGTCTGAAGGGCCATGAGAGATGGCGTGTATAAAGGAATGGTTAAGATAATCATGAGTAAACTGGGAAGTCACAGAGGAGTGACGGACCTAGAGAGTAAGGTAGAATTGTGAGAGATAGTTCTAGAGAGGGAACGAGATTAAGAGGTAGTGTGGAACACAGAGATGTTGCGGCGATTGCTAAAGTCTTGTGGAGATTTGTGAGGAGATGGGCTTCTCCGAAACCCAGAAAGTAAGGTAAAATTGTGGAAGAGTTATAAGGAACTAAATAAGATAGCAAGCAGGATTAAGGAAGAAAAGAGAAGGAGAGAGAATCTTTGAGGGCTGCTTATGGCAGTTATAAGTACAGGATAGAGGCGATGGCTAAATCTTGTATTGGAGCATAAATAGGGTCCAAACGGACTTATGCGTGAGCTGAATTGGGGAAATGATAAAGCATATATAGCAGAGCAAGGGGTGAACACTTAGATACAGTGGTGACATGACAGGAAAGTGACTAATGAATTAAGGAGTAAGATGAAAAAGAGGGACCTGTGTTCATTAGGGGAAATACAAGTCGTTAGGAGAAACTAGTATAAGTTGAGGAGTTGAGCTGTGGTTATGTGGAGAGACGAGTGTAGGGTGAGGGCTGATGTAGTTGAGTGTCTATGTTGTATATTAAATTAAGAAGGTTAAACAATTGTATAAATAAGTATGTTAAATTAATAATTAAGAAGTTAAACATGTTGTTACGCACAGGTATTAGAAATTTTTAAGGAATTAGTTCAGTATTTAGTTAGTTATGAGTTAGTTGTAGGAAGGGGAGCGGTTATGGATTTGTGAGAGATAGGGCCGGAGAAGAATGATGTATTAGACATCATTTTTTTAAGGGCCACAGACTGAGAATGAAATGTCTGGTTAGAAAATGACAACCGGTCAGAAGGAAGATGGTAGCTTCCAATAAAATAAGACAGATTCCTATACAAGTGAGTACCGTACCTAAAGGTTATCTCCATACAGCAAGTCGACAAAATGAAAAGAAAGACATCGAATTGATGAAGGTCGTCAGGATGAAACCCCACTGGTCAATGTTCAACGAAGAAAGAAGGCAGAGAACGACGTGCGAATCTTTCCAAGGTTGGTCGAGTTATTAGACCCTTAACATTCGTTTTGTAGGAAAGAAAGGACGCTGTTAAGAGATTCAGTTGAGGAAAGGAATCATGAGATGAAAGACAAGGTGAGGCTGGAGATTTATAAAGAAAAACGGTTGAACTTGAAGGTTATGGTCTTGGGTTAATATTTAGGTTACCTCTTCTAGTGTAACTATAATATAGAAAGTTATAAACTATAGGGAATTCGACATGATATGGTAACAAGAACTGTGTACAAGCAACTAAGAAATCCATTAAATTAATTCAGAGATGATCAGTATAAGACTTATACTTGTGATGGTTGAAAGAGTTTCTGAGTTCATGACATTCATTGTTCCAATAGTTGAGTTGGCTAATTCAGTACCCAATAATCGATAGACGAGAACTGAAGATTAATTCCAGATAAAGAACTATTTAGGAGAACATTTTTCAGTGGGCAATGAAGTAAATCTAAATGAGAAGAATAAGACATAGCAAATAAACATTAAAACTGAACATTGTATGTTGAGGAGTCGTTGTCGACCGTGAAAATACATGCCACCCCATTGTCCAGCGAATTGCTCACCACTATACGATAATCAAAAATAGAAACGGCCTACAAAAAAATAACGTGAAGTACACAATGAGAGATATCAGCGAGAGTAAAATAAGTAAACATCACGCTGTGACAGCATTTCGTCACAAAAGGCCAGCACTGCATGAGTGGTTAGTGGCAACTCCACCATGTCAACGCGCCTGCCCATGCATCACAACTTGTGCAGCAGTTTCTTGCTAAGCACCACATTGCACAGGTCCGACAACCACCCTATTCCGACAACCACCCTTTTTGTCAGATCTCGCGCTCTGCGACTTTTTTCTCTTCCCAAAAATCAAATACCACTTGAAAGGAAAAAGATTTCAGGATGTTAAGGAGATAACAGAATGCGATGAGGCAGGTGTTCGCTATTGCAGAAGATGACTTGAAAACATGCTTCGAGCAGTGGAAACAGCGCTGGGCTAAGTGTGTGGCTTCAGAAGGGGACCACTTCGAAGGCGGTAAACTTACAAATCTTTAACTCTTGTATTATTTTGCTAATAAATCCAGTCCGCATACTTTGTGATGACACCACGTACATATGTCACGTGTCATGTTGTTCGTGAAGACAAAGATAGAATAAGACTACTAGTCCCCCAGGCACAACTAATACTGTATGAGGTTGTGCATGTCACTGGCAACTTCACTATGTCAAACATATTGCTACAATTTGATTGCTGGCTAGGACACGTGCTTTGACATAGGCTTCCTCCACAAGTCTATCCACAATGGCGGCTCCATAGGGAGCTAAAAGGGAGATGATAATGATGATTACACTAACACCCCCCCCCCCCCCCTCAAAAAAAAATAAAACACACAAACGTCTCTATTCTGAATACTGATACCACAAGGGAGGTTACTCTTAAAAATCTGCATCCATTAAAAAGTTATATTCCCTGCCCTTCATCAACCTAACCAGCACAGGCCTCTTGCTGTCACAGCCATCAGCTCATACTCTTTACTTGTCATCCCCATCATTTTCACTCATGTCTCCACTTTTCTTCTCCATGTCTTATTCAATCTGTCTCACTCTTAACCAGGGCATTCCAGAATAAGAACTGCCTGGTAATGCTAGCAACTGGTTTCCTCACTGTGTGCCCCACCCACTGCCTGTGCCTGCGACGTCTTCTCACCCCATTTAAAAAGTTACCGACAGAATTGTGTGGAGGATACTTTTGTGAAAAGATACTAATTTTAAAAAAAAAATTGTTTAGACAATATGGCTGGAATACCAAGTTGAGAAAATCAAGTATGAAGCTTCATAATTGATGATGTCTGTTAAGAGAGGGTATATTACTCTCACACATATACTATACTATACTAATTACTATACTATACTATACTATACTATATGAAGCATGTAGACTGTCCCAGCAGGAAGTCGTGCAATAAACAGTCACATGATCTAGCAGCAGTAGTATCTGTGGTTATTTGTTTTACATGATGAGGTCACCGGCTCCTATAGACAACCTCATATTAGCATGTGTTATGTTATTAGATAAGCCAAATTATGTATATCTGCAACGTACATATTTCAACAATTTTCTCATAGGTACACCAGCCAACATAAGTCCGATTTGTATGTGCATGCATCAAAAACATCACATGATCTAAAACACCAATAGAACTTGAACAACTAAAAAAAAAGTATCACAACTGGAAAGAGCAGGTCATCATGTTTCGACACTGATGGGCAACTGTACTCTCAGTGTAGTTCTAAGGGGTCTATGATATGCATGGAGGCATATCATCCTTATATGCCCACTAGCTATGCACAATATATGTACGTGGAAATGAACCTGTGTCTGTGAGTCTATTACATCCTCACTAACACTTGAAATCATCCACACACTTCCAGGCATTCCCCCTGTGGTGAAACTTGTTGAGAACCCAGCATTGCATACTAAGCTTGGAGAAGTCACTTGAGCCCCAGGCGTAATTCTTTGGCTTTGACTTGGTTGACTGCATGCAGAAGGATGTCACCATGGACCCAGTGATAGGCAGGGGAAGCTGAGAAGTGGCTCTTTGCAGGACGTGACAATTCCTTGGGAGAGCCCAGAACTAGAGTACAGTATTTTAGCTCTGCATAGTTGGAAAGCCCCTTGGATGGCGGAGAATGCACAGTATGCTTCCCACTTCTTAGTCCTAGCTTGGGACCAGATGTGACGATCCTTTAAATGCAAGCCAAGCTAGAGAAACTGGAGCTCATGACTTTGACTCAACACATTTCGTAATGGCAGAAAAGCCACAGGGAAAACCTAGATCTACAGTGTAGATAATACCAAGGAGTCTTCAACTTGGTATTGGCTGCTAAAGAGCAAGAAGCTCAGCATCCCTAGTTAAACAACAACAACAAGAAGGGGTCTATGATGAGGCAAAGACAGAACAGTGTGTCATAAGAGACAAATAAATGATGAGGTTGCTCATGGGAGAGGCTGGCAACCTCATCATTTAAAACCAATTGCCAGAGAAACAACAACAACAACAACAACAACTTCAAGAGCACATAAATGTTTTGATGCACATCTGCCACAAGATGACCAGGCAAAAAGCATAAAGAAGAAGAATAAATGGGGGTTGGGGAGAAAAGATGGGATGTATTTAGATAATGTACAGATTACAACAGGCTGAGATAGAATTTCCTCAACAGTTTAACTATAAACTATTTATATACGCCCTTGACACGCTAGTGAAATGATAGCTGTATACCTTACTACATGAATGATCCATTCATACAAGACAAAAACCAAATCACACAGGGACACACTACAGGGCCACTTAAAAGTCACTTCCTATTTTTAAAATTATGACTTATTCACTTCAATCCCACTAATTTACATGAAACATCACTTCATTTCAATCCCACTAATTTACATGAAACAAACATCACTTCACTTCAATCCCACTAATTTACATGAAACAAACATCACTTCACGTCCACTAATTTACATGAAACAAACATCACTTCACTTCCACTAATTTACATGAAACAAACATCACTTCACTTCCACTAATTTACATGAAACAAACATCACTTCATTTCAATCCCACTAATTTACATGAAACAAACATCACTTCACTTCAATCCCACTAATTTACATGAAACAAACATCATTTCACTTCAATCCCACTAATTTACATGAAACAAACATCACTTCACTTCCACTAATTTACATGAAACAAACATCACTTCACTTCCACTAATTTACATGAAACAAACATCACTTCACTTCAATCCCACTAATTTACATGAAACAAACATCACTTCAATCCCACTAATTTACATGAAACAAACATCACTTCACTTCAATCCCACTAATTTACATGAAACAAACATCACTTCATTTCAATCCCACTAATTTACATGAAACAAACAAACATCATTAAAAAAAAAACAATCAACTGCCATATTATGACACAAAATGTAATATCACATTAACATGTCAACTCAACATGAGATCTGGTCTGTTCAACACATGACTTTATAGGACACATCAATTTCTGCCATCTCTAGTAACATCAGTTTATTTTACAAATTTATTATTTTTTGTTTCTGGGAATGAAAAAAATACATAAATAAATAAAAATAAAATTGATTTGTTCATGGCTATTGTTGCTCCATGTTTTAATATTTGTGTCATGTATATCCAATCATGTACAAGTGAGGATATAAACATTTAAAAATTGGAAGTGACTTTTCAATGGCCCTGAACAAAGTTCAAGTGAAACTCTATAAAGATATTAAACCTGGGGAACACGACAGCTTTTGTGGAGATTACAAAAGAAGGTATCTGAAAATGTACAAACAGTAAGAATTACTAGTTAGAATTAAAGTGTTGGAAATAACAATTTAATTCCACATTATTAGGCCTGTGCATTATTTCCAATGAAATAATTATTAAGGTGTAATCCGTGTTTTAAATACATCTTGCAAAATAGGTGTTGCATTTTGTTTTTGGCATTCTCCACAGGTGAATTCTGTTATCTTAAGGTGTCCAGTTCCTGGTCTAAAGTGTAACAACTAATTTGTCCACCTGTATTTCTAGTTGATCATTAAAATTTGTTTGGGTCAGTTAAAAAAAAAATTTATATACAGACCTTCCTTATTTCAGTCCATTCATCTACACCAGTGTTTCTCAATGGGGGCGTTATCGCCCCCGGGGGGAATTTTCAAGATATCTGGGGGCGTTCTGATTGGGGGTTGCTACTTCCACTCAAGGGGGCGTTGTGTACATTTTTACAAGAATCAATATGAAAAGATTACAGAAGATATTCCCCTTCGCATAGCTTGTAACACGATAGTTTTTATTTGCCCTGCATCCCATGGAGTGTTTCAAGGATTCCAAATGCAAAATTTTAGTACCTGTGATGTTACCATTGTCAGAAGACAGTAGGCAGAGATTTATGTCCCTTCAACACTCGAAACATTCGTTAGCCTCTCGACACAACCAAGCTAACCTTCTCTCTCCACTCTCGACACACCCAAGCTAACCTTCTCTCTCCACCCTCGACACACCCAAGCTAACCTTCTCTCTCCACATATTTTCTTCTGGAAACACATTCCCGTCAAACATTGATTAGCCTGTGAACACATCACAGCCCCTTCCCTACTCTGTCCACTTCCACAGCACGACTCCCTCCCAAAACATTCCCCGCACAATCACATGTCCTACATGTGCCTGCCAAAATACCCCTCTTTGTTTAGCGAGGTTGACATTACAGTCATAGCACTACACAGAACTGTGTGACCCTTTGTGTTCAACTCTGATGTGAGTGGAGTGCACCGTAAATACCTTCTTGCAACAGGGACGATGTGGGCAGTTGTGGCTTAGTTTTAATGCATCTTTGGGTGTTTCAAGTGTAGAGAATTAAACTCAGTCAGTTTTGAGGCTTGACAAGGTGTAGATGTACGTGCAGTGATATTATACTAAAATTTTCAACATGTAAGCAGTAAAGAGAAAGTGTTGACAATATTCAGCTGAATATTTGAAATTCGGTTTTGTACCTTCAGCCGTAAATAAACAATTACCAATGTGTTTGCTGTGCCAACAAGTGTTTTCTAACGGAGCAATGAAACAGTCACGGCTTAATGAGCATTTTACCAAGAAATGCTCAGATAAAGTTGGCAAAGATATTTCTTACTTCCAGGATTTAAAACAAAAGTTTGAAAGCCGCAATACTGTCACTAGTATGTTTAAGAAAATGTATAATCACAATGATAAAAGTCTCATTGTATCTTCCAAAATTGCACACAAGGTTGCGAAATATGGTAAACCTCACAACATTGGAGAAAACTTAATTTTCCCAGCTGTACGGGAGGTAATTAGCACAATAATGGAAAGAAATCCAAGTGACATCATTTCTTCTATTCCATTGAACAATGATACTGTTTCAAGAAGAATAGATGAGATGGCAAGCGATGTAGAAAATCAGCTGTGTACTGATTTGCAGTCTACTGAAGTTTCACTACAGTTGGATGAAAGCGTCATGCGTGATAACAAAGCTTTGCTGCTCGCATATGTGAGATACATAAAGAATGAAAATATCATAGAGGATATGTTATTTGCAAAACTACTGACAGCAGATACAAAGGGGTTATCAATCTTTGAAACCCGTGAAACATTTTTGTTGGAAAAAAAAAATTCCTTTTTCCAATGTCATCGCATGTGCGACAGACGGAGCACCAGCTATGGTTGGTCTTCATCGTGGGTTTCTGGCCTACCTACTTAAAAAATGTGGCACCAGGTGTTTTAACAATTCATTGTGTTATTTATCGACAACATTTAGTTGCCAAGCATCTTAGTGACAGATTCCACAAATCATTGAACTGTGTTATCAGTGTTATTAACAAAATTAAGGCGCATTTGTTGAACGATAGATTATTTCGTAAACTTTGTTGTGATAATGGTGAAGAGTTTGAACGTCTTCTCCTACACACGGAAGTACGATGGCTGTCCAAAGGTAACTGTTTTAAAAGATTATGGGCATTATTTGATACTGTTGTAGAGTTTTTGGATTCAATCAAAGAAGAATTTAGCATCGAAAGCGAAGTATTGCGAAATGATGTGGCCTATCTTTCAGATACATTTGAAAAGTTAAATGAGGTTCTTCTTAAGCTACAAGGAAATGAGATCAGTCTGATTAAAGTGAAAGGAATTATCTTGGGGTTCATCAACAAATTGACATTATATAACAATAATCTTAGTCACTGAGAACTTTCTCATTTTCCATGTTTACTGTCGTTAGGTGGGGACAGGCTTAAAGATTCAGATTTAGAGGTTTATTGCAGTCATTTGGACACTATTAAGAATGATATGAGCATAAGATTTAAAGACTTGCAAGAACTAATAATACCGGATTGGGTGATTAATTCATTTGAATCAGACGTGGAACAAGTTAGTCAACATTTACAAGAAGAATTAATTGAGCTACAAAATGACTTCGAGGCAAAAGAACGATTCAGTCACACACATTACGAAAAATTTTGGATCCAGCAGAGGCTTGCGTATCCCGTTCTTTGGCATTCCCAATGTCGTACTTGGTGGAGAAGGGGTTCAGTGCAGTAGTGTTACTACTACAAAAGCAACAACACCGACTGCAGATTTGTAACAGAAGAGATTTGAGACTTCTTTTAACAAACTTAGAACAAAATATTACAAAACTGGCGGAGTCACTTCAAGCGCAAGGATCTCATTAAGCTTCATTAGTAAGTGCATTTTTATATAATTATATCATTATTATCAACTAATAATCTTTTCATGTTTAAAGTGGTTACATAAGGAAAGGCTTAAATATTCAGTCATTTAGGCGCTATTAAAATGATATGATTATGATAGTTATAGAGTTGTAAGAACTAATTTTATATCATTTGCTCCGCCAATTTGTTATTCAAGGATAATGAACTTGTGGTGTATATCATTCCGTACTTAAACACATATTTAATATAACTATACTTTTATAAATGTGCTTTCTCTTTTTCTTTATATTATAAGAAAAGATAACTCATTAACTGTATTGCTTTTTTAAAAGTATGGTGGAATATATGTATATGTATATGTGTGTGTGTGTGTTTGTGTATAGACGATAAAGAGCAAGGGGGTGTTAAAAGGGTGGGGGGGCTTTTTAAAATATTAGTTGTCAAAAAGGGGGCGTTGCTACTATCAGGGTTGAGAAACACTGATCTACACCAAGCACTATCTACTAATCTTACTGCACAATATAAAATCATGTCCCAATATAACTTGTCCATGGTAAGGGGCAGGGTGTGTGGCCACAAGGAATCAAGAGGAACAGTTAAGTTTTAAAAATTTCTTATTAAAAACTTGATTCCATCTATAAATATTCCTCTGCTATTTCTGCAAGGCTACAAGCATAATTTCAACTAAACAAACGTGTATCCATCATTTAGAAATGCCATTATCTTAAAGCACTGAATCAATCCCTGCATTAAAAAACTTAATTACCGTAAAGTGTGGTATATATGCCAACATCAAGATTTTTAGCTCAAAATTCTGGTTTAGGCCTACACTCCCCGTATAAGTAGACCTAGAAACATATAACTGGCTACTAGTAGGCTAGAACTGAAATGTGGATATGGTGTTAACAAATGATCAGGATGATAATAGCAAAAATATCATGGTTGTGGAGTCAGTCAAAACATTTTCACACTCTGACTTTTAAAATCCGACTAAAGTTTTTTTTACCAGTCAAATGGCATAAAATTCAGAGTTTGAGTCTGGGCATTTTTTACAGACCCCGACTTACACTAAATATGACTGACTCCATGACTCTGAAAGCCTCAAAATACAGAGGAACAACATCAGAACTTCCAGTGATTCAGACCCGTTGGCTGACCTCTTTATATCTGATGATGCACTTACAGCAAGACTTTAAAATGTAATTATACAGCCTTTCATTGTCAATAAATTATAACTTTGAAGCTAAATTAATCTTGGAATTACAATTTAAGTAAAGGTTCGTATTTTATGTTTGCCGTATAAGTCAACCTCTAGGTTTTGGAGAGTTTTTTTTTTTCAGGCTTAAAAAGTCGACTTAGACTTACACACCACACTTTAAGGTAATTAAAAATTTGATATGCATCTGTGCAGAATTTATATGTCTACAATGTACTGAAATGATTATCACTGAAAGATGGAGGACAATGGCTCATGGCAAACACCGGCAAGTCAGTCGGTGATGCTTGCAATTGGTGAGGGCTGGTTTATTTAATGTGATGTTTGCCAGTTTGTCAAGTGGTATAGGAACCATGATAACAATTTCCCACTATATGGAGCTTGCTCCTTCTCAAAAGTAATTCAGAGATGCTACATATAGTGTCTGTCAACATCTGGACATTATCAGTCCTGTCCGAGTTCTCTTGAACCTGACAAAATCACAGACCCCCACAAATTTCACTGGTGCCAAATTATGTCAGGTGTGAAAAATGTTTCCCTCTAAGCTCTTAATGAGCACACTGGGTCATTGATGGCAGGACATACTGTGACATCGAGGAACCTCTGTTGGCGACTCCTGAGGTGTGAAAGAGCTGCGGGCCTGCCGCAGAACACAAACCACACCCACAGAGGGAAAGTGGGAGTCTAGAAGTTTTGTCCCAGGGGGTTTGAGGGAGTAAGGAGGCGGGGGGCTATCACGATCGTAAACAGTCTTGTTTGGTGGAGGGCGGAAAACTTCGTTCTCCATCTGCCAGTTTCGTTCAAGCTGTTGCTTGGAGTGGAGGGCTTTCTGTGACATGGCATATCCCTCCTCCCCATCTGCAGACAGAGGGATATTTGGAGGATACAGTTCATCAGGGTTCACATGCTTGCGTGACTGCTTCTGTTTCCTGTGTTGTTGTAAATGTTGTTCTGAATGTCGCTGTTCATGGCAAGTAAGCAGTTGTTGGCTTCGGTGTTGTAGTGGTGCAGTGACCATGGAAGTGTCTGGCGACACAGCAGCTTCAGCTTCTGAATTTAATGGGCACAACTGGTGTACCTGACTAAAGTGGTGGCTCCGACGCACATGCTGATGGTGTTGCTGATGTGGCTCCACCTCTGTTTCATGATGCTGCTGGTGCAGTAGTTGTTGGTGTTCAAGACAGTGTGAACTAGAAACCATCAGGCTCTGGACTGGTGTCAACCTTTGTGGATGTTGGTGTAATAAAGCTTCATACTGTCCACTCTCCTGCATGGAACCTGATGGTGATCTACAGACCTAGGGACAAAACCGATGAATGAAATCTTAGCAAAATTTTTAAAAAGATATGGCATCTACATTTTGGCATTCCTAAATCTGGGATGATATGAAAAAACTATTGAAAAAAACTGGGACAAATGAATCTAACATTCTATTCTCTGTGCTTTTCAGTTACCAACTGGCCTTCATAGTTGAAGCCTAGACATATACCTCCACTCCAGTACCACTGGTTTAGTTATGTCCAGGTCTTTTTTAAATGAACACAGGCCAATCTCTCTTCTGACTGGCAGAGTTGTTAGAGCAGTAGCCTGTCATAGTAAAGGTATCAGATTTGAAATTTGGTTGCCTCACTCTCCAGCCTACCCAGCTGTAACTGGGTACCTGCTTCTGCTCTTGAGTTAGGGAAGGCAAAGGTGATGGAAGGGAGCTGGTCACCCACCTCTAGAAGCTGGACCTAGTATAATGAAGTCTTTACCACTCCATTCCCCTATGGTAGTATCGCAGCCCATGGGACTACCTTTTACTTTTTTTTTTTTATGGAAGAGAACCAGAGAACAACTAAGACAGTTGGAGGCTGAAGCCACAAAATGGAGATGGACAAGATATATCTCATAAAGCAGCTAACCAACCGCATCCTTGACTAGACACTGTAGGCAGAACAAAGAATGAGAAGGCCAATGAGAGAATAGAGAAGGACAGAAGAGAAAGCCAAAGCAATCAGAACCTGACACTGGAAGAAAACACCAGACAAGTGGCACTGCAACATTTTCAGCCCTCTGTCACATCATCATCATCCTTCGGCTCCCCCAGCAGCATAGGCCTTCAACAAACATTTGCCAGGTCTTCCTGTCCCGTGCCATCAGCTCATGGTCTTTTTGTCCCCTTCATGTTTTTCTCCAGTTCTCTTCTCCATGTGTTCTTCAATATTCCTCTACCTCTCTTACCCTGAAGATTCCACAACAAGACCTGCAATATTGTTTTGTTGCAAGTTTATTTTTATTTTCATTTATTTTATTTTTTTTAACGTATGCCCGCTATTACTTGAGGCGAGAATCTCAGGTTATTATATCTAACCTGAGACTGATTTTTACGTGAGTATCCCTTTTTCCCTGTACACTGACAGGTGTCCACTCACCATTCATGCAGATACTCGCCGTCTTCGGAGGGTACCCATTAGAGCTGGGTCAGCTCAGGGGCCGCCAGTCCCTGACACTCCTTCAAATGTCTTTGCCAGGGCTCGAATTAATCGAGTCCAAGTCTCAGTCTACGACACTCTCTCAAATGTACTCGCCCGGGCTTGAACCTCGATCACCTGATCGCCAGCGCAACGTGGTAACCATTATACCAGCGTGGCTCCCTGGAAGTTTATTTGTGGCTTAACATTTCTACAGGATGGGGCAGCAGGACCTATGCCCAACCGTCCTTAGTGCCTCTTACAATATGCATGGTCCTCTGTGACACGGGGAAACAAGTAGGTGAATGAAGATCATTCTGATTCATTACCACAGAACAGATTTTATACAAGGGTTTCACATTTATGTTTAACTAGCATTACAAAATATATCAAAAGAAATGGTGTGTCCAGAGATAACAGCTGTGATGAGTCAGTGTCACAATATACACCAGACAAAGCCATCTTTATACTAACACCTGAAACTGATATTAAAAGTTATCATTAGACAAGTCTAAGATGATGAGCGTCTCATTGGCACAGTGGGTAGAGCACTTGCCTCTCATGGCAAAGGTACTGGGTTTGAAGCACGGTGGCATTATGCTCCAGTCTACCTAACTGTAAATAGATACCTGACTCTGCTCTTGAGTTAGGGAAGGTAAAGGCGGCAAGGAAGGGCACTGGTCACCCCATCTCCCAAAGCTGGACCTAGTATAGTGGTCTCTAACACTTCACTTACCTATGGCAGTATCTGCTTGATGAGACTAAGAGAGAAAGATCATGTCAATAAATGGCTTGGGTCACCACGGACTATTCTCACTCCACGTTTCAGTAACACGTACGGCCATGACTGCATGTATATGTACATGTAACCACTGTCACAGGTGTAGTTATATATCTATTACATAGACCAAAAATTGGGAAATCAATATGCTTAAATAATGAACACACCGGAGGAGGGGAGACAGGGTTACTTTATTGACGGAAATCCCTAATACAAAGGACAATCTTGTACGAGTTACTGCCAGCACACACGCAGCATACGGTTATTAGAGAACCTGAATTATATATATGCTCTTATTTCAGCAATTGTCTCAAAGTACTACTGCCAATCTAAGTTCATTTATATTGCATGCTTCAAAAACATTGGTGGCAGCTTCACGTGGTACACCTTCTACAGACATCTAAGTTAGAAAGGACTGACATAAACTATGTTTAATGACTACTTTACCTCTGAGCTTTGGGAGTGAGGTGTTTGCAGCAGAGAATCTCCTCCTCTGCATGCACTATGACGACAGCGAATTTGACTGATCATGAAAATGAGAGCAAGGACAATAATAATTCCTAAGATCACAGAAATGATGCTGACTATCACATTTATCACTTGTGGTTCACCTGAAACATAAAGCACAATCAAAACACAAAATATAATCAAAGATAAGTCAGTTTTTAAACAAAAGTCATCTCTTGAATCTCAAAGACAAATCACATGTCTCTATATATACAAAAATCTCAAAGACAAACCACATGTCTATATATACAAAAATCTCAAAGACAAACCACATGTCTATACTGTATATACAAAAATCTCAAAGACAAACCACATGTCTACATATACAAAAATCTCAAAGACAAACCACATGTCTATACTGTATATACAAAAATCTCAAAGACAAACCACATATCTACATATACAAAAATCTCAAAGACAAACCACATGTCTACATATACAAAAATCTCAAAGACAAACCACATGTCTATATATACAAAAATCTCAAAGACAAACCACATGTCTATACTGTATATACAAAAATCTCAAAGACAAACCACATGTCTACATATACAAAAATCTCAAAGACAAACCACATGTCTATACTGTATATACAAAAATCTCAAAGACAAACCACATATCTACATATACAAAAATCTCAAAGACAAACCACATGTCTATATATACAAAAATCTCAAAGACAAACCACATGTCTACATACACAAAAATCTCAAAGACAAACAACATGTCTATACTGTATATACAAAAATCTCAAAGACAAACCACATGTCTACATATACAAAATTCATTACAGGCTCGTAGCCTATTATCTGAAATCGTTGGGGACAGCTGTACTTCAGTAACCAGATTTTTTTTAACCCAGATGTCGCCTAAATCATGTTTGAAAGTATTAAAAAATTGGCCAAAATGTGTTTGAAAACGGCCAGTCGCCCATAGAAACTTTTGATTTTGAGAATATTTCAGTTTTCAGATATAAGTATACAGAGCTGTACTGCACATAAGGACTCAACAAACTTCCAGATTTTTCTGTCAATTGTTTTACAATTTGATGCTCAACTCTTACAGGAGACGTGGTGGTTCTTCCCACAACTGATACATCAAATGTTCTGTCCCTGTGAGTATTCAAATAGTGTTAAAGTGTAGGGGTTGGCTCTGTTCAAGTTATTTAAAAGTTTGGTATTGTTATATATGAAGTTGTAAAGGAAACTGAACGATTATTAAAAATATAAAATTGGGGCTAAATAAAATAAAAAAAACCTAGTTCATATATACTGGCCTCCTCTCATGAGAGACTTGGTAACTTGGCCCTGAATACCGGCCTCTCGTCCTATAAAAGTTAATATGATTTATATCCGCATAAATATAGATCAAGTTCGACTGCATCTTATGTGGGTGGGTTCATCTTTACGTAGTTGGTTGACCAAGAGGTAAAATTACACAACACTCTCAATGTAAATTATTTTAGTTGTTTATAGGAATTTGTTTTTAAATAAATACATAACAGATTATTTATTAAAACTCTAAGAAAATAAAACGTAAAATAAGGCCAACTAATAATACAGAATTTAAAATAAAAATGAAGATGAAACAATATGTACTTGGTAACTAAGCAAAAGTGTTTGCTCTGTTCTCTTTCATTGTTCGGTTTCAGCTCAGAGCTATATGTGGCTAAATGTTTTTATTTCAGTATACGTTCTAGCCATTTCTATCGTCTCTACCAGAATGTACCCATGATAGTGGTAATACCTGTGTGTGTGTGTGTGTTGACTGAGGACGGACATGAAAATGATGAAGAAGACACGGAAAGGCCTTGAGATGATGTCACATGACAGGAGGACTTGGTATACGTTTGTTGAAGGCCTATGCTCCTTGGGGAGCTAAAGGGTAATGAATGAGTGAACCATACATAGAAGCACATATGTAAGAAGAAGCATCAGAACAGACAAGAGGAACGAACTAACAAACTTTATTTTCAAAGAGTTGAGAATTGGGCACGCAGGCCCGTCTGACATTCTGCCCTTCCTTTCTCTCATCTTTTATACTGATTTCATTTATTCTCACGTGCATTTTACCCATCAATGTCAAGGAATTCAACGTCGTAAAGGTAAAATAATAGCATACTCTTCTTCTTCATCTTCGTACACTCTCAGACGTCCACTTGAATGTTCTCAAAGAAAGCAGTAGTCAGTTTGAGGCTATTTGAATCCCCGTAAAGCTTTTCCATGAAAGGAGCTGGCGTCGGCCATATGCACTTTCTCTGTACCGCATATAAGGGGCAACTTTGAAGCAGATGTTCAGCAGTCATTTTATCAGTGCCACAGTTACACTGATCGGTAGTTCTTATCTTTAGCTTGTTGAATAGATGGTATCTCAATCTGTTGTGGCCAGTGCAGAGTCTGAAGATTACCACTTGTTCTCTTCTGTTGAGCTGGTAGTAAGCATCATTCTGTGTGTGACCTGGATGTTTTACATTCCATTTGTTTCTGTATCTGATTCTGATAATACTCTTTGCTTCCTCGAAAGTTATGCTTGCATCAGGCTGAGGTAGATGTGAACCTTCTTTTGCAATTATGTCAGCCTCTTCATTGCTGTTGATGTTACAATGAGATGGGATCCATTGGATCACAACACTTTTAAATCGTTGACAAAGTTTGTGGAGCACTATTCTGAGGTCATCCAGGTCTGTATTATTTTGACTTTTCAACGTTGCAATTACTGACTGTGCATCAGTAAAGAAAGCAACTTGTCTCTCTGTTCTTTCTTCTGTCAATATAACCTCTGCTGCAGTTTTCAAGGCCTCTGCCTCTGCTCTGAAGTTACTTGAGAATTGTCCTGTTGCCACTGACAGCCTTTTTTCTGCACCAGTGCTTAAGGCCAGAAAGACACCCACACCTCCATTTTCTGTTGCATTTGTTGCTGATCCATCTGTGTATGCATGGGTCCAGGTGTTGTGTGGGTAATGTTTCTCTATGTATTTTGTCGCTATGGATTTTCTATCTGTTGCAGTTTGGCTCTTTTTTCTTTCAATTATAGCATACTCACATTCACGGTATCTAATTATAAACATGAAATAAAATATGTTGAAAAGTACAAACTAAGTATCACCATGAAATAAAATACGTTGAAAAGTACAAACATCATCATTAAACCTACATTCGATATTATATCATTTGTTCGGAAAAATAATCACATTAGGGGGGCAGATAATCAGAACTCATAAAGTATTCAAAAAGTCTACGATTGTATGAATAGGGACTGAGGTTATGTTTTAGATAATGTAGAAGATAGTTCCAAAGATGAGCAGCAGAGTAGTCTAAGCTTTTCTTGAATAAGTCAAGTCTAGGCTTGGGCACTTGTTTTTTGTTAAGGAGTTGACTGCGTCTTTCATTGTATTTGAACATTGGCCACAGAAATGTTGGAGCATTATGTGACAGGATTTTGTGAACAAATTTAGCTTTGTTGATCAGAAAGCGCTTTCTTAGAGGCAGTATTTTGAGATCTTTATATAGATCTACACACTGTGTTTGGCAGTTGTCAGAAACTAAACGCACTGCATGCTTTTGTAGTGAATGGAGTCTTTTTGTGTTGGACATAGAAAAATCATCCCAGATTGTGGAGCAATAGTCAAGGTTTGTTTGTATGTGAGATATATAGAACAATTTTCGTGCATCTTCATCTAGGAAATGTTTGATTTTAGCTAACTGGTAAACTTTCTGTGCCGTTTGCTTGGTCAGTGCATGTACATTGAGTTCCAATTTAGATGCTGGTCAACGACTATTCCTAGAGTTTTATGTTCATTAACGTTTTCAGTTGGTGAGGTACCAATGTAATCTGAAGTGGGAGACATACTGAGATGTCCACAAGAGAGACCACAGGAAGCTGCAGCTGAAGGCAATATGAAAGACCTGTACAAGAGTACAAAGAAACTAATAGGAAAATACAAATAATCAAATGGCCTTATCAATGACAAGAATAGAAAATCACTTAGCAACACACAACAGCAAATGAAGGGGTGGGGGAAGAACATTTCGAGAAACGTTTTAAATAGAGCAACTCCAAGCTCCCCCTGACATTCAGCTAGCATACAAGAGTTACAAGTTCAATGTGAAAAACTGAGTAAGGAAGAAATAAAGAAAGCCATAAAGCTTTTAAGAGTAGGAAAAGGAGCTGGCCTGGGAGGTATTCCAGCAGATACTGACACCACTACAGAGACTTTATGCAAATCACTTTGTAAAGTCACCAGTAAATTAGTAGGAAGCATATATGGTTAAATTACCATAAAAGGGAGATTTTTGCGAGAATGCACACTAAAAAGCTAGAAACAGAAATAAACGAAGTACAGGCGGGTTTTCGACCAGGTAGAGGCACTAGAGATCATATATTCAACATGAGGATCATCATAGAAAAGTGTAGAGAATTCAACGTTGACCTACATACTTGTTTCATTGATTACACCAAGGCTTTCGATTGTGTACATCAGCAATTATGGGCTATTATGGGATTTCCAAACCACCTTATACAACTCATCGCACTGCTGTACCAAGAACAACAGGCAGCCGTAAGAATAGAGGGGGAAACATCAGAATGGTTTGAAGTACAGAAAGGAGTAAGACAAGGCTGTACCCTTTCCCCTTACCTGTTTAACATTTATGCCAAGAATATCATGAGAAACGTAAGAGATGACCAAGAACACACAGAGTTTGACTCATTTAACATCGGCGGGTACCAGATCCCGGAAATCAGATATGCTGACGACACAGTCCTCCTATCGACCAACCCAGAAGGACTTGAACAATTAATTCTGTCCACCAAAAAACACAGCAAGGCCCAGAATCTATACCTAAACACCAAGAAGACCAAAGTATTGACAACAGACAAAGTAAAGACCAAACCAGAAATTGAAATTGATAATGAAGAACTGGAAAGTGTTAATGAATTCGAATACTTAAGATCAATCATCAACAGCTCTGGCGACTGTGCAGTAGAAATTAAAAGAAGACTTGCAATTGCTTCACATAAACTAATACAGATGAAAAATCTATGGCAAGGCACAAGCAAAGAAACAAAGTTACAACTGATCAGAGCATGTATATTCCCAGTAGCAACATACGGCTGCGAGACTTGGACACTCAATAAAACAGTTGCAAAAAAGATTACATCATTCGAAATGAAATGCTACAGAAGGATGTTGAGAATACCCTGGACAGAAAAAAAGACCAACAGAGAAGTACTGCACTCACTAAACGTACAGGAACATTGGCTCCTAAATACCATCGCAATAAGGAAGCTGAAATTTTTCGGTCATATAAAAAGACATAATAGTCTGGAAAAAACAGTGATGGAAGGCATGGTCCCTGGAAAAAGGGGAAGGGGTCGACCTAGACGACGGTGGACCCAGGACATCACAGAGAGTCTGAACTTGTCTTTGGCTGATGCAGGTCGACTTGCCCAGAATCGTGATGCGTTCAGAGCAGCTGTAATGGAGACAACGTTCTGGAAAGAATACGTCACATGACAGCACACTAAAACAGAAATAAAGCTACTACCAATGCCAGGGAAAATATTTAGGAGGGACGTACTTGAAATAAATGAATCCATAGACAGAGAACTGAGTAAAGAACAGGCAGGTTTTCGAGAAAATAAGATCTTTACAGACTATACAGTCACTTTACACATAACAGTAGAACAGAGCCTGGAAAAGAACTCACCATTTCACACTGATGTATGGACTATGAAAAGATTTTAGACAATTTATACCCATGCGTCTTAACTTTTTAGAGGGCTCGCACCCCTTTAATTTATATATTTAGAGCACATAGTGAGTCTGGAAAGATTGGTAAATGGTTGTTAAAAGCACACAAATCAGGAATAATTTCCATGAGTTTTTCATGTAGTTGTCGACAAAGTGTAAGTAAATCCACCAATATATGAAACCAGCTGCAAGACAAAATTAAAATACTTGATGAGAAGCCGCAGGCAATGGGTCTGAAAAATACACTGAGGACAAAAAAGATAATGAGAATAAATGCAGCAAATAACAAAATTGCACTTGAAAAAAAAAAAACCCTTACAATAAGGTGAATCATACATAATACCTTGGCAGCAATAGAGACATGAGTGGGAGGGGACAGGTAGTGATATCAAAATAAAGCTAACAAAAGGGCAAGAGGAACTTTCATTACATTGGGATATATATCAAATATGGAAACCAACAGAAATTAAGTCCAGCACAAAAATAAGAATCTTCAACTCAAAAGTCAAGTAAGTCCCATTGTATGGCTCTCAAACATATAGAACAACAACAAACAATAACCATGAAGTTACAGACTTAATGGATGTGCATAGAATAGAAGGATTGAAATGGTACGACAAGATGATCAATGTGGAACTGATCTGCAAAATTGAGATGATCAAGATGTTTAGTCAAGAGTTGACTGTTCTTCAGTCCCATGGCCAATGCCTTGCTCTGGTATAAAATTATTCTTTCACAGATTTTTCTTCATCACTTGTAGGTGCAAGACACTGGATATGTTTATCTTTATTTTCTTGTTGGCTGTTCTGAATGTTGTTAATATTAATTTGGGTCCCATTGCTTCCCATTCTATGAGTGCTTTCTGTGCTTCCTTCGACAGCATTAGAGCTACCCCCTCAATATGGTGTGAGATTTCTTTCTCATGGTATGAGGACAGCACCAATTCTCCTGTGATAATCTTCTTCCTTTCTACTCTCTTCCACTTTGTTTCGCAGTCACAGTTTATCAATACTGTAACCTCTCATGTCTGCTGCCGTCTGTACACTTTCCACCATGTGCATGTAGAAACATTCTAGATGCCGAATACTGACATTTTCCTATAAGGAAAAAAAATAGGGACAGCTTTCTCTGGGTTGCAGCATATCGTTCCCTACCATAGAACCACCTTCTGTCTTGGATGGCTAAGTTTTATTTTCCATAGCTGACCTATCCATATTGTTTGAAGTTTTTGTGGTTACAATTTTCTACAGGATGGGGAAGCCTATCACATGCCTAACTGTCCTTAATCACTTTAACGACATGCAAGGTAGTTACAATGCTACTAATCTTAGCTCCCCTTTCTGGTCCTGGTAAAGCACAGGTAGAATTAGGTATTTAGGCATTGTTCTCTACACTTTCTCATGCATGAGACCTACCACTCTCTTGCTGCTGTCTAGCCAGGGCACACGTGCTGCTGTGTTCATCTGAATGATCAGGGCAGTCATTGTAGCCATCACACAGTTGTTTTTTTGGTAAGCAAAGATAGCTGTTGCACCTGAACAGACAGTCTACTTCTGCTGGAAAAAAAAATGATGTGCAGAAGTGATTAGAAACTCTACTACCATTCTTAAATGACTATAAAATTATTTGAAAATCCAACTAAGGAGTGGACATGGGACTGGCTACCCTATCCTGTAGAAGCTTTAAGCCACAAAAACTTCAACAAACAATATCGACTCAGTTAAATCAGTCCTACTGTACTGCCCTGAAAAATGGAGAACATAAAAACAACATAGAAGTTACAGATTTTCACCACACACAAAATATTAAATAAAAAGATCCAACTCACTTTTATAGAAAATATATTAAAGGCACACACTGCATCGTGAAAGTTAAACTGAATACGCATTGAAAGAACATGCATTCATTGCAATCTTTTCATGCTGCATTTCCAGGAAAATATGGAAACAGTGCGCAGTGTACTATGAAAGCTAGGCCGAACACCCATTAAAAAGCACACAGGCCTTTTCATTTTTGCATGGCCCACTGACCGTAAGCCATGATTAAGTGTAGGTACAAAGTCCCAATGGAGTTGTAATTGAACCGAAAGGAATGAAATGACCACAGCTCATTATTGTGATAATTTACCTGTATCAATGACACGGAGACCACACATTTAACAATATATTAAAAGCTGTATGATGACCTCAACACTAACCAGTATAACTACCAAGCTACTAGTGTTTTGGATGTGGACCACCGTAAAAAAAAAAAAAATTGTTTTAGAAATCTCTTCCTAATATGTTTTTGGTGTCATTTTCATAACCTACTTCTTCTTCTTTCGTTCGCTTGAAATATATTGTCTATATCTGCAATGTTGTTTCTTGTATAAACTTCACCATAACCTACTATTCCACAGCCTTATAAAACAAGTCAAATGTGTTATTTGCCCCATATTGTGTTGACTAAACTATATAAAGTTTTCTACAGTGAGAAAAGTTTATCCTTGATATTCAGCATCCACAGATGTGAAGAATAGCTGCATAAGATAACCTTATTAGAACTGGAAGTAGTAATGATCACTGCTGTTTAGATCTTGAGATACCTGCAAGCTACCTGTCAAGGAATGATGGCAAAGAAATATGGTGTGTCATGCCTGTCGCATGTACTAAGAACATCACCATTTCTCCTGCGCTTAGTTTCTTTCTTTCCATTTCCTTCCATCTTTTGACAGACAGGAGTCTCTTACGACACAAAGAATGAATAGAACCACCACTCCTTCCACCACTGTGTAAGAGCTTGTCAATTCTTTGTGCAGGCTCGCTAAAAGGAGGCCAGCTGCAAACTGAGCAAGTAAGCCCATCAACACACACAGGCACCAGGAAACTATCATTTAAAAAATCCACATTTATAAAAACTGAAGACAGATGACTCCATTTTGTTGTTAAAAACCTGCTTGGATTGGTTTGGTTTTGTTTTTAAGGACTATCTTCATTGCACACAGACAACGCCATCAGTGCTCCGATCTTCTTTCTTAGATCACACAAGGAGAATCTCAGCACAGTGCACGAACTCCGTAGCACCAGCGAGAATCCCAATGTGTGTATATAATGTATAGGAATCACACATTATATAAATATTTTTGTGGTGGGTAGGTTTCCTAATTTTTAAATTTTGCCAGGGCATTGGCCTGATAAGCCGACTCTTTACGATTTCCAACTGCTGTGGGATTTTTAACGTGCGCAACTTGCACACTGGACCTCCTATTTTTTCGACTTATCCAAGAAGGCTAGGCATCCGATCTCACTACCCATGAGACCAGGCGTGGGGGGGGGGGGGGGGGGGATAGTATAACGTAATTAGGACCACTGGTTCTGAAAAAATATTTCAATAAATTATAATCCCTCAACTGGGATTCGAACCCAGTACCTCTTTCAAATGAGGCGGACGCCATACCTCTGAGCCACTCCGACCCATGCTCAGAATTGAAAGCAAAACATTTGCTTTGAAGGCACACGTTCTAACCACTAAACCATCGCAAGGCACAGAATTTAGATTAAAGCAAGCATCTTGTCAATGACTAACAAATCCACATGGGCATAGTGCAGTAAATGACTGATCAGTGTAATTTAGAGTTTCCAGGTTTATAGATTTTTCCTTCCACTTATCACTCAAGCATTTTAGGGTGATCCTTCATTAGCTGTAGGCAGCCCATCAATCATCTGTCCTTCAGTAATTAAAACTAGAATTTTTGAGTGTATATTAGTTTACAGTCAGATCTCATTGCTACATACTGCCGAGCATTTCACAGACTTTTTACTCATTCTAAAATTCGGTCATTGTAATTCTTCCCCAGTATATGTTCAATAAATAATTACACTTAATGTTCTTTAACCAACTTGCTACTTCTCCACTTTCACTGACTATATTTTATGATAATATCAATATTATAAGCATAATTTATTTTTAAATCTGTATTTTACCTTCTGGCCTCAAAAACCTGACATCAAGAGAGAAACCACTCTGGCTGCTCCTGTCCCACACATAGGTAATTCTGATCGGCACACTGTACTGAAACACTAAGGGTATTCTGTGCTCCCAGGACTTTTCCCAGCAGATAACCTGAGGCTTGGACCCTGAAGGGCTCTTTATCTCTTCAATTATGAGCTGAGAATGAATGAAATATTACAAATACTATAAATTATTTCCTCTGTGTACACATAACGTGACATATATATATCTTCAGCCTTTGTTAAAAACTGAAGCAGCATTCAGCTACCCCAATGAGGGCTTGAAATTAATGTCACATGGCTACACATTAAAATACAAGGCAGCTAAACTGCAAGTGATGAATAATGTCAACAGTCTTTATTGCTGTCAACATCACCATTTGAGCATAGAAGAGAAAGACTAAATGAATATATCTAATGAATGACCACAATAACCTCGGAGAATCAGTCGTTTAAAAAGAAAAGTTTCCCATTCAACCACTGACGGGTTATAATTAGGATGTATAGTGTCTATAGTTACAGATATTTTTAACTGCTGATACCTGAACATGGGGAGGATGTGAAAGCCTGTGGTGTTGGGATGCTACGTAAGTCACTATTTATTTGTCATTATTAATATATGTCACAAGAACTACTAGACCTTCAATCCCTCCCCTCCCTCATACTCTCATCAATCATTATATGTTAGTTTTTGTTTGTTATATACTATTTTACTATACTATGAAGTTATCTAGGTCTGTCTATTCTCAAGACCTGTGGCATGCCTGTAAATCTAATATTGGTATTCTGTGAGAATCAGTGTTTCACTAACACTATAATATCATTATTATTATGCTTATTGATGAGACTAGGACAGCCACTTTATGCTTCGGCTGATCTTCTAGCATGGATTCTTTTAGCAGGATTTCTTGTACTTGTTATTTCATTTTTTTCCTTCTGATTGTCGTTGATTGTTGAATTTCTTGTATTGATATTTCTTTCTTTCCGATTTTGTATTTTTACTTGCTTTATTATTATTGTTATTTTTCTGTGCATCACATGTGTTGTTTACTTTTTTATCTGTTTGTATTACCTTTCTTATCTGTGTTTCTCATCCTGTTACGATAGCATTTTTTTTTTACCTGTCTATATTTCTTGTCCTTGTCGCCTGTTTGTAATGGTGGATGACAAAGGGTGAACTCCGAAACGTCCTGTTTCCTGTGCACCGTTAATTTATAAAACTGATTCCATACCATTTTCTTTTTTTTATATTTTACAGCGACAGCACTTTTTACCTAAACTGGCCACTTCCCATCTCTGTGTTTACAACTCACTTCACCGCTCAAATTTAAGAAATGACAGAATGAAAGCCAAATGAATTGAAAACTTCATTACATTTTTTCATAAGTTGAGCCCTATGCATGATTAGTAACACCAACATGTAGGAGTTCTGAATTATAAAGGTAATACACACAAAAATGGCACGTCATTTTTACTAATGCATTAAAAAACAGACTACGAAGGCCACATATCAATGTCTGGTCTTCAATCTATCCTGTTGTCAAAATATATTCCCAGCCTTCCTCTTCTCAAAACATGGCCAAAGAGTAGAGAGCTTCCTTCATTACAATATGAGTATTAGCTGCCTGTGTGAACTGACTTCTTTCATGAAACCCTCATAACTCCCATATAGGCAGACACACCAATGCACATTAACACTTGTATTAGAAAGAATCATGTGCATTTTAAAACTGACATCATACAATTTTGTTTTCAACCATTTTCCTGCAGTACATACAGCCTACTACACTTCATAGCACACATGGAACATAACAGTTAAAAAAAAAGTACAGTGCATACAACCAAGCCCCTGTGTCTGGTTACTAGGAGTCTCATATGAGGCAAAGAAAAAATAGAACCACGATTCCTTCCACCATTGCAAGAGCATGTGAATACTTTGTGCAGGCTCACTACAAGAAGGCCAGCTGTAGTGGTGGCTCCATGCTTCACAGGGAGACAACAAGAAAATACAGTTTTGGTTTCACTGAGCAGGCTCCAACCACCAACTTGGGTGACCTGTCGTGATTTAGTCTGTCTAACAACACTGTTTTCTGTATACTTAGGAGTAAATCTGACCATACCGCAGGCCATATGTTGAGAACTCTCTGATACACTAGCCAATGAAAACGCGTCATTCTTGGTGTGTGTTGTAAAACGTACTAGGCTTGAAATAGAGGCCCATTTTGTGTAACCGATGGTACAATGCCATTTAATTTTGGAGAGAATAAAGAAGTATCACCGGAAAGGATTATATAATTCAACAACGGGAATGTTACGCTAGAGGTAGGTGTAAAAACTTTCTCGAATAGTATTTTTAGTAAGATAGAAATATCGAGGGAAAGGGCTTCGTTACATCAGGTTAGTCCCAATTTAGCTAGTTAAAGCATGCATATATTAAAATGCATTTTGCAAACTAACCAATCAGTAGATAGATCAATACAGAATAATTCATAGTGTCACAGTATACAACTCTCCCCCATTCGAGCGCCAGGACAATAGCTTAGCCGGTGGCGACGATCAAAGAGTCCAATAATGTGGGTGTTTAACATCGAGTGAAAGACTTACCCAGCTTCAAGTGAAATAAAAATGCTGAATTCAGTAGTGGGAAGTAGAGTTGAAAATAAAAAATGGCACGAAACGAGTTCGAGAAAAAAAAATGCCAAAGGCGGGACCTAAGCGGGCAAGGAAACAAACCTGAGATGTATAATTAAAAAATATATGTATTAATAGCCACGTAATTAAGGATGGATTTATAATAGAGCAAGGCTCTAAAACAAAGCAGAATCCTTAGAGACCTGTACAAAAAAAAATAATGAGTGAGGAAATCAAATAATCAGCTAAATCCTTCTGTAGCGGTGGTCAAGAACAAAAAAGGAAAAATAAAAAACAATAGGTAGAAACGGGCAAGATTACGCATAACGTGCATAGAATCACCCTATTAAATAAAATTAGATGAATGAACATCGCACTTCTAGGGTGTAAGTCCCCTAGACGTTGAAAATAGCGAATATGGGATTTCCATGGGGGCTGATATAACATAACTTAAAATCTTAAACATAATAAGTTAAGACCAAGATACAATGCAATTAAAAATGTAGCATCATTGAAACCGACCTAGAGGTGAGAGAATGAGGGTGCTCCAGGTCAACTCTAGTCTTTTGAGACAGATTTTTTGGCAACACACTTGGTTAAGAGCGACATGGTACCCTGCTCCATCTGAGCATACCTGGTAGAGTTACAGTTCAGCTGGGGTGTAGTGTAGTGAAAACGGTCCCCAATTGCCAGTGAGAACCATCTTGCTAAAGAAAGAAAGTGTCGACAAAAATTAAAAAGAGAGAAAAAAGATAGAATAAAAAAGAAAGAAAAGAAAGAGAAAAAAAAGAGAAAAGAGTTGAGGATCCCTTTTGCGAGAGAATGTAACTTTGCCAAGACGAAAATAAATCCATGAAAATCAAGACCTCAGAAAAAAAAAGCGTCTCATGGCCCATAAAAGAGCCTGCTAAAATACGAGCTTGTAGATGCATCAAAGCAATGATCTAGCTTTGGGTAGTGACATACAATGGTTCCGACTGACAGATGTGTGCTGAACGGGATGAAATCATCTAATGGTTTGAAAGTATTCTCAGAACTCGTGATAGTCCCATTCTGAAAAAGAGCCTCGGATTAAATTCCAAAGGGAGACAGATACCCATCTTTCAGGGAGATAGATGCCTTCGCACAGTTGTGCATACGTGTGAAATCCCATGTCGCGGAGTAAGACATGAGTTAATGTGTACACAAGAAGTTAAGAGTTAGTGGCGAAAAAAAAAAAGAAGACAGAGAAGTAGATTGGAGAGGAAAGAGTACCAGGGATAAAGAGACCTGGAAATGAATGCTTTTAATATTTTTAACGATTATATACATATTATATATCAAAATCTTAATATATTTGATTTTTCGAATTATTAAATTCAGATTCATAGAAATTTTAAATTCTTTATTAAACGTAGCATACGGTTTAAGTCCCTTACTGTGGACATGTAAAATATGAGTAATGGGATGTTTTGTTTGACCTAAAAATTTATTATATTTTGAGAAGTAGACAAAACCACATTACGTAAAGACTAGGATACCCACATAATCCCCCTTAATGTCAACAAGTTGAAATTCTCGGATAATGGAATTCAGTTTGAGAATTGGGAGATAATTCAGCATGCGTAAAAAATAGGGAGAAGGGAAATACTAGGGGGAGGTCACTAAACAAGCCTCTTTTTCTAACCGGACAACAGAAGAAAGAAACATTATAGCTTAAAAGTTTCAATTTAAATCCTGTTTTACTGAATCTTGAGGCCACTCATGAGCTTAGCCAAAGAAGATAGTATTCTCCCTGAGTGCCTTGCAACCAAAAAAAAAAAAAAAATTAAAAAAAGAGGTGTTTGATGAGATATTAAAAAAAAATCGGACCCAATTAAAAAAAGTAGAAAAAAAAGTAGAAATAAATTAGGCCATAAATAATAAGAAATAGAATAAAAAACAAAGATCATAATAATCAAGGGGAAAATATAGAGTAGAAAGGGAGCTATTGACTAGACTTTCAGACAGTCAAACTATCGAACACACCACACCTGGAGAGTTCAAATCAGAGCTGGATTCTACCTTTAGATGGTCAGACACCCTTCTATTCACCAGTACATGGATAATGGGCTCTACCTCTTTCAAGAACAAAAGGGGTTTAAAAATATTTTATTTGTAATAATAAAATCATCTTCATATCTGTGATTATCTTACATTAATTGGGTAACGCGAAAGTACGTGATGTACTAAGAACGTTTCTAGTGAAGTCCCAGTATCATTTTATTTTTATCACCGTCACAAAGTAAGTGTCACATAAGCAGTGCAAAGCCCTTTAGTTTGAAGTTATAGATAGCTTAGATTGCCCCTATGTAGTTAGGCTCGTATGTTGAATAAGAATGTTACCGTTTAGGGTAGTACACCGAAAGTTCGTTTTAAGCATTTGGGAAATTATGTATCGGGGGTAGATAGATTGTGCTATGTTGGTACATTTGGTTGTTGGTTTGTGTTGTACCTTTTGTTTTAGGGTTCTGCAACCCTCTTGATACTCGTGGTTTGGGCACCGTGAAATTAGTGAAGGTGAGTGGCTTGATTAGATGTCAACAGTTGGGGGCTGGATGTGTGGAATGGTGGGGGAGTGCAAGAGGTGGGGAGCGGTAACCACCTAACATTAGATGGGGTTATCGAAATAACACCGTGGGTATGGAGGTTCGGGCGGGGGTGTACATGGGTTCCGTTTGGGGCGGGGGGGGACCTTCTGGACGCAGCGTGGGTTTCAGGGGGGTTGGGTAGGGATTATGGAGGTCGTGGAGTTGGTTAGTGATGATTTTAGTTGTGTAAGTAGTATGGGTTTTATTATATAGCCAGGGCGGGTTATGTCACGAGCAGGCTTCCAACCACCTAATTTTATGTGAAATTCATTTTGTCGTATTTTAAACATTGTAGGTTTAAATGAAAGAGTACCAGTTTTATAATGTTATTGGTACACTTTATAGCTCGGCTCTAATCACTCAATTCAACTGCCTTAAACGATCAGAAACATGAGCACAGACATATTTAGCGTTTCCACTGATCATGGCTCCAACCACCTAATTGGTGTGGCCTTAAGAACAGAAACAATGAGCACAGAACGATGTGTTTGTTTCACTGAGTATGCTCCAAAGAAAAAACCTAAATTGGTTGTCCTTTGACCGTATTAGAAAAACATTGAGGGCACAGACATTGTTAGTTTTCACTGAGAAGAATGCTCCAACACACCTAATTCGGGTGGCCATTTGAACAGCTAAACATTTTATAGCATAAACTAGGCATGTTAGAACTTTTCCACTGAGTACTAGTGTCTCCAACCCCACCTAATTCGGGTGGCCTTTGAAGCAGAAACATGAGCACAGACAGTATGTTTAGTTCACTGAGACTAATCAAAAGGTGCCCTCCAACCACCTAATTGGGCTGGCCAAATATTTGGAAACAGAAAACATATGAGCACAGTACAGTTATTCTTCTTCACTCTTCCTTGTCGGATCGCGATCTTGATGAAGATTACATCCGTCAACAATCCGAGTTCTCATGATGAATTCCGACTGTTTGTAATTCAGTAGCATCATCTGTTTCTTCCTTGAAGTGAACCTCCATATATACGACTCTTTGAGAGTTAGTGAAAATTGAGATCCAAATTCGGCCAGTATAATCTTTTCTTAACTGGTCCATACAGGAGGACAGTCCTGTAGAACATGCTTCCACAGTTTTTTTTCGTTTATAATCTCACATGTGCACAGTCTGGTGCGAAGCAGGACAGAATCGTAAGCTTTCTGCGTGCATGTTTTATCAGTTTGTTTATCCCTGTCCTGAGTCGAAAAATATTGTTGGTGGGAGGTTCTATACTTACATTTCTGACCCTGCCGGTCGAGAGTGGCTGGATACGTCGTTCTTTGTGGTTTCGGCGCTTCTAGTTCCTCTTTAATTTTCTATAGTCTGAGGATAGCTCCCCTCTTTTTTTCTCTCAAAGTATTAACAGTCATTATCTTACTCTCTGTTCACAATTCCTTTCCACTCCTCTTTTTTGCAAGTTTGATCTGCCTTTTTTCATTTCCGGGTACACCACAAATGAGATGGTAAAACCACTGTTCCTTCTCGTCTTGCAATCGCATTCATTGATGAATTACATAAACATTAACAAACACCGTCAGACGAGTATCGCATGATGAATTCCGACACGTGTTGTTTGAAGTTCCTCTTACACACCACATATACGACTTTTGAAAGTATATAAGTGTTTTAGAACTCATTCGGCCAGTATATCTTTCTCTAACTGTTCATAACAGAGCGGACAGGTTCCTGTAGAAACAGTGCCTCCAGCAAGTTTGTACGTTTTAATACCACAATGTGCACAGTGTGAAGCAACAATCGTAGCTTGTGCATTGTGTTTCATTCCAGGTTGCTATGAGTCTATGCCCTGTCCCCCCTGAGTCCGAAAAATTAGTTTATCTCCTGCCCCTTGCTCCGGTCGAAGAGTGTGATAAGTCCCGGTCATTGTGAGGTTGGTAATCTGTTCTCTCAATAGTCCTGGATTAGCTCTCTTTTTCTCAAAAGTATGTGACTTCCATTATCTTCTTGATTCACATTCTCCTGCCCTTTTTTGGCAAGTTTATCTGCCATTTTTTCATTCTCCGGGTTCATAGCGGGTACACCACAATGACAGATGGGTAACCCACTAGAAGTATGGTTTCTCTTTTTGGCAGCTACCTTGTTTAGATTCATTTCTCAGATGCTTGGAGTTTACCAACCCTGTGAGGGAGCTTGCAGGACAGACAGTGCATCTGTGAGGATGACTACCTGGTGGCAGGCAGTGTTGGTGTTATAAATCATATTTGCAGCTTGCTCTAGAAAGCTTTGAACCAGCAGCAGAGTATAGTTGTGAAAACATAAAATTTACAGTGTGATGTGCCTCAGTCACATAGTGGTTGTCAGATATGAAATAAAGATACCGGCACCTCCATGCCGAACAGGAGTAGTTGCTGATCCAGCTGTATAGGCATGTATCCATGATTGATCGGGATAGCTTTCTTGGATCATACTCAATGTAGCAGTTCGTTTTTGCAGATCATTATACTCACATCCACTTGTGAGACCACTGACTGATGTATTAATTTGGAGGGCACTGCTGGCCTGCTCCCATGGTACAGGGTATAGGGTGGGCTTCAGTGGTGTTGTCTTCATGGATAGGTCTTCTTGATTCTGTCTTATAAGTCTTTTCCCCCGATGCACAAAGCTGCTACGCTTTAGACGTCCCAATGCCAGATCATCTAGTCTTGCCTTCATTGGGTGCATTGGCATACTGTTGTACTTTTCCATCTGTATCATTGTTTTTGTGTCTCTTCTATGGGACAATGTCTGTAATCCAGCAACCTTCTGCATCTCTGTTATTGGTGTAGTTTTCATGGCTCCTGTAATGAGCCTGAGAGCTTGATTTTGCACCTTGTCCAAAGACTGCAGATGTGAGTTAGCAGCTGATGACCATGCTGCGAGCTAAACTCTAAGTGTGGTCTTATTACTCCATTATAAATCTTCTTTAGATTTCGTTCATTTGCTCCCCAGTTGGTACCTGCTAATTTTCTGAGTATGCCTAGTCGTCTTCGGGCCTTTCCTTCTGCGTTTTCAATATGCTTATTCCATGTAAGCCTTTGGTCAAATGTCACCCCAAGATAGGTGGGGTAGCTTTCTTCCTTGATCACGGTTGTCCCTAGGTGTATGTTAGCTGATTTGTCCTTGGGGGCGAGGGGGAGAGAGCTTGGAGGAGAACAGTGTTGTTGGAGGTTTTTGTCTGTGTTTATTGTTATTGTGATAAGCCATTTCTCTGCCCATGACACTAGCATGTCTGCTGCCCGCTGGTGCATTCTAATAATTTGCTGTGTGTGACATTTTTTCAATCAGCGCACCAGGAGTAATAGGTCATCTGCCTATATATAAAGGGATCATGCTTTAACTCCTGCAGGGAGATCTTTCACCAGGTCATTGATGTAAACAAGGAAGAGTGTTGGGGAAATTACTCCTCCTTGAGGGTTACCCCATGATGGAGAGTAGCAACCACTTTTTCTGCTCTGCAGACAAAGTTCAAGAGAGTTGACTCTAGTTCTCCTGTTATGCAAGTATTGTATGGGACTGGATACTCTCCATTTCATCTCATGTTTGCCTTGGACCCCCCGCCCCCTTCCACTTCTCCTAAGTTTTGCAATGAGGCCATCTTTCCACACCTTGTCCTTCAAAGGCCTGCTTTGAAGTCGGACCCATGGATCGTTAGGACCTTTTTCTTCTCCTGGAAGGCATCTTCTATTGCTTGAGACAAGTAAGTAACTTGGTCTTCTATACTGTAGCATTCTCTAAATCCAGCTTGTTCCGGCACCAGGATCTGCTCAGACTCTAAATACCATTTCAATCTGGTTAGAGATGGTTGACTATTTCGCTCACCATAGTTCTTCCCAACCGTTCTCACAGCTTGATGAGACTGTTTTTGGCCGGTAACCTTGCAGGCCTCGGTCTTACATTTCCCTTTCTTTAGTATGGGTATTGTTGATAGGCTTCTCTCCATACTTGGGGGTACCGTTCCTTTTCAACCAGCTGTGGTTTTTTGAAATATTTCTCAATGGCAGTTTTGTCTTTGCTGCTTGAGCCCTCAGATTTACTAGCATTTCGTTGATGAATTGATTTGAGTCTGGGCCGGGTGTGGACTTTTGAAAAACTTAAGGGCTTGGAAATAGCCTTCTGTTAGTTCTCCTAGTTGTATGGGTTCCCTCATTGGGGGCAGGAGTAGTAATCTGGGTCTGTCTACCATGGTTGGCCAGTATTTCTTGTTCTTATCTTATCCTCTCTGATGATGATCTTTAATGAGTATAGTAAGTATAGGGCTAAAAAACCTGAACTGTATCTTTCTAGCAAACAAGTCTGCGAGCAAGGGGGCTTGTTTTCCTCTGAAGAAAAGTTTGCCAACCTTGGCATCCAATGTTGGATAGTCTGCCCTAGGTGAGGATTTCTGAACTCATTTCTTGAGGATACATTGGACATACTAATACTCCAAAGTTTTTCCTGCCGTCTGTCTTCAATGGCTTCAGCGATATGAAGGCCGTTGGTATAGTCTCCAAGCTTTCTTCCGTTTTCTTCTTTCTAGTTTGTCTTCTCTTGTACAACGCTGTACAGGCCTTTTTTTTTTCCAGTTAATTGGTAGACATATGGATGTTTTAACAAGTGACAACGAAAAGGCTGAGACTCTGCGGCGGTCCTTCTGAGCCAAGTCTTGTGGGACAAGATGGGTTCCATAACTTTGAGGCGGTTCTGGAGGTGGAGGAGGTTGGAAGGACTGGACGAGTTATCAGAGGATGGATGGATAGTCTAGGGCGGTATCCTTTGGGGGGCTCTTCCAGCTTTTGACGTTTATACGATGAGGTTTTATGTCGTTGTAATGATGATGCAAGAGATCCTGGACCAGTCGGTGGATTATGGAGAGTGTGCTGCACATTAGGTTCAGCGATGTTTGGTACCGTTTTAGGGGCATATAACTGTTGAATAGATCTTTTTTTTTGCTTTTTCTATATATGTTCGACTATTACTAGCATTCTTGTTTTGTATTGGTGGAGTACGGACATATTACTCTTTTGGTAAATTTCTACATTGCCTAGGAATGTCTCACTTACCTATACAGTCTTTTTTTGTTGAGTTACTGGACTTAAGTATTCATGGTGTAGATGGCTGAACTTTCTGTATATAGATGCATATGTTCTTAAAAGGGTCTTTCAGGTAGTTTGCCACTTTTCCGAAGACGTGGACCAGACCAGTGTTATGGTGGGAGGATTTGGGGGGAATGGAGAATTTTTGAAAGAATAGCTTCTTTGAGTCATTCGTTTTGAGTATGTAGTTATATCTCATGTGTACACTCTAATGGTTTAAATAGAAGGAGATTTCTGTATCCTCTGTACAGTGTTGTTGAGGATTGCACTCTGTGGTATTATAACGTGGAGATATTATTTTTTACGGTACTGCTAAAGCGGATGTGTATCATGTTTACTTTGTTTGGGGTATGACAGCCCCTAGTGAGAAGCCATTTCGGTACCAGGACATGAGATAGGAGATTTGTGATGGTGTCCCATGGCTAATTCTGTCGATTCTTGGAGTGTGTGGCAGTATGGATGGATTTAGAAAGGCTCCCTCATAGTGGGAATGTTGTTTAGCTGTGTAGTATGACATAAGAATTATTTGAATTCTTTTACCACTTCATTAATGTCTCTGTTCTGTACCTTGAGGGTAGACAGCAGCGTGTTCACCTGATGCCTGAATAAACCCCAGTTGGCTTTTTTGTAGTTCCATCTTGTAATGGCTGGGCCTGTACTGAGAGTTGCACTCTGGACAGTAAGAAAGATTGGGCGATGGTCGCTTCCCCCTAGTTGGTCTCCTCCTACTTCTCTACTAATAGATCCAGCTATATCTGGTGTGGAGAAGGCAAGATCTGGTGTTGAAGTTGTGTGCCATCCTCTGGAGTAGAAGAGACTAGGAGTATCTGTGGGCATTATTGACTAGGATTAGGGAGTGATCATCTTGCCAAGTTTCAACCTCTTCACCTCTGTGATCCAGATGGTTATAGCCCCAGCTCTGGGAGTGGCTATTAAAGTCTCCAACTGCTATAAAGATTGGGGTGGCTGGTACCTGTATAGAGCTGAGACTCAGGGGTTTTTGTTGTTCGTCGGACATGTTTAAAATAGTTCAGGAGTTCTATTTCCATCTTGTCTACCTTTATCTGCAACAGCTGATATACTGCTCCATCCATGAAGGTTTTCCTTTCGTGTGCAGGAATGTTATTCCTTACAAGAGTAAGTACTCCCCTCCTTTTTTCGTCTATCTTTTCTGGTTCGGATCTGAAGCATTGATATCCCCTTATTTTTTAAAGGTTTTTGATCTGCTTTCAAGTGAGTCTCTTGGAATACAGCACTCCCCACTGACTTGAAACACCTACAAGATGTTTTTCCCCCCAGTCTAGTCTTTTCCTTCTCTGCTGTATATCCAGATGCTTTGACTCACACCCTTGCGAATTCCAGACTGCATCATTATCTAGACAAGCTCTTTCACAGGATTGGATCCGGGTTTTCTGAAGCTGCAATTCTCCCTGGTTATCAGGGGTCTCCTATGTATTCTGCCAATTGAATATCAGCTGACTTTCATGACAGTACAAGATGTTTTACCCCAGCTCTGGGTTTCTCTTGCAGTGTAGCCTGCTGACCAGTTCCCTTGGCAATTCCAGTAGTTCAATGACAAGTGGCACTCTGGGTTGGGTTTTTTCTCCTCTTTTTCTGTTTTTGTTTTGGTCAGTAGTTTCTCCTCCGCCGTCTGCTGACTCCACAAAGACGGTCTAGAGGGTCCCCTCCAGTAGCTGAGGTGTGGGCTCTGTCGAGGCTCAGAGCCCGGCACTGCACCTGCCTGGTGGAGCTCCACAGGGCGAGCACCAGTACGAGATTTATTTTTATTTGACGGTGTACTCTCCATAGAAAAAAAAAAAAAGCGAGTTGCGTGATACTGTGGTTTCCGGTGCGCCTTCTGGCCCAGTATCTATGACTTTAGCACCTGTTCAACGGGAGAGTGGGCTCATCCCTAATCTGTTTATGTTCCCAGTAGTAGACTATTCGCAAGCAGCCTGGGGGTGTCACTGCTCTGCGCGGACCTTGTTTACCGAGGCGGCGTCCGAGCTCGTATGGTGAAAATATGGTTGCATTATCTTCAAAATAGCCCTGTCTTTCCTGCCATCCTGCAACTTTGAGTTAGGGAGTTCTGAGCTCCAGTCTCTTTCCCAGGCATTTTATCCTGGCCTGGCACGCATACAGAGGACCCCACTTCTGGTTCTAAGTTAGCAGTTGGGGACAGGTGGGGTAGCACACTGTGCATTCCCCGTCATCCAGGGGGCTCTCCAACTATGCAGAGCTTGCACAATGCTGTGCTCTGGTTCTGGGCTCACCCAAGGAATCCTCACGTCCTGCACAGAGCCACTTCCAGATACCCACCACCTGCCAACCCCCCATTGTAGAAATCTCCTGCATGCGGCCATCCATCAAGAGCCAGTATTAAGTCTGGTGCCCAAGTGATTCCCCCCAAGCTCAGTGTGCAATTCTGGGTTCTCATCATGCTGCAACACAGGGGGGATTGATGCTCAGCCATCTCTCTCAACTCTGCACCGATAAATGACATCGGGGACTTAACTGTGTCTCAGTACTGGGAGGCCCCGTTTCCGGGTACACCACACACAGCCAGTTGAGGCAACGGTCGCCGTGGGCGTGTCTTCAGTGGGGAAGTTGTGGAGTCTTCCTGTCCATGTTCTTGCACATCCTAACACTGCCCGCAAGACATCGGAGGTTTGGAGAGTGGCCTTCTCTGCTTTTTTGAGCCGGGGTGGGCTCCCCGGGCAAGTCTCGATGGGGATCGGGACGTGTCCACGCGCCAGTGGGCCCAGCATCGGCCGCATCTGTTGGAGGACTTGCTCTGCCAGGTTTGAGTTAGTAAATTCCAACTTTGTCATCTTCTTGGCATTGTGATGCTGGGGTGCCTGTGGATTTCCTAACGCCCCGGGTAGAAGCCAGAAGTGTACTGTGCCAGCTCTGGGGGAGATAAAGGGGGGTGTTTCTGCGTCTCCTTGTGATACGTAGCCAAGGTAGGGCTCACAGTGCTCTTTCCCCGCCACCAAATTGCCTGCTGGTTACGCCGAGTTCTCCGAGGCTCTAGGCATGTGACCAAGAGTTGAAGGCAATAGGATCGTCACGTCCTGAGTCTCTGTGCCTGTACGATGGGTTCCGATCTTCAGGGAGCAGTCCACACTCGTTCCCACTCCCAAGACTTGTTCAGTATCCATCTGGCTCCTTCCCACCCACAGAGGGCGTGTACGGTGTAGTGCACCGGTTTTATTATCGAGGTTTGCTCCTCTAGATCCGTTGTGTTTAGCCTGAGGATTCGCACCCTCAGTTACCAGGACTACCTCGAGGAGGGTGTGGCTCTTCACCACGCACAACGATCTTGGGGTATGAGAGGTTTTGCTAGGCCAAGAGACTAACACCGCAATGGTCGCTCCTTTCATGAACAGAATTCACTAGGCCTAGGGTGAAGCAAGGGGGGAAACCCACTACCCACAACACCAGCACATCATACCCCCTGTCTGTAGACTTTGCCCCACAGACAGTTTTAGTTTCACTGATCAGGCTCCAACCACCTAATTGGGTGACCTTTGAACAGAAACATGAGCACAGACAGTTTTAGTTTCACTGAGCAGGCTCCAACCACCTAATTGGGTGGCCTTTGAACAGAAACATGAGCACAGACAGTTTTAGTTTCACTGATCAGGCTCCAACCACCTAACTGGGGGACACCCTTGAGCAGAAACATGAGCACAGACAGTTTTGGTTTCACTGAGCAGGCTCCAACCACCCTCTTGGGGGACACCCTTGAGCAGATACATTAGCACAGACTAAGATGCAAAAATAAACACAATAACCTTGTAAATGTTCAAAGATAAAAACAGAAATAAAAAAAATATTAATAGTTAATATATACAGTTTTAAATACACAGATCTCAAACATAAACAAACACAGAGTCTACATGTATAATTTACAAACACAAAGTTTTCAAACAAATATTTAAAAATGATAACAACCAAAGCCTTCAAACAGATATTCCAAACAACCAGTACATACAGTGACAACAAAAATTCTAAAATAAATGAAAATAACATAGCTATTATACGAGTCTTCTTAAAAACCCAATCTACAAATAAATGTTATTAAATACATTTTCTCCTTCAAGTGCCATGCCAGCTCATGTTGTTTGATCATCTCTCACATCAACTTCCTGTCCCCAGGGCCTGTTTATCAATTCTGCTGACCACTTGTGTGCATGCGATGATGTTATACTATCCAGTATGTACTCTTTCTGTCATCCTCCTATCTCTTTTCCATAAATTGTTATCTCTTGTTACATGTATGCCAACTTTCCTCTTCCCAAAATATGCCCCCAAGAAAATGGACAGCGTCTTTCTAATGTGTGTAGTATGATTCCTATATGCACTGGCCTCTTTCAAGGCATTCTTATTACTTTCCAGCTGGCCACAGCACTCTTAGCATTCTTCTGGAAAAACCACATCTCTGTGCTGGGCTGGGGCATTCTCAGGGCTGTAGATAGGGCTTAATAGGAGAGAGGGGGGTGTTATTAAAAAAAATGTCGGCACAAAACATGTTTGATACAGTATAATTTCCCCCAAATCCTAAAGGGAAGGGGGGCGCTTGGAACACCCCCCCCCCCCGTATCTATGGCCCTGGGCGTACTTAAAATATTAGGCATCAGGGGTGGGTTCTTCCTTTGGCACCTCCCATAAGTAAACATACTTGCAAGTAGATTTTTAAACTGTACAATACTGTGGTTGTTGTTTAACTAGGGCTGCTGAGCTTCTCACTCTTTTGCAGCCAATACAAAGATGAAGACTCTTTGGTGTTATCTACACTGTAGATCTAGGCTTTTCCTGTGGCTTTTCTGCCATTCCAAAACGTGTTGAGTTGTAGTCATGAGCTACAATTTCTCCAGCTCGGCTTGCATTTAAAGGATTGTCACTTCCGGTCCCTAGCTAGTAGTAAGAAGCATGTGGCATACTATGCATTCCCCCCATCCAAGGGGGCTCTCCAACTATGCAGAGCTAAAATACTGTGCTCTGGTTCTGGGCTCTCCCAAGGAATTGTCACGTTCTGCACAGAGTCATTTCTCAGCTCCCATGCCTATCACTGGGTCCACAATGAGATCCTCCTGCATGCAGTCAACCATGTCAAAGCCAAAGAGTTACACCTAAGGCTCAAGTAACATCTCCAAGCTTAGTGAGCAATGCTGGGTTCTCAACAAGTTTCACTATAGGGAGAATCACTAGAAGTGTGTGAATGATGTCAAGAGTCAATGAGGATGTTAATTAGCCTCATAGACTGAGGTTCACCTCCAAAATTAAATACTATAGCACTGTGCATAGCTGGTGGTCATATAAGGATAACTCCAGTTATGCCTCCATGTATAATCATAATAGTGTCGGATGGCACCCCCTCCCCTCCTAGCTGTCACCCTAGGGCGGGTTCTTCCTTTGGCACCCACCATAAGTAAACATACATGCTTGCAAGTAGATTTTTAAACTGTACAATACTGTCACAATAGTGTCTCATGGTACCTCCCCTGCTGCTGGCTGTCACCCAGGATGGACCCACCCCATCGCATCCCCATTAGTACGTCACTGTCTCTGTGGCCTCCAGGGATCTTCTTGCTTGTTTATTGATTGTCAATGGCCTAGATTCTAAGACAGGATTGAATCTCTGTGACAAAAATAAAATAAAGACAATACACTATAGTTACCTTTAAGCTACAGTTGGGCACTCTAGATTCTGTCTGAATATTTACATCTGACAAATCTGCATCGGTACTGAGCTTAAGATTACTGTCCTCCTCCGTACTTAGTGACCCATCAGAGTGTTTCTTACTATTTTCTATACTGTCTTTCCTTATCACATGCTCATGAATGTGGTCCTCTGATAAAGTTATATTTTTAACAGGTTCTCTCGTAATACTATTACTGTTGCTACCACTGTGAGAAAGACTTGTGTTATGCTTGCTATTTTTGTGCAAATTACTAGAATAGCTGGAGTGTGTATCTCCACGTACATCCACTGTAGTGGACAATAGTTCTCCTCTGTCAAAATGAAAGGTTGTTGAATTCACCTTCTCAGGTGTTAGAGGTTTTTGAAGTGGTGCCTTGGCAAATATTGATTCTTTTGTAGTTGTTGTAGTTTCTGTTGCCGCCTGCTGGAAATGTTGATGCCGCACACTGGTCTCCTCTGGCATGTCAGACTGACTGTGGATGTCTGTGAAGTTGAGCAAGAGGAAGCGGCTGTTTGGAGCCTGGATGATGTATTCACACTGGGAGAAGCCAAGACGTTGATAAGTGGATGATCTTGCCTCCAAGGGTTGACCTGAATCTGTCAGGTTAAATTGGCATTTGTCTGTGGAAGCAATGGAAAATGACATGAAAAACACAGCAGCAATGACTCTTAAATTATGCTAAAATGATTAAAAAAAATTGTCTTCCAAATATCTGGTGACTTAGTTAAGTTTTTAACCTCTATTTAAAAAACAAAATGAATAACAAAGATGAAGATTAAAATAATTATCTGGCAAAGCTAATGTGAAGATGCTGCTGCAAACAATACATCATCATCGACAAACAAACATGAGTACATCCTGTACATTACTATGGTTCTGAAGATAGTGTGTCCATGAAGTGTGTGTAATGAAGTGCGTGTAGCTATACTGTTTTGTTATGATGGATGGGACTTCATTTACAGGAATGAATATTCCCCTGTTGTGCATTGAAAACTGGGGTCTACTAACAAAACCTAGGTGCCACCCAAGAAACCTAGCTCTTATCTAATATCATCATGAAACTATTTCATTGCTTACCACAGATTTCTACTCTGGGTCCTCTTCTTCAGTTCTTCCCAAGAGGTTCCAGTTCTCTCTTTTCTAACATTCTCCAGCGGGTTTTCTTTAGCTTTGCTTTCTAACCCTTCTGTCACACTGATGGTTCTAGAAAGTAATATAGAAGAGACACCCCCCCCCCCCCCCCCCCCCCCCCAAGTGTTGGAAGATCTACTGTAATTCCACTAAGGGTCTCACATTATTGAGTTGCTGGACCTGTTGGGGGATTTGGGGAAGAAGCCATGGCACAGACTGTTAATTTAAGCTACAGGTTCCAATGAAAGGTTACATCTGTTGGTTTCTCCATAAAGATATGTGCTAACCATCTCCATTTTCTCCTTTTAATCACCAGCTGTAATATTTATCACACGGTTGCCTACCACATGACTGATATCATATTGGTCAAATATTATGAAACATGCGAAGAAGAACAGAAGGATTGAAATGGAGCGACCAGATCACCAATGTGGAACTGATGACCAGATCACCAATGTGGAACTGATGACAAGAATCAAAGGCCTTCAACAAACGTCTGCCAAGTCTGTCCTGTCACGTGCCATCAGCTCAACGGCCTTCAACAAACGTCTGCCAAGTCTGTCCTGTCACGTGCCATCAGCTCAAAGGCCTTCAACAAACATCTGCCAAGTCTGTCCTGTCATGTGCCATCAGCTCAAAGGCCTTCAACAAACGTCTGCCAAGTCTGTCCTGTCACGTGCCATCAGCTCAAAGGCCTTCAACAAACGTCTGCCAAGTCTGTCCTGTCACGTGCCATCAGCTCAAAGGCCTTCAACAAACGTCTGCCAAGTCTGTCCTGTCACGTGCCATCAGCTCAAGGTTTGTCCATGTCTTCATCATCCCTTTCATGTCTGTTGCCAGTTCTCTTCTCCATGTGTTCTTTGGCCTTCCTCTACCTCTCTTACCCTGGGGATTGCATAAGATCGTTTAGGTCTGCATTATTTTGAGTTGTCAGTGTTGCAGCTCCTGACAGCACATCTGTCGAGAAAGCTAATGTCTCTCAGTGTTTTCTTCTGTTGTAATGCTATTACCAGGTTTCCTTAATGTCTGTGCCATCCAAGACCAGCATCACATTTTGTTACACAGGCACTGACAACAATACTAAATGATTTATGTCGCAGCATGAATGATTCCCCCCCCCCCCCCCATATTATCTTGACCGTCGGCACACTAGGGGTGATGTGGTCGGCATCACGCCGGCCGCCTTAACCTTCCCAGAGTAGCTCTGGTACCCTAACACCATATTCCCAATATGCCTAAATGGGCGTGTAACGGGTTCCTTTACCTTTTTTTTTTATGAATGATTTCACAAGCTGTGTTTTGTATGTACCAGAGTCAATATTTTGAAGGTTTGTAAACTACACATGTATTTTTTGTTTTAATTACAGCTTTTACCAAAATTGGGTCAATGTGTGTTTTTAATACCTGTCTAAAATTATATCCATATAACAGCATTGTCACTGGTAGGAGTTCCACTGGTAATGAAAACTGATGTTACGGATTCCGCCACTGTTAAAAGGCTGGAAAGCACTGGTATAGCTTCTTTCTATTGTCCTTTCTACTCTCTCACCTGGTCCCCCCCAACATGTGCCAGCAAGTTTTTTTTTTATTGATTACCATTCTTTGCCTGCTCTCATCTGGTTTCCCTAAATCTAAGCCAAAGGGTTATCAAAGGTAATGCCTAGGCAGTTTAAGTTATCATACAGAAGTAGTTTTTCACTGCTTAGCTTTAATTTGGAGCTCTATGAGATGGAGAACATTGTACATGTTGTTTTTTCCTTCAGTTATCTTCACTAGCCATGCTTTGGTACAGTCCTCCAGCGATGTCCCAGCTTGCAGCTTCCTAATGCTTGCTGAGATATATACTTCAGAGATTCACTAGGCTAAATCATCTGCAAAGAAGGAGTTGTAGGTTCTTTTTTTTTTTGGAATATTGTCTGTTATATCATTTACATATGCAAAGAGCAACGTGGGTGACAGAACTCTGCTCCAATGTCATCTTCCTGTTAGTCTGTCCTTGTAGCTGTACTCTGGCATACTATTCTCAAGATAGTGGCTGATCCATTTGTACATGTTCTCACTCACTGTACTTCTTTGCAGCTTGAGTTTCAATCCATCTTTCAATACTGTATCAAATGCTTTTTCTTTTAAATCTACCCAAACCACCAGTGTATGTTCTCTTGGAAGTCATCTTCAATTTCCTGAGCTGTACAGGTGACCTATCCTCAGTGGATTTGTGTTGTCTGAATCCTGCTTTCTGTTGGGTTTAAAGGTGTTTTTCTTCCATGTGCCATATCAGTCTGGTATTAATCAAGCGCTCCAACAGTTTTCCAACACAGTTAAGTCTGTAGCCATTTGACTCTGTCACATCTTTGTCTTCAGAACTGGTATCAATATGGCTTCTTTCCTTGCCTGAGGTATGATTCCTCTTTTCCAGCTGCAGTTTATGACTGCCAGAAGCTTATTTTTTTGCCTTTGTGCCAAGACCTATTAATATTATACTCGTTATCCTTTCTTTTTCTGGTGACTAATTTGTCTTTGCTGACCTCATAACCTCTTCCATTCTTAAATTTGCTATTATGCGCTCTTCAGGTGAAATCTTTGTGTTGTCATATCTCATTTGCTCACCAGTGATAGCTTTCTTTCTGTCTGTCGGGATATCAGTGTGTTTTGCTATAGCAGTGTTTCATAAATGCATGTGCAACATTTTTCCTGTGAGCATGCTGACACCAAATGATTGCGAGTTGTTTGTTATAAGAACCTTTGCTATTCAAGGCTTTAATTAGTTTCCATAGTCTGTTTCCTGCTTTATCTAATTTTTTTTATTTTTTTTATTTCTATGAATCTTTTGTTGTTTGATTTAATGTCCTTCTGTACTTTGCAGTGACAGCTTTGACTGAACTATTTGCTTCAGCTGTTTGTTCTTTCTCTGTTGAGTTATGTGTTCTAAAACTTCATCCTCAAACTTTTGTGGTTCTTCAGTCCAGTACACTTTCTAACTCTTTCTTACCCTTCTGGGAAATGAACTGAGTGGTTGCTTGGAGTATTCCTTTGTTACAGCTTTCAATCATGGTTTTCACATTGTTGTTTCATGTGTTAACGATCTATGGAAACATGATGGTGAAGGTCTGAAGTTTCAAGGGGATATTCTTGGTAGAATGTTTCCAAGCCACAGAGCAGGACAAATTTTACCACTGTGTTGAACAGCTGAATCTTATTTCAGAGAAATATACAGAACCTCATCCTGGACATACAGAACTGAAAGCATATTTAGCTTTAAATGCTGTGTTTGCAGTTTTGGTAACAGCTGTTCTTCTTGGATTTTAGCTGAGGACCATAAGCTGGAGGAAAAGTATATTCTCTTTGTCTGGACTCTTCCTCATTTACTAGCTCAGCTTAGCTGAACCTGCCAAGAGAATTAGGCTCCTGCTGACAGAGTGGGCGGGATCAATAATGCAATCAAGCCATCACACAACACTAAGGCGGCAACGTCAGACATAAAATGAGCTCATATGCCTATTGTTGTAGAAACTAAATGAGAATTTGTAATTTCTAGGTTCAACTTTTTTTTTTACTTTGTCAGTAATCCGCCTCCTAAATTCCTGGAGTGGCTTCTAGATTCAAAGAAAATATCCCCGAGCACATATATGAAGAATGTAAAGGTTTACTGTAACAAAACTGAATGGATGAATATTAAACAATGGTAAAAATGCTACACTCCTATTTCACTTTCCCCTGTACTGCTGGCTTTCAATTAAAGAGTAAAGGACATATCCAATATAATATAACAGAAATGAGCAACCTCACATGAAAGCTTAGAAGCCATATTAGCAACAGAAAAAAAAAAAATTAAACCACATAATTCTAACTCCAAATGCAGCCCTGAAAATGCTAATTGCCAGACCTTAATTTCATAACACTTTATTTATCTGACATACGGAATATATGCACCCTGTTATGTGCTGCATTGCTTAAATTTTAACAGAAAAGATAAGATGGACTATACCTTTCCCTGTGATTAATTTGTTTCAATAGATTATAGATGCTGTCAGTAAATATAAAGATTCCATGTTAAACAATTAGTAGTTGTCTTTTTTTCCATGCATTCACCTATCTGGTCTTACAGTTTTAATGGGAAAAGTTGAATGTTTTATAATTTTTAAACAGAATTACTGAGTCAGGTCAACCTTTTTTTTTTTTTTTTTTTGGCTTGTTCCCTAATGTTATACACATGAGGTAGTAGAATGTTCAAAAGATGTCCTGCACAAACACATAAAGGCAAATTACACAGATCTACAAAGCTTTGGGTTTGCTTCTTAATTTTTTTTTTTAATTAAAAAAAAAAATAAAAGAAGGAAAGATGGCTCTGTGGTAAAAGTTACACTTTATTTAACTGGACAATGACATACATTAAAATTTTTCTAAAGAGAAAAGACAAGACTTCTTTGATTTATATCATCCCTAATATGATTGTACTAAAGAGGGGATCTTGGGCACTTTGCATATTAAACAGACAGTTCATTCCATCCAATATCTTCCAGTTTTGTTTAAAGCATATCAATTTAATCAAAGCAAATATATATCTTGCTTTTTAATCTTTAAACAAGTCTCCAGTCAATTCTGTCAGCTTATTCCCAACTTTTTTTTTTCAGTTAAAATATGTACATTCCTTACTGATTTAATTAAAATTTAGCAGCTAGTAGGTTGTCTATTGTCAGTATTTCCCAGATTATGTCGTTATAAAAGACATACTCACCACCAAAAATACACACAAAGCTTGCTCACATTCCTTACTGATTTAAAATTTAGCAGCTAGTAGGTTGTCTATAGTCAGTATTTCCCAGATTATGTCATTATAAAAGACATACTCACCACCAAAAACACACACACACACAGCTTGCTCACATTCCTTACTGATTTAAAATTTAGCAGCTAGTAGGTTGTCTTTAGTCAGTATTTTCCAGATTATGTCGTTATAAAAGACATACTCACCACCAAAAACACACACACAAAGCTTGCTCACATTCCTTACAAACAGTACATAATCTTTTTCTTTCTTTCTTGTCAGATGTCCCTTACTGTGAGATATATAGCACATTTCTGTCAACCTGACCTTGCATATAGTTTTACTTTCTCTTCTGTCTGTAACTCATAACAGTGGTTAAATTTTTAAAAAAAAATCAGAATGCATCACTAGATTTTCTTATTAGTATGTCTCTTGTTCTCTGATCATGAAACTTCATTTACCTTTCTTCCAAGACAAGTCAAACTGTGAACTCCTGTTCTCAAGAGCTACTCCGGCAGCTGTAGGTGTGACTCTGGTTGAATTTGCAGTTGTGATGAAGGTGACAGAAAGCAGCAGCAAACAGGTGCAGCAGAGATGAGCCAGTAGCCGAGCAGAGGGGATGTTCATCCTCTGTCACTCGGCTCATGGGTCAAGAATTGATGACGCCTGTGCGCCCGGCATGCTACGTGCCCTGCAATTTTTGAATTGTGTTGATGACCAATCCTAGACTAAGAATTTTAATTCCAGAAAGAAACAGTTTGTAAACTGTGTTTATTTCCTGTCTCAGGCTCTAATCACTAGAACTTCATAACCTCAGCACAAACTGCATATGTCATCAGTGTTGACTGGCATATCATATGTCTTTACAACACAAGAAGCTTAACCAATAACTCTTCACATAAAATACTTTGTATTTCAATCCAAATGCTTAAAACTCTGATATTTGAGCACGACAAGATCATACAAGTCTTATGCAGACACATCTGTCAAAACACTGAAGCACTTCCTTGGTAGTTTACTCACAACCTTAAACACTTCCACAATAAATCCTCATGCGATTCTTGCATATTGGATGTACTGAAAATACTACTCACTTTGCCTTCAGAATTTAAAAAAAAAAACAATCTGGGAAAAAAGAGAATAAATTACTCCCACTTATTTAAATCACCCTCAGCTTGTATCACTTATCTTGAAGAGTACCGTCATTTTTCTTAAGATGCTACTCTTTCTATTTTTTATCCCCACAGTTGGGAACATGCATGAGAACTCCTTGACTTTTGTTTTTGAGTAGCTTATATAATTATTATGCCACTTTTCTTCTTTATTCTCAAGATGCTTCAACTGAAGAAACCGTTATCTTTACTGTCAGAGAAACCAGAGCTGGTAATGAGGTAGCAAATCTCTATCATGTGCACGACTTATAACATCCTTGTTTATGAAATCCCACAAAAATGAATGGCCCACATTTAATTTTAGCTCATGGTGTGCACCTTGATCCTAAACTTTAGATCACATAATGTATATGAATCTTTAACTGTAGATCACAGTGTGCATAGGACACACTTGTTTATTGCAAATTTACAAGTTATCAAATTTGGACAGTTGAAGAATAATGAATGTATGTCATGTAGTCAGATAGCAGATTGCAAACTCTGACATATTAATGCAGGAACAGATATAGATTTCTACATACTAACTGCTGAGCAGCAAATTGCAAAATTAATATTTAACTTTGATGCAGTGTTAGTTTCCATGCAATGTCTGAAGTAGTAAGATGCCATATTAATTTAAAACTGTGGTGTAAGATTTCAATAGGATACCAAGAGCCAGGGACTAGATTGGAACCAGGCTAGGAGGAAGATAGCAGACAGGATAGTATGTCGAGCTCTCTGGCAAATCTCTACACCCCAGGGTAGAAAATAAACGATAATGGTCAGTAAGATGTAAGATTTCACATTAAAACAACTTCAGATGTATTAAGATGAAACAGGAATGTAATAAACTGCCCAATGAACTTGTAAATATGATACATGCAGTACAATAACCAATCCATTACACAAGAAAACCCTTTCAGTTTTTTATAAAACAATACAATGGCTTTTTGTCTCCTGAAAATTCAAAGCTGTAACAAAATGGTTACATTAAAACTGTCATCAGTGATCACCCTTCCCTTTAGTGCCCCATAAAACATGTGCCTTCACCTGTTGGCAAAGTGCACTATACACTTATTAAAGTGCTTTTGTTTTTTAAAGCCTTCTTAACACTAAATACAAATGTGGGCGAAGCCAGTAACAACATTCTTTCTTTAAATTTAATTCCATACATGATGTTACCAACCGTGCCCAAATTTAAGAAAATCTGTTTGAAATGCAAAATAGATTGGGCTGAACATTTAAAAGAAAATAGGCTGGACATGTTTGTTTGAAAATGTTAACTTATTCATGTGTGCTAAAGGTTATAAAAATTTGATTTTAAGTATTCTGAATCATAAATGACTGTGCTTTATATTTATTAAGCACTTAAAAAGCAAATCTTAACGTAAAAAAAGCTGTGTTTTATGATCTTATTTTTTGAAAGATTGCTTTTACATTTCACAAGCTAATAGAAATTTCAGAAACAGCACTAATGTTGCCATAAGAACAGGACTCAAAGCAAATAATGCCAAGAAATCTTGCATAAGATATAGCGAAGCAAATGATGAAATATTCATCCATATGGTTAGAATGTATCTAGATCAGCTTGTGGCATAAACACTTTTTACAGGATACCAGGAAAAAAAGAACAGATGCCAAAGGCAAGCTTGATGAAATTGTGAGAAAAACTTTTATTATCAAGGCTTGTAAAAGGACAGCAATAGGTTTCACAATGATGCTTAAACAGTAAAAGTGGATTATAAAACAGATAGAAAGTTAGTAGTGTAATTACCAGACACTCAATTTCTTTCTTTCTTTCTTTTTTTAACTCAAAATCCACCCTATACTTATGTGACAGGGGCGCTAGGGGTACCTCACACCCAAGACCCGTGCACTAAGAAAATTTATAAAGGATCGTTTAACAGGGGTTGCAATTATTGGTTGCTTGCAACCCTCTCAGCAGCAGACTTAACAATTCAAGCAACCCAAAGCCTTAAGCAGATCAACATTTAATTCTACCGAACACCAAACAAACAATCCAACAAACACCCAGTCAGTGTTCATAGACTGTGTGCTCAAGGCATTTACAGCTTGGCTCTTGTGTGTCTTCTTAGTCTGTTCTCACTGGGCGGCTCTCTCAAACATAGACCGGTTTCGCCGCTTGCTACCCTTTTTTATAAGCCCTGGCCTAACCACTCAATTTACTGCGCGCTACGCGGATTAATCTGCGCCACACAGATAACACACGCGATTATTGCTCCAGAATGCATGAAAACACAGATTTACACAACTAGAGCAAAAACACAACTAATATGTAGGCTTATTATGGCCTTGTAATAAATCTGCTTGAAGATAACGTGATCAAAAGGCACTAAACCACAGAGACAATATGACTGACCAGATGGGGCCAGCGCCTAGAACGACAGACCTCAAGATGGCGCTGTCACATATTCCCCGCCTGATTTTGTTGTCGTCCCGACAACTGCACTAAGCTATGCGCTTCAGTCGTATTCTCTCAGAACGTCTCGGGGCAGGACCTTCTATCGGCTGCAGGGCATACCAGCCTGGTTCGGGCGTTAAATCATTTTCGTTCTCCCTAGGGTCTGTCTCCTCTGGCAAAGCTGGTGCTTCAGGTAGGCCTAGTGTCGTATCTATCAAGTCTGGCGAATCATCTTTGTCTTCACTACGTCTGAGTTCGTTGCCAGTGACTCTAATGCCCGGACTCGCTCTGTCTGTTCGCTGGATGACATACGGACCTCCTGTCATTGTGGGAGCCCGAATAACAATGTACTCCTCTTCTGACCACATGTCACGAATTTTGGATCTCTCAGCGTAGTGCATTCTTTTCCTCACCAATTCTCCCACCTGTAGTGGAGTGGAACACGGCAGCTTGTCACATTTCTCTTTCCGTACTGCTGCCAACTTCTGCAACCGTGCCTCTGCTCTTACGTGCGCCTCCCGTAACCCGGAAAGGTGCCCTTCAAGCCACTGGTCAACTGTAGCTGGTTCTTCGTCCTCTGTTGAATGGCCCAATATGAAATCGACGGGCATTTTCGGCTCCCTCCCAAACAAAAGATAGTAAGGGGAGTAACCCGTAGACGCATGGGGAGTAGCGTTGTAGACTGCAAGGACCTCTGCCAGGTGGTCAGACCATCTCCGTTTCTCAGTGGTGGACAATGGCCTTAAGAGATCATGCAACGTCCTGTTAAACCGCTCACACTGGCCATTTCCACGAGGGTTGTATGCCGTCGTTCGACTTTTCTCGACGCCATATACTCTGCACAGTTCGGATATGACAGCCGATTCGAAATTTCTACCCTGGTCGGAATGAAGCCTCTGCGGCACCCCTAGGTACAAAAAACCACTTTTCTACCAACGCTCGGGCCACGGTGGTTGCTTTTTGGTCTCTGGTTGGGACGGCAACTGCAAACTTGCTAAATACATCAGTCATAATGAGTACATTCTCGTAGCCTCGTGCGTCTTTTTCCAGCAGCGTAAAGTCCATGGCGACTACCTCAAAAGGCTTGGATGCCAGCAGATTTCCCGATGGGCCTTGGATCTTGAGATGCGGGGCTTTTGCTATATTGCATCTACTGCACCTTCTGCAGAATGTCTCTACATCACACGTTATGCCATCCCAGAAACATCTGTTCCTCAGTATCTGCAACATGCGATCACGACCCTGATGGCCAGTTTTGTGCACTGCCTCCAGAACTCGCGTTTTTAAAGATTCTGGAACCACAAGTTGCGTGATCTTAGTCCCATTTGGTCCGCTTACTGTCCGATACAGCAAGCCTCCAATTAGTGTTAAGCGCCTACGCTGCCTTAGTAACTTCTTTGCTGGCTTCGATAATCTCCTCGTCCCCTCCTTGGGCAATCTAGTACCATCTCTCATAATTCTGGAGACTGTCATAATATCAGTATCAGCCTCCTGCAATGCTAACAGTTCTTCAAGAGAATAGGATGGAAACGTTTGTGACGCACCTGTGCCTGGATCCGGGCCCGGTGCATCTCCCATCTCCACTGCTCCACACATGGCTCTTAACTCCACATTCTGCAGCAAACCTAACCTTGGGGGTATAGTTGTTGAGCGAGCTGGCACTAATGCTATGTGACTGATGGCAACATCATCATCTTCATCGGTGTGTTCTGGATTCTCTATAGGATACCGAGAGAGGTAGTCAGCATTTCCGTTCGCTCTACCTGCCTTGTGTTTGATAGAGTAATTAAACATCGACATCTGTGCTATCCACCTCTGTTCGATTGCGCCAAGCTTAGACTTTTGCCACAGAGCCAAACTCCTGTTGTCAGTAAACACCTCAACTTGAGCACCGAGCAGATAACTCCTGAACTTTTCCGTCATAGCCTATTTCATACTTAGCAGTTCAAGTTTCATGCTACTTTTGGCATTTTTCTCTGATGGTCGCAGAGTGCGACTGGCATATGCTAACACCCTTTTCTTGCCATCTTGCACTTGTGACAGCACGGCTCCCAATCCCTGGTATGAGGCATCCACTTCCAGTATAAAGGGCACAGAAAAATCTGGGAAACCAAGAAGAGGGGTAGACGTAAGCATAGCTTTCAACTGCTTAAAAGCAACATCACACTCTTGGGTCCACAGTTCTCCTATGGCAGTTTTCCTGGACCTTCGTTTACCCTGTGGATCTTGGTCTTCATTTAACTGAGCAACCAGTTCATGCAGTGGGCGTGCTACAGTGGCAAACCCGGGCACAAACCTCCGATAATAACTGGCAAGACCGAGGAATGCACGTAACTCTGTCTGTGTTCTGGGTATTGATGCCCTTGTAATAGCTTGTATCTTATCCTCCATCGCTCCAATGCCCTCTTCAGACACCGTATGACCCAAAAATTCCACCTTCGGCTTGCAGAAATGACATTTAGCTGCATTCAATTTCAGGCCTAGTTGTTGCAACCGCTGGAACACTTTTTCAAGCCGCCGCAGGTGTTCTGCAAAGCCGGTTGAATACACAAGAATGTCATCTAGATAGACCAGTAACAGCTGGAACATCATATCATGCATGGAACTCTGCATCAGTCGCTGAAAAGTACTGGCCGAATTAGCTAGTCCCATGGGCATTCTAGTATACTCATACAATCCAAATGGGGTGGTGAACGCCGTTTTCTCTTGATCCTCTGCCCTCATAGCTACCTGATAGTAGCCACTTGCTAGATCTAGTGAAGAAAATATTTTTGCTCCTCCTAAAGCATCTAAATATTCCTCCACACGAGGAAGAGGGTAGGCGTCCTTTTTGGTCTTGGCATTGACAGCTCTGAAGTCTACACATAATCGCAGTTTGCCATCTTTCTTCCTCACGAGCACAATAGGCGAAGCCCAGGGGCTTGAACTTTCTCTTATAATTTGTTTGTCGAGGAGACCCCGAAGGTGGTCTTGCACCTCTTTGTAGAAAGCTGGAGGAATTCGCCTGTAGGGTTGTTTTACTGGAGTATCATCCGTCAACTGAATCGAATGAGATACCTTACTTGTATACCCTACATCTTTCTCATCTTTAGCGAAAAGGCTGTTATATTGTTGTAGTAACTTCTGTAGTTGGCGCTTTTCGTCCTGGCTGCCCTCAAACCCATTTAAATCAACTGGGCTGCAAACAGGGACCCTGGCTGGGCATCCCGGCTGTGCAGATATCTCCACTTCCTGGGCTCCAACAACTCTGAAGTGTCTCTCATAGTCTGCGCATGCCTCAGAAAGTTCTCCAACTTGAGTACCCCTAGCCAGCAAAAGGTCTTCATCTCCAAGATTTACTGCTTGGACCTGACAGAACCTTCCTCTGAGTACAGTTAGTGTGTGACATATAACCAGCCCTTTATGGTCTAAGTCTCTTGAGGGTTCAAAAAGCACTGTCTTCTCTAATCTGGAGCCTCTTCTACATTTCACCTGTATAGTAGCGATCGAGCGAGCTGGTATGTAGGTTTTTCTTCCTCCTGCAACCCACACCTTCACTCTATCTAACATTACCTCTTGTGTGTCTTTTCCAGGAGCTTGCCATTTGAGGAAGCTGTGGATGTTCTTTACTTCCGCCAGTATGTTGGTGCCTATTATACCAGGCGCTTTGTCAGGCCCATTCACACTTTTAACTACATAGATGCCACAGTTCTTGACATGGCACTCCCCAATTTTGACGTCAACCACTAGATGGCCAGCATAAGGAATCGTGACACCATTGGCAGCAGTTAGTCGTACCCATTTACTTTCATCCAGGGCCAGATCTCCAAAAAGCTGCTGAAAGCACTGTTCCGTAACAGTTGAAACTTGTGACCCCGTATCAAGAATACACCCGACTTTCTTCCCTGCTATTTGTCGTGGAATATTCTAATCCACATATATAAATTAAAAGGTAAATATAAAGCCTAACAAATAAATCTAATAAAGAAAAGAGCAATGGTAAAATAACAGTGCTGTCACAAGGAATGTACTCGAAATCCCCTTTGTTTTATGCTTCGTCTGCAAATTGTAACGCTTTCACGTTGATAGTAAAAGCCTACTATATTATTACCCGCTTTCTTCAATGAAACGTGTGCTGTATTTCTTGGAAAAACATTGAGATACCAAGCTGAACAATGACCTAATTTAAATATTTCATTCATTCCATTTTATACACGGCGTAACTAAAGACAGATGGACTAAAGGATAGAGAGAAGGGAGAGGCATAAAGCCGAACACGTGCAACACAAAACACGCGTCGCGCGATACACAATTACTACTATCACGCGTGTAAGGCCACATACACTAACTTTTTCGGACGGACAGTGATAAAAACACTACCCTTCCCAGAGTTAGGTTTTAAAACCTGAAAAACGCTTATTGGGGAAACCTGACATTCTACTGTTTTATGTCCGAAATCCTGACATTAGTCTGACAGTACAGCAGGACAGGTGGCGGTTCTCACAAAAAAAAAAAAAAAAAAAAAAAAACAACTACACGACTATCCTAGAAATTGCATATTTTGAACGCAGCCACTTAGCTCTTTTAAATTTGTATATTTGGGTTCCTTAGGGCTTGCTGACAAAGAATATGTAAAACGTTACGCAAATAGTCTAGGAATTAACAAGTTATAACCAAAATAAAATAGTGGGGATGCCTGACAGCATGAAATCATTTCTGCTCATAAAATTTTTTTATAACGTGTTTGAAAAAACCTTGCGTACGGAAATAGCCTACCATGTAAACTCCAAATTGATTGGAGCGCAACAAATATAAGACTAAACACGATTGGTCGGACTATAAATACTATCTTTGGTTGTTAGGGGAGACGTAGGAAGTTAAAATTTTTTCAAACACTTGTCGAAACGTGGCTCCATTGGCCAGACTCGCTGATATACTCACTTAGGAGCGTTAGTTCGAGACCACTAGTCAAATAAGCTTGATAAAGCAACAGTGCGTTGAAGCCAGCTCATATTTTTGCTAAATAAAAGCCTGGAACATAAGCAGATGGGAATTTGTGCCAGTATTTGTGCCAGAATTCATTGCTAATCAACGTATCTGTGTTTGTTTCCATGAATTGTGGTAAGCTTGAAACATTCAGTATCCTTTAATGAAAATTGAATGTGAATTGTTAATTTATGCCTGTATATATGTGTAGTTCAGTAGCAAACATGATGTAAAGCCTATAATGCTCCAGCCTGAACAGAAGGTGTCGGAGGAAAGTAAAACTGCATGGAATGGCCAAACAGTACACTGACACCTAGATTATTGATTAGACAGAAATAATGCTGGAAGTGCAGAGGCGTAGTAACCATTAAGGAGGTTAATACTGGTATAAAGTATTTCAGATGAAGCTGACAGTTGGCCTAACGCTCTGAACTCAATGTTTGTGATGTATTGTGCTCAGTGTAAAAAAGAGAGTATAAATTAGTTATGAAGTAGAAGGTACATCCTTCTTGTTTTCAGGGACCGTGGTCTTGATGGTATTGAGCAGCACCTGGTCAGAGCTTTGCTGAATCCAGAGTCGGACAGCATACTCCTTGGTCCATTTAGCTATCAGTGAGGTGTCTCCAGAGCCCAGGGGAGAAATCGAGCAGAGGAGTCTTTTCCTGCCGCCATCACGCAAGATAAGCTGATGTGGCCAGCTGAGCTCAAAATTATGTACCCCCATCTTAAAATAACCTTGTAAAAATAACATTAAGAGGGGAATTAAATTGTTTTAATATCAGGAACTGAGAACATCTCCAATACTGGGTCCAATAAAGACAAACTATTGAAGTCATGATGACAAATACCAACAGAGCTTGAACAAAACAAAACCAGTATTACCTCATATTACTACTACACAACTAACACACATAGGATACTTTTAATAATATATGTCACTACAATATTCATATTGATAAATTCTGTACATATAACTTGTAATTAAAATTCATTGTGATTCCTGGTTCCCTTTGTATTTGAATCAGGACACATATTCATTCATGACAGCAATGAATACATATTGTTATTTGAAAAGTTATCAGTGACTCCTTTGAGATATCCTTGTAGAGTGTTTTATGTATGTGAGTGTCACAGTGTTGTCAAGTGTGGTGGAATAAATTAAATTGTTTATCTGTCTGTTGTTGTTTTGACTTACACTTCATCATACACATACCCTAGACATATAACGTAGTCATCACACTATTCCAGAATAATTCTGACTGATATATATATATATATATATATATATATATATATATATATATATATATATATATATATATGTGGCAGCAAGTAAGGTTATCTATAATACACTACTCTCATTAGATATAGATACCTTCACAGCTGATCTCAGTCAGTACACTAAGTCCCCCTATAAATATTTATAACATCCCACTTCACCACATATATTGGGGTCTCGCTCTTGGGATTTTGAATCTTTACCTATTAAAAATAGTTGGGGTAATTCACTTCAGGGAATATAAGAATTAAAAGGTATCCTTGGGTGGAATTAAATAAGGTTGAGCTCACGGTGCCTGTGTTGTCCATTAGATATATAGTTAGAGATTGAATTGTTGGTTAGACATTGTATAAATTTACCTGATAGACAATGGCGGACCTGGCCAAATTTCGATCTGCTGCGGTTCAGACTGCAAAAGAGTTAGGATTAGATGGGCAAGTTATGGTTGCCTATGTCACTACGGAATGTGACAAATTTATTGAACGCGAAGAAAGAAGGTTTGAAGCCGAAAGAAAGTTAGAGGCTGAAAGGGAAATTAAGAAGTTACAATTTGAGGCTGAGGCTGAGACTAAGAGGTTGCAGATTGAGGCTGAGGCTTGTGGTGAAGTGGGATGTTATAAATACTTATAGGGAACTTAGTGTACTGACTGAGATCAGCTGTGAAGGTATCTATATCTATTAAGAGTAGTGTATTATAGATAACCTTACTTGCTACCACATATCTATATATCTCAGTCAGAATTATTCTGGAATAGTGTGATGCTACGTTATGTGTCTAGGGTATGTGTATGATGAAGTGTAAGTCACAACAACAGACAAATAAACAATTTAATGTAATCCACTACTCTTGACAACACTGTGACACTCACATACATATAACACTCTACAAAGATATCTTAAAAGAGTCACTAATAAACTTTCAAATAACAATATGTATTCATTACTGGCATGAATGAATATGTGTCCTGATTCAACTACAAGGGAACCAGGAATCACAATCAATTTAAATTACAAGTTATGTACAGAATGTATTTAATATGAATATTGTAGTGACATATATTATTACAAATGTTCTATGTGTGTCAGTTGTGTAGTAGTAAAATGAGGTAATACTGGTTTTGTTTTGTTCAAGCTCTGTTGGTATTTGTCATCATGACTTCAATAGTTTGTCTTTAGGGACCAGTATTGGAGATGTTCACAGTTCCTGATTTTAAGACAAGTAAATTCCCCTCTGAATAGTATTTTTATAAAGTTATCTCAAGATGAGGGGACATAATGTTGAGCTCAGCTGGCCAACTCTGCTTATCTTGAGTGATGGCGGCAGGAAAGGACTCCTCTGCTCGAATTCTCCTCTGGGCTCAGGAGACACCTCACTGATAGCTAAAAAGACCAAGGAGTATGCTGTCCGACTCTGGATTCAGCAAATCTCTGACCAGATGCTGCTCACTACCATCAAGACCACTGTCCCTGAAATCAAGAAGGATGTACCTTCTACTTCATAACTAATTTATATTCTCTTTTACACTGATCACAATACAGCACAAACATTGCGTTCAGAGCGTTAGGCCAACAGTCAGCTTCATCTGAAATACTTTATACCAGCATTACCATCCTTAATGGTCACTACGCCTCTGCACTTCCAGCATTATTTCTGTCTAATCAATCATCCAGGTGTCAGTGTACTATTTGGCCATTCCATGCCGTTTTACTTCTCTCCGACACCCTCTGTTCAGGCTGGAGCATTTTAGGCTTTACCTCACGTTTGCCACTGAACTACACATATATATACAGGCATAAATCAACAATTCACATTCAATTTTCATTAAAAGATATTAAATGGTTCAAGCTTACCACAATTCATACGAATAACACAGATACGTTGATTAGCAATGAATTCTGGCACAAACTGGCACAAATTTCCTTCTGCTTATCTTCCAGGCTTTTATTTAGCCAAATATATGCTGGCTTCAACGCACTGATGCTTTATCAAGCTATTTTAAACAAGTGGTCTCGAACTAACGCTCCCAAGTGTGTATATCAGCGAGTCTGACCAATGAGCCACGTTTCGACAAGTGTTTGAAAAAATGTTACCTTTCCCCGTTTCCCCTAACAACCAAGATAGTATTTATAGCCCGACCAATCGTGGTTAGGCTTTCATTTGTTGCGCTCCAATCAATTTGGAGTTTACATGGTAGGCTATTTCTGTAACGTAAATTTTTTTCAAACACGTTAAAAAAAAATCTTATGAGCAGAAATGATTTTATGCTGTCAGGCACCCCCAATATTTTATTTTGGGTATAATTTATTAATTCCTGGACTATTTGCGTAACGTTTTACATATTATTTGTCAGCAAGCCCTAAGGAACCCAAAAATACTAATTTAAAGGAGCTACGTGGCTGCGTTCAAAATATGCAATTTCTTCTACCTCCTGTTTGGAAGATGTGCTGTCTGGGTACTGTTATGTGTTCAAACGTAAACCCATCTATTGTTATCTTTTCTAATAAGAGTCTGTTATGATTTATAAACCTAACTCTGGGAAAGGGTAGTGTATTTTATCACTGTCCGTCTGAAAAAAAAATTAGTGCATGTAGACTTACACGCGTGATGGCAGCATTTGCGTATCGCGCGAAGCGTGTTTAGTGTTCGGCTTCCTCTCCCTTCTCGCTATCCTTTAGTCCAACTGTTCGTTCGTTTTGGTAACGTAATGTAGAAAAAGACATGAATGGAATTTAAAATTTAGGTCATTACGCAGTACGTCTCAATGTTTTTCTTAGAAATGCAGCACACGTTTCATTGAAGAAAGCGGGTATAATACAGTAAGCTTTTACTATCAACGTGAAAGCGTTACAATTTGCAGACGAAGCAGAAAACAAGGGGGATTTCGAGTACATTCCTTGTGACAGCACTGTCATTTTACCATTGCTCTTCTCTTTATTAATTTTATTTGTTAGGCTTCATATTTACCTAATAATTTATATATGTGGATTAGAATATTTCATGACAAGGCTAAGAAATTGGAAGCAGAAGAAAGAAGATTGACTACAGAAAGAGAAGAGAAGAAATTAGCTGCAGAAAGAGAAGAGAAGAAATTAGCTGCAGAAAGAGAAGAGAAGAAATTAGCTGCAGAAAGAGAAGAGAAGAGATTAGCTGCAGAAAGGGAAGCAGAAAAGGAGGAGAAGAGATTACAAAGGGAACATGAGTTAAGACTAAGGGAGTTTGAGTTTCAAGGCCATGCTCCTGAAAATTGATGCCAGGTCCTTTAAAATCTGATGCCAAAGCTTGCAAGGAGCATCAAACGACTCTCAGTCTATGATCTTGCCGTTGCTAGATCAATCTAAATGAAGATGGCTTCATAGGCTGATGATGGAACCTCAATTGGGACTAGCATTGACATCAGCATGCAAAGGGACTGGCACCCAATTTGTTAGAGGATGACCAACGTTAGCAACTCAAACTCCCTTAGTTCTTAACTCATGTTCCTTTGTTAGGGCTTCTGCTCTTTTGAGCTAGGTGTGCTGCAGCTAAGGTCGTCTCTTTTCTTTCTGCAGCTCTAATTTCTTTGTCTTATCTTTCTGGAACAATTTCTGTTCGATGTCTTTGTGCAGGGAAATTTACTTCTCTGCTCTAACTTCTGTAGTCATCAATCTTCTAAGCAAGGGGGTAATCCATGAATGGATCTTAGCTGTCATGAAATATTATCTTATCCACATGTTATGTAAATTTTTAAAGTAATTTATATTGAAGACCTTAAACAAATTAAAATTAAATAAAGAAGAAGAGCAATGGTAAAATGACAGTGCTGTCACAAGGAATGTATCGAAATCCCCTTGTTTTCTGCTTCCGGTCTGCAAATTGTAACGGCCTTTCACGTTGATAGTAAAAGCTTACTGTAATTATATACCCCGCTTTTTCAATGAAAAAGTGGTGCTGCATTTCTAAGATAAAAAATAGATAGTGAAGACTGTGTGATTCTTGGTAAATGGACCTAAATTTTAAATTCCATTCATGTCTTTTTTACATTACGTTACCAAAACGAACCGAAAAAAGTTGGGACTAAGGTGGATAGCGAGAAGGGAGAGGAAAAGCCGAACACTAAACACGTTCGCGCGATAACGCAAATTGGCTGCCATCCAACGCGTGTAAGTATACATGCACTCCTAATTCTTTTTTCCAAGCACGGACAGTGTTAAAATTACACTACCCTTTTCACCCAGAGTTAGGTTTATAAATCATAACAGACTTCTTATTAGAAAAAGATAACAATAGATGGGTTCACGTGTGAAAACATTATAGTACCAAGACAGCACATCTTCGAAACAGGAGGTAGAAGAAATTGCATATTTTGAACGCAGCCACGTAGCTCCTTTAAATTAGTATTTTAGGGTTCCTTAGGGCTTGCTGACAAATAATATGTAAAACGTTACGCAAATAGTCCAGGAATTAATAAATTATACCCAAAATAAAATATTGGGGGTGCCTGACAGCATAAAATCATTTCTGCTAATAAGATTTTTTTTTAACGTGTTTGAAAAAAATTTACGTTACAGAAATAGCCTACCATGTAAACTCCAAATTGATTGGAGCGCAACAAATGAAAGCCTAACCACGATTGGTCGGGCTATAAATACTATTTGGTTGTTAGGGGATAACGGGGAAAGGTACAACATTTTTTAGAAAAAAACACTTGTCGTAAAACGTGGCTCATTGAGCCAGACTCGCTATGATATACACACTTGAGGGAGCGTTTGTTCGAGACCACTTGTTTAAAAAGATCTATGATAAAGCATCAGTTTGCGTTGAAGTCCCAGCTATAAATATTTGCTAAATAAAAGCCTGGAAGATATAGGGCAGAATGGAAATTTGCGTGCCAGTTTGCCGGAATGTGCTAGCAGAAAGAAATTCATTGCTTAAACAACGTACTCTGTGTTATTCGTAATGAAATTGTGGTAATCATGGAACCATTGGCCCCCAGAATACCGCAGGATTTAATGAAAATTAAATGTGAATTGTTGATTTATGCCTGTATATATATGTGTAGTTCAGTGGCAAACGTGAGGTAAAGCCTAAAATGCTCCAGCCTGAACAGAGGGTGTCGGAGAGAAGTAAAACGGCATGGAATGGCCAAATAGTACACTGACACCTGGATGATTGACTAGAAAGAAATAATGCTGGAAGTGCAGAGGCGTAGTGACCATTAAGGATGGTAATGCTGGTATAAAGTATTTCAGATGAAGCTGACTGTTGGCCTAACGCTCTGAACGCAATGTTTGTGCTGTATTGTGATCAGTGTAAAAGAGCATATAAATTAGTTATGAAGTAGAAGGTACATCCTTCTTGATTTCAGGGACAGTGGTCTTGATGGTACTGAGCAGCATCTGGTCAGAGCTTTGCTGAATCCAGAGTCGGACAGCATACTCCTTGGTCCTTTTAGCTATCAGTGAGGTGTCTCCAGAGCCCAGAGGAGAATTCGAGCAGAGGAGTCCTCTCCTGCCGCCATCACTCAAGATAAGCAGACTTGGCCAGCTGAGCTCAACATTATGTCCCCTCATCTTGAGGGATGACTTTATTTAAAAATAACAATTAACAGGGGTAATATAATTGTCTTAATCTGGAATGAACTCAGTGAAAATCAAGACAACACTGGTCCCTAAAGACAAAATATTGAAGTCATGATGGGACAAAATTGCACCAACCAGAGCTGAGAAAAAATAAAACCAGTATTAACCTAACGGCTCATTTTACTACTACACAACTGACACACATAGAAAACATTTGTAAAACATATGTCCCACTATTCCAATATTTCATATTAAATTACAAACTATTTCTGTACATTAACTGTTAAATTAAGTAATTTGATTGTGATTCATGGTTTCCCTTTGTAGTTGAATCAGGGACACATATTCATTCATGAACTAGTAAAGGTTAAATACATATTGTTATTTAAGAAAGTTTATAGTGACTCCTTTTAAGAATATCTTGTGTAGGAGTTTTAGGTATGTATGTGAGTGTCACAGTGTTGTCAATGTGTAGTGGATTACATTAAATTGGTTTATTCTGTCTGTTGTAGTGACTTACACTTCATCATACACAGACGCTAGACACATAACGTAGCATCACACTATTCCAGAAGAATTCTGACTGAGATATATAGATATGTGGTAGCAAGTAAGGTTATCTATAATACACTACTCTTAATAGATATAGATACCTTCACAGCTGATCTCAGTCAGTACACTAAGTTCCCATATAAGGTATTTATAAACAGGGGGGGCCCACTTCGACCACAGAGCCTCAGCCTTATATCTGAAACAGCCACATAAACTTCACACTCTCAAGCCTCAGCTTCAAATTGTAACTTCTTAATTTCCCTTTCAGCCTCTAACTTTCTTTCGGCTTCAAACCTTCTTTCTTCGCGTTCAATAAATTTGTCACATTCCGTAGTGACATAGGCAACCATAACTTGCCCATCTAATCCTAACTCTTTTGCAGTCTGAACAGCAGCAGATCGAAATTTGGCCAGGTCCGCCATTCTCTATCAGGTAAATTTATACAATGTCTAACCAACAATTCAATCTCTAACTATATATCTAATGGACAACACAGGCACCGTGAGCTCAACCTTATTTAATTCCACCCAAGGATACCTTTTAATTCTTATATTCCCTGAAGTGAATTACCCCCAATATTTTTAATAGGAAAAGATTCAAAATCCCAAGAGCGAGACCCCAATATATGTGGTGAAGTGGGATGTTATAAATATTTATAGGGGACTTAGTGTACTGACTGAGATCAGCTGTGAAGGTATATATATCTAAAGAGTAGTGTATTAATCTTATGCCATTCCATATATATAACCTTAGTGTATATTATGCCCATATATATACCTTACTTGATATTATATTGTATAATTGTATATACTCAGTCAGAATTATTCTGGAATAGTGTGATGACTACGTTATATGTCTAGGGTATGTGTATGATGAAGTGTAAGTCAAAACAACAACAGACAGATAAACAATTTAATTTATTCCACCACACTTGACAACACTGTGACACACTCACATACATAAAACACTCTACAAGGATATCTTAAAGGAGTCACTGATAACTTTTCAAATAACAATATGTATTCATTGCTGTCATGAATGAATATGTGTCCTGATTCAAATACAAAGGGAACCAGGAATCACAATCAATTTTAATTACAAGTTATATGTACAGAATTTATCAATATGAATATTGTAGTGACATATATTATTATTAAAAGTATCCTATGTGTGTCAGTTGTGTAGTAGTAATATGAGGTAATACTGGTTTTGTTTTGTTCAAGCTCTGTTGGTATTTGTCATCATGACTTCAATAGTTTGTCTTTTTTGGAACTAGTATTGGAGATGTTCTCAGTTCCTGATATTAAAACAATTTACTTCCCCTCTTTAGTTTATTGTTACAATGTTATTTTAAGATGGGGGTACATAATTTTGAGCTCAGCTGGCCACATCAGCTTATCTTGCGTGATGGCGGCAGGAAAAGACTCCTCTGCTCGATTTCTCCCCTGGGCTCTGGAGACACCTCACTGATAGCTAAATGGACCAAGGAGTATGCTGTCCGACTCTGGATTCAGCAAAGCTCTGACCAGGTGCTGCTCAATACCATCAAGACCACGGTCCCTGAAAACAAGAAGGATGTACCTTCTACTTCATAACTAATTTATACTCTCTTTTTACACTGAGCACAATACATCACAAACATTGAGTTCAGAGCGTTAGGCCAACTGTCAGCTTCATCTGAAATACTTTATACCAGTATTAACCTCCTTAATGGTTACTACGCCTCTGCACTTCCAGCATTATTTCTTTCTAGTCAATCATCTAGGTGTCAGTGTACTGTTTGGCCATTCCATGCCGTTTTACTTTCCTCCGACACCTTCTGTTCAGGCTGGAGCATTATAGGCTTTACATCATGTTTGCTACTGAACTACACATATATACAGGCATAAATTAACAATTCACATTCAATTTTCATTAAAAGATACTGAATGTTTCAAGCTTACCACAATTCATGGAAAAACACAGATACGTTGATTAGCAATGAATTCTGGCACAAATACTGGCACAAATTCCCATCTGCTTATGTTCCAGGCTTTTATTTAGCAAAAAAATATGAGCTGGCTTCAACGCACTGTTGCTTTATCAAGCTTATTTGAACTAGTGGTCTCGAACTAACGCTCCTAAGTGATTATATCAGCGAGTCTGGCCAATGGAGCCACGTTTCGACAAGTGTTTGAAAAAATTTTACCTTCCTACGTCTCCCCTAACAACCAAAGATAGTATTTATAGTCCGACCAATCGTGTTTAGTCTTATATTTGTTGCGCTCCAATCAATTTGGAGTTTACATGGTAGGCTATTTCCGTACGCAAGGTTTTTTTTCAAACACGTTATAAAAAAATTTTATGAGCAGAAATGATTTCATGCTGTCAGGCATCCCAACTATTTTATTTTGGTTATAACTTGTTAATTCCTAGACTATTTGCGTAACGTTTTACATATTCTTTGTCAGCAAGCCCTAAGGAACCCAAATATACAAATTTAAAAGAGCTAAGTGGCTGCGTTCAAAATATGCAATTTCTTCTACCTCCTGTTTCGAAGATGAGCTGTCAGGGTACTGTAATGTTTTCAAACTAATGTCAGGATTTCGGACATAAAACAGTAGAATGGCAGGTTTCCCCAATAAGCGTTTTTCAGGTTTTAAAACCTAACTCTGGGAAGGGTAGTGTTTTTATCACTGTCCGTCCGAAAAAGTTAGTGCATGTGGCCTTACACGCGTGATAGTAGTAATTGTGTATCGCGTTACGCTTGTTGGTGTTGCATTAAATAGCGAGACGCGTGTTTAATTTTGCATGCGTTCCTCTTCCTCCCTCTCTCTTCTATCCTTTAGTCCATCTGTCTTTAGTTACACCGTGTATAAAATGGAATGAATGAAATTTTTATTTTAGGTCATTGTTCCGATGGGTATCTCAATGTTTTTCAAAGAAATACAGCACACGTTTCATTGAAGAAAGCGGGTAATAATATAGTGGCTTTTACTATCAACGTGAAAGCGTTACAATAGAATATTCTACCACGACAATAGAAGGGGAAGAAAAGTCGGGTGTATTATTGATAGGGGTCACAAGTTTCAAAAATGTTTCGGGGAGGAAAACATGCTTTTCAGCAGCTTTTTGGAGATCTGGGCCTGGATGAAAGTAAAATGGGTACGACTAACTGCGGCTCCAATGGTGGTCACGATTCCTGTATGCTGGCCATCAATAGTGGTTTGACGTCAAAATTGGGGAGTGCCATGTCAAGAAACTGTGGCTATATATGTACGTTAATAAGTGTTGAATGGGCCTGAACCATGCGCATGGTATAAATAGGCACAACATAACTGGCGGGAAGTAAAGAAAACATCCACAGCTTCCTCTACAAATGGCCAAGCTCCTGGAGAGAGACATCACTACGAGGTAATGTTAGATAGAGTGAAGGTGTGGGTTGCAGGAGGAGAAAAACCGATACATACAGTCTCGCTCGATGCTACCTATGTAACAGGTGAAATGTAGAAGAGGACTCCAGAGATTAGAGGGGAAGACAGTGCTTTTTGAACCCTCGCAAGAGACTTAGACCCATAAAGGGCTGGTTATATGTCAAACACTAATGTAGTACAGCAATGTGGTGTGTGTGTTTCTTGTCAGGTCCAAAGCAAGTAAATCTTGGAGATGGAAGACCTTTTTGTGGCTAGGGGTTAATCAAGGTTGGAGGAACTTTCTGAGCATGCGCAGGGACTATGAGAGACACTTCAGAGTTGGTGCTGTTGCCCAGGAAGTGGAGATATTTGCACAGCCGGGATGCCAGCCAGGGTCCATGTTTGCAGCCCAGTTGATTTTAAATGTGGTTTGGAGGGCAGAAGGACGAAAAAGCGCCAACTACAGAGTACACAACTCAATATAAAAACAGCCTTTTCGCATAAAGAGTGAGAAAAGAGTGTAGGGTATACAAGTAAGGTATCTCTTTTGCGATTCAGTTGACGGATTGATACCTCCAGTAAAACAACCTACAGGCGAATTCCTCCAGCTTTCTACAAAGAGGTGCAAGAACACCCTTCGGGGTCTTTCCTCGACAAACAAATTATAAGAGAATGTTTCAAGCCCTGGGCTTTCGATATAGTGCTCGTGAGGAAGAAAGATGGCAAACTGCGGGATTATGTGTAGACTTCAGAGCTGTTCATGCCCTAAAGGACCAAAAAGGACGCTTGGCTGGTACCCTCTTCCTCGTGTGGAGGAATCTTTGTAAGATGCTTGTAGGAGGAGCAAAATTATTATTCTTCACTCAGATCTAAGCAGTGGCTACTATCCAGGTAGGCTTTGAGGGCAGAGGGATCAAGAGAAAAAAACTCGGCGTTCACCACCCGCATTTGGATTGTATGAGTATACTAGGAATGCCCATGGGGATTAGGCTAATTCGGCCAGTACTTTTCAGCGAACTGATGCAGAGTTCCCATGCATTGAGTATGATGATTCCAGCTGTTACTGGCTTATCTAGTGATGACATTCTTGTGTATTCAACCGGCTTTGCAGAACTACCTGCGGCGGCTTGAAAAAAAGTGTTTCCAGCGGTATTCTTGCAACACTAGCCTGAAATTGAATGCAGCTAAATGTCATTTCTGCAAGCCGAAGGTGAATTTTTTGGGTCATACGGTGTCTGAAGAGGAATTGGATAGCGATGGAGGATAAGATACAAGCTATTAAAGGGCATTTCAATACCCTTCCAACACAGAAGAGTAGCTTACGTGCCTTCCTCGGTCTTGCCCAGTTATTATCGGAGGTTTTGTGCCGGGTTTGCCACTGTTAGCACGCCACTGCATGAACTGGTTTGTGCTCAGTTAAATGGATGACCAAGTTCCTCAGGGTAAAGAAGGTCCGGAAAAACGGACATAGGAGAACTGTGGACCCAAGAGTGTGATGTTGCTTTTAAGCAGTTGAATGAAAGCTATGCTTACGTCTACCCCTCTTCTTGGTTTCCCAGATTTTTCGTGCCCTTTATACTGGTAAGTGGACTGCCTATACCAGGATTGAGGCCGTGCTGTCACAAGTGCAAGATGGCAAGAAAAGGGTGTAGCATATGCCAGTCGCAATCTGCGACATCAGAGAAAAATTGCCAAAAGTAGCATGAAACTTGGAAGCTGCTATGTATGAAATAGGCTATGACGGAAAAGTTCAGGAGTTATCTGCTCGGTGCTCAAGTTGAGCGTGGTGGTGTTTACTGACAACAGGAGTTTGGCTCTGTGGCAAAGAGAGT